>OY560188.1:13994094-14594094 GCA_961405105.1 Perizoma affinitatum
TTTACGTTGACGACACCTGGCTCTGCGTATTATGTAAGCAATACCAATGTTGAATCTAGAAAATTTGCTAAAGATCAAAACTACAATAGATTTAGTAAATGAGCGATTGGTCAGTACCTACATTAATGAGTATACAAGTACTTCCTACCACTATCATATGTTTTTTTTCTGAGATTTTCCTTAAGTAAGATTTTGTCCAGCCAAAACCTTACTTAAAGGACCGTGAAACCAGGATCCACTGTGTGTTCAATATATAAATATAATATTGAATTTTGACCCTTTTTACTTATTTAGAATAAAAACTAAGAGATCACAATTCTCCGAGATAGAACTTATAGAAACAGAGAGCGCAAAACATGCGAGTAGCGCCATCTCTTGATACTCATGTGAAAACTAACTCGTCCTGAATTCATAGGCTCCTTACCATTTCACAATTTTTCTCCTGTCCTAATAATTATTACTAGGTCATCTAAAAGAGGAAGAAGGATGATATTTAAAACAAATAAAACAACTTAGTCATAGTAGGCAGGTAGGTATACTATTATAATATCTTTGGTCATGGTAAGTATCGGACGTTGTCCCACTTTCGAGAACATGTTTCAACTTGTATCATTTTGATACCTGTGAGGTTTTTATAGAACCGAACTAGTTTAACTTATTCATGTTTGTACCAAATAAAATGTCTTATCGATTTTGTAAACAATAAATTAACCTAAGAATTAAGTACTAAAATGGATTAAAAACTTTTTTGTTATTTTATTATGTTTCAGTTTTTTGTACTGTGAATTAGTATTTTGCACAATAAAGAGTTTATCTATCTATCTCTACATAAGGTCAGGATTGTACGTACCTACTTATTTCCCATGATGGACCACGGATACTAAGTACTAGGTAGGTATTAACATATAGGTACCTAACAAGGAAACAAGTAAGTTCCAAACTATCAAACATGGATCAATTTCCCAGTATAGGTAGGTAGACTCATCGTCAAAACATAGGATTTAAAATTCTGTTCCTAATACATATACATACAATTTATATCTGAAAAACAATATAATACAATTTAAAATAATTATATTGAAACATGGCATTCTCGCTGGCCTATAGCGGGAATCCGAACAAAATTTACCAAGTAGGATATCATCATTATCATTGCTGGGCATAATTTGTATATTTATGCCACTCGTCCCGAGAGAGATCTATGCAGAAAACATGGTAGATATTTGCTTAAGTTTCCTAATGTTTAGGCACTGATGTTTCTGTGTTTTCTATTAGATTCCTTTTGTTGTACTAATTTTATTTTAATAATTAGTCTGAGTCAGGAACCTTGGGCAGGTTTATGAGTAATCCTTTGGTCGGATCTGAAGATGGCTTTTAGTGAGTTGTTGAACTTTTGACAAGCCAGTGGTGTTGGAGATTTGCGAAGATTTGGGGCAAGATGTAGAAGGTATGTTTAATTTTGTTCTATTTATTTAATATGTTGAAAAAATAGGAAAAGTGTATAGAAATAGAACTAATCAATTCAAATTAATCGTCCCTATCTATTTAATTTAAATGTCATTCCTACAGTTACTATACTACATACCCAATGAATGTTTAACTCAGTTTTATTCCAAAAAATAAAAAGTTTTTTATCATTTTTATAATGCGAAATTTATGATACAATGCTGATTATATTTTATTATTCAGTGATTCGATTGATTCAATATCTTAGGTGGTACCTACATAGAGTTTCTGTAGATAAAATGGATCATATTTTCATAGGAGTGTGGGTATGGTAAGAGTGGAGTCTTTGCATTGAGGACTTTATAACAATAATTAATAAAACTCTAAAGCAAATGGCATAGTACTCAATTTCTCGCACCATACTTAGACTTACTTTAGTTTTTTTGTCATTTTAAGCTGAAAAACATAAAAAGCATATTTCTGCAATCCTCAGGTTAAAACGGCATCTTTCGTTTGTTGTTTTATGCGGTTCATTAGCTGGTTTAATACTGGTAGGTAAGTTTTAAGTTGTTTTAAGTGTTGCGTGTGGAATTTTATGAATTATGAAGTTACAAAACTTCTACTGATTGAAATAAGAGTTTTCTTTTTATGCAGGTAAACTAAGGTTTTAATACTGAACTACGATTGCTTTTAACGGAGCTTAGAAACACTTTAAAGAACACAAGCGTGCAAATAAAATCACATTAAAATTACGTAACTTCACAAAGTGTTTAGTTTTAACGCCTATACCGATCATTATCAATTTTATTGCCCATATCCATAGGATCTATACAAAGCTTTCCACTCGGGCTAAACGCCAATAAACCCAAAAACACCTTGGGTTGCATAAACCCAGCGCCTATGGCAAAACCGCGACTATAAACCGTTTTATACACGCGAACGTACAAACATACCATTACTGAATTGCCTCGAAATAAACCACACGCGCTAACTCCTGTCACAGTACCGAATACCGATCCTAAACTCGCGTTAAACCAGCTTTACGAACCTCCGTCTACAGAACAAAGAGCCGTTAAAACACGAAAATTACACGAAACGTATTTTAGTAGGACTGTGTCTGCAAGTCCATGATCAAGTGAACGCTCACCGAGTAACAACCCCGTGGACTCGAGCCCTCCATTCTTACGTCACCTCACCCCATCTGAATACCGCCACCTCATTGGCTCATTCGATTTGGCGCGCTTTCTAGCTTCCAAACTCAAAATCGACATGATTTTGTTTTCCTCTCCCACATACGAGAATCGCCGCAGTAACAGAAAGAGAGAATCGTCCTTCCTCAATAGCTGTTGTAACATGATGTAACCAGTTCCAAACGAGAGGCGCATACGAAACAACAAAGGGAGAGACAGGGACGGGACAACCGTTTCGACGTTGATTGTAGTGGTCGAGTGCGAAGGAAACGTGCTACCGTGCGTTCTACTATTTATAATCAAATGGAACGCTTCTGTGTGCGTGTGTGCTTACTTATGCACCGTACTCACACAGACGCGTGGAGCGAGGCAATGATGTGCACGTAGTATTATCCCTTTTATACGACTCAGTTCCGAGCCGGCCGCACGTGCAGTAGTTGTCCGTCGAGCGACCTCTTTTGTCGTACGGCTTGCGAAGTGACTGTTTGTTTACATCGAATATCAGCGATGAGTTGTACCAGCGCGATTGTGTCATCGACCGAGAGCCGGTCACCGCCAAATTACAAGTGAATTATGAACTGTTAGTTACGCGTAGTTCGGCAAAAAACTTTTTGTGAACTTTTGCGGTCAGACTCAATTGTGATCTTAGCAGCGCCAAAACTTTCAAGTTGTGCCATTTGGAGTGTCAAAGTGAACTTTTTGAGTGATTTTACGGCAACGAAAATTTTGGATCAGACTTTTTTGATAGAAAAGTATTTTATACAATTTTGCGAACTTTTTGATATTGGAAAGTTGGACATCAAAAAATAAAGAAGTGACAGAAAATTATCAAACCGAACACGAAGATAATTTTGAAAACGAAAAAAACAAAGTCGCCAGAGGCGAAGTCCATAAAGGCACACAGCATTTATGCATACAAAACAAACTGCTATATGCCCACGTTTCTTTCGTAGGAAAAGACGTTGTGAGAGACAAAGATGGCTATAGCGTTCAACTTGCCGAGTGAGAGAGAGGCGAACGAGGAGAACTTTTCGCGGTTGAACCGGCTCCTTGCCGAGTTGTATGAGGTGTTGTGCCATATCCTGGTGTCCCGGCAGCCTGGCCAAGAAGTCCAGGACACGCGCCGAGGTGAGTGCCCGCCCGACCCTATCGCACCACCATACAACTTAAGATGCAATTCGACATACATCGTCAACTTAGTGATGGTCGTGGCGATCTTAAAAGTGTCTCTATCATCGTCACTTTTCAATACTATCAGATAAAAAGAAGATCTTAAATAAGTATTGTTAACAGTGAACTGCAAAGCAGATCTGGACTGTTGTTAAGTATTTTGTAAGTCCATCCGTGTTTGTAATATATTTTTGTTTGGAATGGAAGAGTTGTTGTGTCTGACTGCACTTAAATTGCTTGGTGGTTCGGTCGGAATAAGTCGCGAGATCTCTCGTGGATTATTCCGTTCCCTTTTAATATTTATCTCGTATAATGAATTTTGCTTTTCGATTATAAAATTTGAGTGAAGTTCGACAAAACGCCTCATTATCTGTGACTTGTAAATATACATTTTTACCGCGATTTACTTATGATAATCTTGCGAACCCTCGATAGAATTGTTCTTAGTGCTTTTGCCAATATCTGCTCTATTTAAGTAAATACTTTTACCAGTGGTTTTAAATAGTAACGATGTAAGTTTCAATAAATATAATATGTTTAGTTTTGTTAAGTTTTTGGTTACAGTTTCCATTTGATCTCTTATTTTGTTTATCAATTTTAGAATCAATATTTTTCTTAGTTTTTAACTTATTAAAAAATATTTTAGAAACGATGTGTCGTTTCAAAGTAGTTAAGCGTTTAGTTTCTTAGTAAGTTTCCATGAGGATCTCAAATTTTATTTAAGTTCCAAATATCAATACTTAGTCATAATTAGTTTTGTTTAATGCTTTGATTTCGATTATAAGCCAAATATTAGTCGAATAATAATTCAAAAATTTATAAATCAATGATAACTATTGTGGAAAAAAATATTGATGACAGTTGGAAAACTATTTCACTTTCTAAAATAGACTTATCAAAATAATTTTTAATCTTAGTGCATTTGTAAATATAATATTAATATTATTTTAGTTTTCATAATTTCGAACCATGTTGTTTAGATGTTTTGTTTAAAAAAATATATGTAAAAATAATTAAAAAACACGTTTTCTACTTGTAATTTTATGAAATGAATTCTGATGTAGATGATGTCTGATTAATGAGTTTTGATTTCTCATAAATGTCAAAACAAAATATAATGTAAATAAATACGTATTGCATTTAAAAGTTTGTGATCTAAGCATTTTCGAACCTATTCTAGTTAAGATCAACAATTGTATAATCTTTATACTCCTACATTATAACCTGGTTTGTGTTTATAATAATATTGTCCCGAGCCTTTTATAATGGGAAATGTGAAATAAACATTTTTGTATAATAAAAAATACGTTTTTTAATGTCCCAAATAAGATAAATTTCGAGTGAAAAATAAAAAAGAAAATATTTTACAGTTCAAATTTAAATATTTTTTTAAACAATTTTGGTCTCTCTCTATCATGTATTTTTCAAAGTTCCTTACATCACGTATGGACCAGTCCATACCTAAAATAAGCGAACACTGGCCAGTCATAAACAGTGTTTGTTGAAGCTCGTCAATCAGGCCAGAAATATCTTTGTTTACGTTCACTAATGTCAGTAGTCAGGACCGACGGGACGGGAACTGGCAATGATAGAAACAGTAAATTGTATTACCCGTTTCAAAATTTGGAAAATCTAAGCAAAACACCCGATATGAAAAATCCACCTTAGCGAACATTTTACATGACGCCATATTTGTAACAACCGATAATGAAATATAATTTTATAAATAGTACTAATACTTAACATAATAGACAACACGTGAATCATAAAATCATACTGATATTCCAATAATATAATTATAAATCGAATTTATATTAATAATTGAGAGAATTGAAAACAATTTTAATATCAACATTTAATATGGCTGTAGAACAGAAGCCAACTCTATTCATTATTATAGACAAGAAACTTGAACTAGTTTTAGGTACTAGAGACGTAAACCACAGAGTAAATAATAGTAGAACACTACGTAAGCTAGGCACGCTCGGTTGTAGTACAAGTCACGATCCAAAAGGATTTATATCAAAAGATTTAAGCGATTTTCAATCTAAGCGCAACAAAGCATTGAATAAGGTCTTTAACACAATAATAATTAAACAATAATTAAAACGTTTAGTGGGTGATCACCGACTTCTGATCGGGTTCGAACCCGGTCGTGCACCAATGGTTTTTTCCACTGGAAAAAAATACGTGCTCAAAACGGTGAAGGAAAACATCGTGTGGAAACCGGCATGCCCTAGAACCAAAAATTCGAAGGCATGTGCCAACAGTTAGTGTTCCAATAAGCGGCGATGGGCTTGCAACCCCCTACTTGGTATCCTCAAAGATCTACTCACTGAGAATGTATCTGAGGATGTCCACCAAGGGGAAGGCAGTCGTGAGCGTGTTTGTTTTTTTTTAAATCGATTTAACGTTATTAATAAAATAAGCATAAATATCAAATTTGTAAATTAAACTAAACGTTCTTAAACTGAAAATCTGAATCTAGGTTATAATATTTCATTTAAAGCAAACACAAAAAAATAACTAGTTAATATATGGGTGATATCTAGCAGATATCATAATATGCTACAAAAATCTTGAATAATTACATACAAATATAAATACTGTGTGTGAGTGACGGATTCTAATAACGATTCTAGTAGTAAGAGAACAAAAAAAATACAAAATTAATCATTGAATATTCAATTAAATCTTAAATCCTTTCTTACCTTACACAATCTATTCGATAAATATAAGAATACAGTTATAAAACAATCAACTGTGAATCGCATGACTCTATTAAGTTGGACCAGATAAGGGCATTGACAATGGACTCGATTTAAGCAGACTATTCGAAAGCGAAAATCGCTCGTATCGGAAAACGAAATTGATAAAATAGCTTTGGTGTTTATCTACGGTTTATATAAAACCGTATTCTTCTTCTTCGTGTTACTGGCTGTGTTTTGGTCACCCTTCTTCAAGGACCAGGTCAACAGTAATTTATTGGTAAAGATCAAATTTAAATGGTCTTTCCTATTATTATAGGTATTATTTTTTTGTACCTATCTAGTAAATAAATAGTTACATCATATATTACAAAGATTTATACACTTATATTTAACAAATAAAAATGAATTCCCTGAAAAGAGCCTAGAGACTGATTATGAAAAAACTAGTAGGGTGAATAGGTTTAGTGCACCTAGCAGATAGTGTCACATATTTTTAAGCTTTAAAAGACATGCAACGGTTTCCTCACGATGTTAAGGCATTTTAATGTTTATTAATAACTGTATTGCAACAGCCGTGGTCACGGGATGACTGGAGTATACGGAGCTATCGTCGAGAAATAAAGGCAGTACTACCCTCATATCGTCTTCGGAATCAGAAAAGTCCATGTTCACATTACGACACACTATAATAACCGCACCGCACTGCACAATCGGATCGCGACGCGGGATTCCAGGACGCAGAGAGTCTATAGCCGTCTTCACTATTATAATTTGAGTACTTCTTGATTTGCAATTGCTTTAAGAACCATAATATTATAATATTGGCGTTCACTAGATAACACATTAGGGTCATAAAGCTCTATAAAGATACACGCGATAAAGACCCGAATCTATGAACCATTTTTGAAGATATCAAATCGATTGCAAAATACCCGCAATCGGATAATTTGTTTCGGAGATATATTGACAAATAATTGACCTTATGGGAAACGTATATAGGGACTCCTTATGTCCCAGGTAAGAAGAAAGAACCTTGAGGATAGTTCAGTTCAGGCATTTAAATGGTCAATGCTGTCTTACGATTCACAAGTAATTTTTTTTTTTACTAAGATGGCTACCACCAATTTCAAGTCACGCTTTCGAAGGAATCACAAATGAAGTGGAAAATAACGCTTCATCGCTCACAGAAGTCAAAATGGTTTTTATCAAAGGCCCTAATATTGCTGTTAGTCATTATAAACTTTGATTGCCCTTTACTTGTTTTTTTTTGGTTATTGTTCCAACTGGATTGATAGATGACACTTTTTATTCAGACTAATTATTTTTTTTAATTATAAACTAAAAACTTTTATTCATGTATGTACAAGTAGGCACACATATAAAATACAGAACAGCTCTAGCTATCTAAAGACAACAACGATCGATAGATAGATAAACTGATCCAGATCACTAACAGATGGAAGCGTTCCCAAAATACTGGCCGCATTGCCACGCTGAATGGCAATGATGATACGTTGACATCCAGCTTTCTGGTCACGCGTCTCTTCGACCAGTCGATGTTTCTTGAGTGAGTTTCTTGAATTAAACATTGTTTTTTTTTAACTTAACAACTTGTATGCATACTAGCCTCTGCCCACGGCTTTGCCTAGGTGATACCTGGATGTAAAGTAGCTTATGTGTTATTCTGGGTCAGGATCTGTAACTGTTTCGAATTTCATCTTAATCGGTTAAGCCGTTACGGAGATATTTAAGAACAAACATGCAATCTTTAGCAAACCTGTCTGTCCAATTGTCTTCCAGCGATTAATATTAGGTACTTAATCCACCCACCACTTGTACTGCCTACCACTATTTATCCTTTCGTGGAAATCCCTAGTTACAAAGTATATAATATACGAACTATATTAATATTTTACTATGTAGGTAGGTAATCAACTAAAAGGCATGTGCCATCAGATAGTGTTCCAGTATGTTAACACTTGTAAAACGCGAGAATGTGCCGAATTTAATGTTTGGACGTGTCTCTGACTAACCCCTACTTAAATGATAAATAAATAAATAATAATGCTGGATATTTTCACGCAGCATCATCTAGCCCCAAAGTAAGCAGAGCTTGTGTTACTGATATACTACTTATTTGTTTTTTTTTCAATACATAGGTACATATTATACATAGAAAACACCCAGACTCGAGACAAATATTCGCAGATCATACAAACATTTGTCCCGCGTCGGGAATCTAACCCGCAACCTCCTGCGTCACAGGCGAGCCTTCGCCCACTGCGCCCTCAAAGTTCTTCTCGCTGATTATGTATGTACTGACGATGTCCTTCATGTGGACTACAGTCGTGAGCGTATTTGTTTGGTTGAATCGGTCATTGGTCTCCTAGGTTCAATGTGAAATAAACCAGTGTGAAGAAAAGATTGAGAACGGCAGCAGCTTTTTTTATAAAAATATGAACTGCCAACGTTGAAAACGGTCAATTAAAACCAGCTTATAACAAAATAATCATAACATCACTTTTGTATATGTAACGGTCGGCAAAATTCTAATGCCACACATAAATAACTTGAATTAACATAACAGAATAACTTAAACTTAGCAAATATAACTTAAAGTCCGCGTGTTTTATTGCTTGGAAACTAATTGCTGGTCCTTTTACAAATCAACTGTTATAAATTGCGGGAACTCTTGAGACTGGCTGGATAGTCGCTCTCGTAAAAAGTTTATAAAATGTGATGATAACAGTTACAAATACAATACAATACAAATACAATATACTACAAAGACGTTTATTTACCAAAAAAATAATATTCCAATTCCAATAGGATTTTAAAACTATAGTTATGTTGATTTCCGCATTAGGTCGAAATATAACGATTTCCATAAAAACTAACACAAAACAGGGAAAAACTACATAATTATGAGGAACCAATTAATAATAAATTTGTGGGGGTCTAGCTACTAACAAACATGACCTTACACATTTCGTTTAGATAAAACAAATTAAATATCCAAGACACAATTCTACTGGCTTTTGATAATGAACGTACACCGACATTATTATTATATATAATATAGGTATAAAGCCCATTATTCCAATTTATTAATCCAGTCGCATAATAGTTTCAAATTAGAATTAAGAGCTTCTATTCAGATTTTAATCTAATCTGTACCATTAGCACGAGTTTTTTGCTGCCGTATAATTTAGTCGTATACCTATTAGAAATCATGTCACCATTAGTCAAATGTGGTCAAGCTAGAAAGATACTAAGGTGCAAACATGATGCCTGACATAACTTTTTAAATTTTTAAGAGAATTTCGTTCTACGCTTCTTAATCACGTAGATTGTAAAGAATCTATGTCAAATTCAATAGGTTTTTATTTATTGAAATCACAAGTATTAATAGAAATGTCAGCTCAAAAACTACGTGAATTTAAAATTATAAAGTATTTTTGTCAAGCGATTCCTTACCCGCGACCAAGCTTAAATAATCAGGCAAAAAACGCTACTTGGTTTGGAACAAGGTGAACTCATTTAATGAAAGTATTTGCTGTCAACTATAACTGATTGATATTTCGATTTTGTATGGGATTCTGAGAGGGATTGTTTGTTTGAACCATTGTCGTATTGATAGGAAAGCCAGCCTTGCGTAACTAGGCCTAAGTTTGTTTCTGAGGTCGACCGCGAAAAGTTTCATGTCATGTCCAAGAAAGTAATTTTTGAAATAGATTTAAAAAAATAAGTTTTAAATTTTGTTTTGATAAAACAAATGCTGGAAATAAGAAACATTATGAAGTGGCAAACAAGCATACGACCCATCTGTTCGTAAGCGGTTACCGTAACCTATACAACTTCAGGTCATTCATAACATTCATGTTTATCGAAAGATTTAATGTGGATTCTATAACGATAGAAACCCGTACTCAGGCACAGTTTTATGTTGCAATATGCGATCTCGTGCTAAAATGACTGGATTTAGGTTACTAGAAATTAATAGATAGGTAGGTACCAACCATTTAGTTAATTGATACCCACCTAACTAGTAAGAAGATTGCAATACTGCCTCTGTGCCTCTGTGGCGCAGTGGGCGAAGGCCCGTCAGAGACGCAGAAGGTTGCAGTTTCGATTCCCGTTGCGGGATAAATTTTTGTATGTTCTGCAAAGATTTGTCTCAGGTCTGGGTATTTTCCAATGTATTTTTTTTTACAATGAAACGTATATAAGTTGTACCTATAGGAATCAGTCATGTAATCACTTACATCTCTGCTTAGATAGGAGTTTAAAGCCAAGTCCAAATTTATTGGGCATTTTTTATTCAGCTTACCTATAGCGCTTATGGATCCTATCTTTAGATGTCTCATTCTGAAACATTTCAATCTGGAATTAATTCGAACAAATGACGAGAGATGGCACCACTTCATGTTTTAAAGATAATTTTAAAGTTAAAATTACGCTTACTATGTAGAAGTTAAATTAAAATTTGTATCAAAATTCCAATTCAGCGGAACTGGAACCAGCATCTTCGCCTCAAATCGGAAATGCGTTGGCCAATTACACCATGAATCGACAGACGCTGAGTCCGATTATATGTTTTATTTCAATATTGCAACCTCTTCTCTTCTTGAAGTAAATTAACGTACACGCTAAAGCTGTCATAATGTTTTATTAAAAAGTTGTAACATCCAAACAAAAAACCCCAAACCAAAATTTGTTCACCCAAAAGCATCTAGATCGCAATTACAACAGGAACCCACCACCACGTAAAAAATATTAATCTAAAAATACCTCTGCCCGTACCTACATTATACGGACATAACCCTCCGAAACGGTAAAATAATCCACAGGTGTACCTACCCCAAACAGGTGTCTTGACAAGTCCAGACAAGCTCAATAGGTCCACTATAAGCTCAGTTGTTATGTCCTATGATCCTTTCTGTAGTTTTTTTGCCCCATTAAGTTTTTATTCTGTTGCAACGAATAATTTATTGCGACGGACGGATTTGAGGGTTTTAAGGGCAGTGGCCAATGATAACTTATAACGAGTGTTAAGATAACTTAAAGCGACGCAACCCGAACCTGTTTAAAGGACAAAATACTTTAAGTTATACTTAAACCAATGAGTAAATAAAAAAAGTGAAAGAACCTAAAGTAGCGAAGCCCTTCGGTTAATTTTGCAACGACGCCATCAAAACCTGTTAAAATACAAGAAGAATAAAACTTTATGTAAAGACTTAAACAAATAGGTTAAATATTTATAAATTTTATGGCTTGTGTTTCTCAAAACATTGGTCCCAAGACATTTGGCATAGGGCTAAAGGACCACAAGTTAAAACCACTAAAACACAAGTATATTATGCTATATATTGTTTTTTAAAAGTAGTTATGCTCCTTGTAAAAGTGCTCGTCGAGAAGTACTGCCACAATGCATATTTCTGCCTCCAACCAGTAATGCTTACATTGCTGTGTTTTGAAGGGTGCTGGTGACTATGGTGTCTAATATGGTGAGGCATATGAGACTTTTCACCCGTTGTGTGTCAAGCAACGCGTGAGTGATACCTCTGGTGTTGCAAGCGTCCATAGGTTACGGTAACCGCTTATCAAACAGGTGGGCACTGGGGCGACATTTGTTGTTTGATGATTTTTGTTGTTTCTTTCTATTATTATGTATTGTGTTATTTTTATAATAATAATAATAATAATGCTGGTCATTTTTCACACAGCATCATCTAGCCCCGAACTAAGCAAAGCTTGTATTATGGGAACTGTTACATGAATGAAATATGACGACCTCTGTGGCGCAGTGGGCGAAGGCCCGCCTGAGACGCAGAAGGTTGCGGGTTCGATTCCCGCCGCGGGACAAATGTTTGCATCTGCAAATATTTGTCTCGGGATCTGGGTGTTTTCTATGTATAATATGTATGTATTTACAAAATTATATAAGTAGTATATCAGTCATGTAGTTCCCATAACACAAGCTCTGCTTACTTTGGGGCTAGATGATGTCGTTTGAAAAATGTCCAGCATTATTTATTTATTTAATGAAATACCTACTTACTTATATACTTTTTTTAAATACATTATATTAAACATAGGAAACACGACAGACCCGAGAAAAGATTTGTAGATCATACGACCTCGATGGCTTGGTGGGCTAGTAGCCAGCTGCGACGCAAGATGATCGCGCTCGATTCCCGTAATTTAAATAGTACTTACCTACATAAATATAACCATACTTAAAATTAGCACGTGCTCGAAACGGTGAAAGAAAACATCGTGAGGAAACCGACGTGCTATAGAACCGAAAATTCAAAGGCATTTGCAAAATGTAATGTTTGGACGTGCCTCTGATTACTCCTACATGGTATCCTCAAAGATCTACTCACTGAATATGAGTATTTATACTCACTGAGTTACAAATAAAAACCCAACAAGTAGGATAAAAATTAAAAAAGTTTTTGAATACATCAAAAACTTTGTCGCGGTTCATAAACTTGAAAAGGTGCATTTCTACAATTGTGGCGAGTTTACATTGTCAAAAATGACCTACCTTTAAGTGTGACCGGTTTTGATTTTGAGGGGTCAGAGAGCAATTTTATTATCATACTTTTTTTTATTAACCTGCGGTTGGTAAGTTTTACAAACGCACAAAACTGTGGCAATAAGTTTTCGCAAATCAAAACTAGATGTCGCTGCTAAAAAGGACCCATTTCTAGAACGCGCTATCGATGTGTTTCGCGGATACATAGGGGCAAACTGTATGTCGACTCATACTTCGTGCCTCAATCTATTGAGTAAGGAAATTATTGGGCCATGTTAATAGCTTGGCTATGTCCGTGAAGGGCGAATTAGTTTTTGATGGGTTCAGGTCGTCCTCTGAGCTGGCACCTACTTTGTGCTCGGCTCAGGGTGAAGCGATCTGCCTGTAAAAAAAATATATTCCTATTTTAAAATTTAGACACAAAGTAGGTCAGATATGAAAATCCATTGGTCCTATTTTTATTTTTGTTTGTATTTTGAAGGTTCCTTAGCTAATTTAATATTATGAAAAAAAAAGTCAGTAAAATGAAACATTAATACAATTTATAAGTAAAAGGAAAGAATTAACCTGTATAAATCCCGCGAATAGAAATTGAAAATTCAGACAAATACCTATTACAATATAATGTTTCGTTCGGTTATAACGTACAGTTTTATAGTTCATAATCGCGGCTATAAACTGTGTGTAAAAAATATTTTCGTTGATCTACCTTACATAAAGTGGTCCTTGGTGCCGGATATGAACCAGCGACCTATGGATATACATTCCAGTCATGAAATTGATGCATGACGTCACGAGGTTGACGGTTGACTCTCTTCTAACCTTTGATTTGGCTCTGCAGAGCAGGTCTTTATGTTTTCATAACTTTTGAAACTATCATCGCTAAGAACATTAATATACTAAAATACGGGAAATTTACCATGATTTATGAGTTTGTATGTTTCCCAACATTTTATGCAACTGTGCCGAAATATCGGGAAACATTCAAACTTTGTGAGTTTGAATGTTTCCCTAAATATCCCGTTTAAAGTAAAAAATATGTCTCTATGTTTTCCTTCGGACTTCAAGATGTTTTCTGATGCCGACAGTTTTATTTATCGAACTGTCATTTTGGACTATTTATTCAAAATGCCGTCTAGTAGTGATAAAACATATTGTCCGTGAAATCTGTCACGTGAAATGCTAACTTGCAAAATGTTTGGACGTGCTTTTGACTAACCCTTACTCAAAGATCTCACTGAGTATCTGAAAATATCAATAATGGGGAATATAGTCGCTCGCTTTTGCTTTTGTTTCTATTAAATAACAATAATATCCAAATCAAATCCTACTACTATTACAAACGCGAAAGTTTGTGAAGATGTTTGTTGCTCTTTCACGCAAAAACTACTGAACGGATTTTGATGCAACTTTAAATTAATATAGCTTAATTACATATAACTTTTTATCCAGGTACCACGCGGGCGAAGCCGTGTGCAGAAGCTAGTCATTCATAACAAAGTATTACTCGATCTAACTGTTTACTGGTGATATGTTAAACATGATTCAACGGTTGCAACAAGACACGAGTCAGATCACTTGAGCTTTGAACATCACCATACCACGTGTGACCAATTATCCTGAGACAAAGGCCTATTGTATTAGGTAGAGTAGTCATACGATAGAGACTAATTTTAACTATTATTATATCTAGCTTCTGCCCACGGCTTCGCCCGCAAAGTAGCCTATGTGTTATTCTGATGTCTATATTACTGTAAAATTTCATCAAAATCCGTTAAGTAGTTTTTGCGTGAAAGAGTAACAAACATCCGCAACCTTCTGCGTCTCAGGCGGGCCTTCGCCTACAGCTCCAAAGAGGTCGTCGATTCAGTTAAGGATTCGTTTTGGAATAACGGGGTAATTAATCAGACTTATTTAATTTATCATCATCTGTGGAAGTTTATTATTTATTATATTTATTTATTTATTTTATTCTTCATCCATCGATGGGCCTTCCAACACTGCTTGGTGCAGTTTTGTTGTACCATTTGAAAATCTTTGTCTCCCCGTGGTTTTCTGAGCTATTGCCATATCAATTTTCCAATTCTGAGATCTATATCGGTCATTGTAGTTATTACGTATTTTCTAATTCCGGATTTATCACGTAGTCTGACTCTGAGATTAGCTTTTGTTACGTGCATTAAGATAATCTTTTAAACGTGTACAAGTGTTTACATAATTGCCTCTGTATTCCGGCTACTCTATGTTGCTTTTAATCGCATTGTAAATCCTAAAGTTCATGACCATTGTCATTACGACTTAACTGTATTAAACGTTATTATTACAACTAACTTTATAATAGTTTATAATAATAGTTTTAAAAAGTTATAATGGTGAGAATACACGGATCATTGCCTGAGAAAGTAGTATTTAGGATGGAAGTTTGTATAATCTGTGGTACCTTTGTTATAGCCCATTACAAAATAATAGCCTATTTTGTTATTAACAAAGTAAAAGACTTCATAATTTTTGATAAGATTATCTGATTATTCTAAAACATATAGATGGCATCAGTGGCGCAATGGACGTGTAGCCAGCTGAGGCACAATGAGGGTTCAATTCTCGCTGCAGGACAAATGTTTTCATGTTTTGCACATATTTGTTTCGGTTCTGGGACTCGTGTTACCTGATACGGTTGAATCCTAGTGTTGGTTCAGCAATTATTTTTATATTTTTTTAGGAAAAAGTTTGTCACTAGAGAAATATCACCTAATAATTAGTTTTAACTTCTTCACAAGCAACTGGTTTTTCCTTGGTCATACTTCTAAAATTGTCAAGAGAAAGGCAAAAGTGTAATAATGATAATAAAAATTTGTTTATGCATTTTCAAAACCAGATCAAAATAAACGAAACACATTGACCCAATTTTTCTTCCCATGAGTCAGAAGTCGTGACGAGTGTTCTTCAAAACCCAAATTACTGTTTTTAGACCTTTTATTGTGAACTGAAGATTTCGGACAATCGAAAACCAGTTCTGTCTGAGATCTTGGACCACAAAACTCAAGTTAAACCACGATTTTCTATACAATTTGATGTTTTAATTTGTAGTAATTCAGACTTAATGCGTGGATACTTTAGTAAACTTATCAAGTTTTGAGTTAGGTCTTGTTTTAAATAAATTATTTCAAGCAGCTGGTTTTTGGTATCGTGAAAATTTATGAAATTGGTTACACTACTATTTATTTATGCCTGCATTAAAGCGTGGCATATGCCATTAAATTCAAATCAAATCAAAGTCATGTCCCATTGTATCCTCATGTGTCTGAAAAGGTATTGTTGTACTAAAATGGTATTCAAAAAGTCTAGACTAATACCACTTTCTGTTGGCGTTAATGCTTGCGGAAAGATTGAATTGTATGGAAATGGCATTAGTTTTGGAAGAGTCACGTGACAGCTACCAAGGTTTGCCTTGACAAATTTGCGTTAGCGTGAGCGGAAAACTATGCGTGAGATATTTCTCTAGGCCCCTCAGCATAATGTTGCTTGTGTTAACAAAACCACCCAACGCTATTTTTCAGCTGTAGCCAAAAGGATTAAGGATATTCGACCACAATTCGTTCTGAGAATCAAAACTAATACCTGCCTATGGTTACAATTTTCCTTAATATTTTTTTTTGTGGTTTGTTATAAAAACCACAAAATATATTTCATACTCATAGGTACCTACACCTTGGATAAAAGGTTCTTTGTTTCTAATAAAAACAAAAAAAAATGATTCTGCTAGGCTAAATCGCGCGTGTTAAATTATATGTGTACGTTTCCATATGATTCTTGTGATTTAAATTAATAATAATCTATTGACTTTGACTTTGACTTTGTATGTTTATTTATCATAATTTATCTCGGATCAGAAACGGCTTATGCGACTGAAATACGGTTTGCTTTCAAGGCTGGTTCTAAGATTGTATCGCCACAATCAGTCACTTGAGGGCATTGGATGACAGAAAATACGTCAGGGTGTCTATACAAATACCTTAGTTGTCCTTGCACGCTAACGCAAATTTGTTAAGGATAAACGTGGCAATTGTCACATGACTTTTCCACAGCTAATGTCATTTCCATACAATTCAATCTTTCCGCAGGCGTTCACGTCAACAGAAATTGATATTTGTCTAGCCAACCTGGGGTTTTTAAATTTTGCAAATCTTAACTTAGGATATTAATATTTATATTATTCTTCTATTTAGTTTACCTATGATATAATCGAGAAAGTTATTCTGAAATAAATATGATAATAGCTCATTCGGGTTGCCATTGCGCCCAATCTTGTATACTATCTGTGGCCCTATCAATATCTGACGATTATGGTCATACAAGTATTAATACATAATAATATATGTATATGTATTATATGCCTTGTAACTAGCCACCGCCAATAAATCTCATCGCATATTAATAAAATGTTCCACCACAAGGTGTTATATTACTCGAAGCTGTAAATATTAATGCCAACACAGTTATAAAATTATCAAGACTTATCATAGGCTGATTTTAATGTTTTTGTTTTGATTTGGTTTCAGGTAAGCTTTCACAGAGTTACAAGATATATCTTTTTCCGTCGGAAGGGTAAGTCAAAGATTTTTAATAAAAAAAAACAATTATTGGCCTTTTGTATCGTAGTGATTTAGAAAAAGTACGTATGTAGATTGCAGATGACTTTATAACACTGAATTAGACAGTGGATGGTTACCTGGATCAAGATTTTTTTTATTTTATCATAATTATATTCTAAATACTATTATAACTAAAAAAGTTTCTTCAGAGTCAAACCGACACTTTTTACTTTTCTTTTAAAGCCTGCACTGTCCCACTGCAGAAAAGCCTTCCTCCCCTCAATCCACTCTGCTTCCTACTAATCTTGGATCTTTCTTGATGTAGGAATCCAACTCATTCCGCCATCTCCACCTGGCCTTCTACGAGGCCGTCGTCTGTTTGGGACCCAATCTATGGTGGTCTTCGTCCACAGCTTGTCTGGCGTACGGCACACATGTCCAGCCTAATCCCATTTTAGTTTGGCAGCTTTTTGAGCTGAATTTCTAGCTGGTATATTTTCTAATGGACCACGGCCAAATTTTCATAGTTTCGCATCAGTTTAATCTGTCAGAAATATAAATAATAATTATTACATTCGTAGTGTCTATAATTATCACACTTTATTAATTATTATTTTGTTTACGGATCGGTATGGTCCGTTTTCATTAAGACAAAATACTATTACAAAAAAAAAATATTTGTTATCCGACATAAATATACCTATATACTTGTCCTTTTCATCCAAATCAACATCTACTACAACAACTAGACGCGTAACAAATAAAAAATAAGAAAAGCATAGTTACTGTCCATGCCTAGTCCAAGGTCTTTGGCTTAATCACTTCTTCGTTAGGAAAAGTACTAGGCTGTTATAACTCAAAAGAAGTGTCAGAGTATATTTTTCGTTGATTGGGTGTTCCTCTCTCATTTTATTTTACCTAAGGTGTGCTGAAATACAAAATTATAGTTTAAAAAAAAGAGTCCTTCGGAGCAGGCTACGCATCAGCGAAGCCCTAAATTTTGCATATTTTAACCACTTTCCATTAGATAGACTGTATGCCTATTTGCTGCGTCATAACAAAGAAAAAAAAACTTACAGTCAATTAATTTTATCAATAATGAAGCCAAGTACATTTTCAAGAACCAATGCTCCGTTCATGAATCTGTGCCACACATTAAAGTGTCCATCATCTGTACATTAGCTATTTTACAATTATCGAGCGTTGATAATTGCCTGTCAATGTGACGATGCACAGGCGACGTGTGTATGGATCTATTATGTTCCTATAAATCGGTCAATACTAATGTTGGTCGCGCAAATGCCAGAGTGTCTTCAGATGGGTGATGCTGAACCACACGATAGCGTCAAAAGTGGTCATGCACTAATTTATATAAGTAGTTTTCTACGAAATGAGATCTCGCAATGTCCCGTTTTTCATTCCATTTCATTTATTTAATCATTTATAACATTGGTTGTTATACAAGGCAAGTACAATGGCAATTCAGTTTACAAATTTGGATTAAAATAATACACATAAATTACAAAATGACGCTATGGATTTAAAAATAAAAAGTAATAATATCCAAGTCCATATTCAAGTCTATCTATCTAATCATCCGGTAATACCCGCTGAGTAAAGGCCTCTTCTCTTTTACGCCACTCCTGGCGGTCTTGTGCCAGCCGGATCCACTGCTCACCTACTGCCCTCTTGAGTATTTTACCCGACAACCAAAATGTTTTTTTTTCAAACATAAGGTGTGGGTTTATGTCAGCGCGATTCAGAAAAGGTAATTTTTACTAGCGACATCTATTTGTGTATTATCTTACTATATTTCTTTTTTCCACGTTTTGCTCGCATGTTCAATTTAGGCAACTAGGGTTCAATTCCCGCTGTGGAACAAATATTTGTATGCTCTTATTTGGTCCGGGTGTTATGGTACCATAGTACTCGTAGTTCCTGATACCCACAACACAGCGACTCCTAGTATAGGTTAGGACTATGTATATATATGATGGGTGTTTATATATAAAAACAAACACAATTAGTTCTTTGTGTATGAGAAATATCAATACGTTCGCTTTTAGCCATTACATCGAGAAATCGCACGTGACATTAAATTAACTTTAAGTACTGTACATAGAAGAAAAGAAGAACTTAGATACAGTGTTAATTGTCTGTATTAAATCTCGTGCCGTAAGCTGACCTTATCAGGTGCCTTACCATCAAGTCTTATTGTGATTTAATTCAGACAAAAACATCAAATTCTACTATGCAATTAAGGACGCTATGGTGTTGTCATATAATCGACAGTCCAAAGCGATATTGACATCTTTGCCTGAATTTAACCGCAATGACTAACTAGCCTCTGCCCACGGCTTCGCCCGCGTGGTATCCGGATAAAAAGTAGCCCATGTGTTATTCTGATGTATAAACTATATTACTGTAAAGTTTCATCAAAATCCGTTCAGTAGTTTTAGCGTGAAAGAGTAACAAACATCCATCCTCACAAACTTTCGCGTTTATAATAGTAGTAGGATATTGTTAGACTCCAGGGGCCTAACCATGAAGTCTTATTGCGATTTAATTCAGGCAAAGACGTATAATCCTACGATGCAATTGAGGACGCTAAGGAGCTGTCATATAATCGACAGTCGCGATATTGAAATCTTTGTCTGTATTGAATCGTAATAAGACTTGATGGTTAGACTCCAGTACTCAAGTTTTTATAAGGTCATTAGTTTAGTATCATTCTGCACATTTAGATAAAGGGTCATCTAATTGATAAACCGGACGAGGTTGTAGGTCTTGGTTTCAAGCCTTGTCGTGCACCAATGGATTTTTCCACTCGAAATTATGAGCGCATTTACACGTGCCCAAAACGGTGAAGAAAAACAGCGTGAGGAAACCGTCATGCCCTAGAACCAAACATTCGAAGGTTGTGCCATCGATTAGTGTTTTATTAAGCGGCAATGGGCTTGCAACCTGTCACGTGGAATGCTAACAAAAAATATGTTAAGACATGCCTCTTACTACCCCTACTTGGTATCCTCAAAAATCTGAGTATGTATTTAAGGGTGTCCATCATAGAAAATACAGTCGTGAGCGTGTTTCTTTTTGGTTTTTTTGTTTTGAATGTTCTAGAAAGTCTTCCCATCCGATAGACTATTTCAAAAGGAAATTCGATGGATGGAGAAGGCAAAGATCGTCTGTTATGACACTTTTAAGGCAGGCATAATTATGTGATCTTGTGTTTTTTTACAAGTTGATGATGTAAATTGACATAACTTAGACCTGCTGAGTTGCATCATAATTACCACTCTCAGGTCAGAACGTCATCGATGACAAGTCGTGACTATTTGTAAATGTGCGATCCATTACTCGCTCGCTCGTAATAAGTGCTTCATGAGCAATGGAAGATTTGACCGCAAAGTGACAGCTTTACATTGAGTTGAAACTATCTCTAAAAAACCTGGAAGCAAATAAAATTATATTTTCTAGTTTCTACAGATAAATGGCTCAATCAAAAAAAACGCATCGCTGATGCGTTGCCTGCACCGAAGGTCTCTTTTTTTTTATACTATAATTTTTTATTTCAGCGGCAACACCTAGCTAGTAAAGTAGTATAATATCTGTGACCTTGGTTAAAATATAAGAACACCCAAAAAAAACAATAAGAAATTTAAAGTCTTTGCCACTAATTGCAGAAGAGCAATAATGTTCCTTTTAAGTTTTCGGTATATAGTATAGACTACTATACTATAATCTAAACTATATACTATAAACTTCGGGAACATTTTAAAACCAGCAATATGTGATAGAACTAAATCAAAACGTTTTTTTTAAACAAGTAATCACACAATGCATAAACAACATTAGACTAGACATACTCCAGCTTTATACGAGTACCATACTTGTTTTCCTCGAACTATTTTTAATAAAAACAGAATATGTACACATTATAGAAGATGAATTCGATATACTTTTGCTAAATGAAGCGAAACGCCCATAAGCCTTTGTAGCAGTTTTCTTATCCCAAAGCTTATTTTGTTATAGTTTAAACTTACACTTCAAAAAGGATATGATGATGGGATATTGCATCCTATACTCCACAACTTAATGGCTTTGCAGAATATTGAGAATGCATCGCGGTGATACAAAAGTATCAGATTGTCTATTGAAGTTCGCAAAGTGTTGCTTGCAAATGATTTATGCATTGGTTCCGGTCTCTTTGTGACTCTTTGTAACTTTGTTTTGAAATAACATTAATGTATCGTTTAATCTACTTGATGAAACGTGGATGATGATGACTTTCTCAAACATTAAAAGTATTGGTCGTTTAGTTTTTTCTCTTCTCTTCTCTCTATCTTTGATATGAAAGTTGTTTCGTTAATACTTCTTTGTGTATTCGTCTTTTACTTTTTCTGATGCAGTAGATAGATGAGCGTCTTTTGTCACTAGAGCATTCATTGTTGCATCTGCCACTATATTTGACCGTTTGACCTTTTGAACGATAGTTTGGTTCCCACTGAGTTTCAAGCATCCACTTTTAATCATGTTATGATGAATAACATTATATTTATCTACTTTTGAATATTATACAGTATATAGTATTGATGAGGTCGTGTGACGAGTCACATTACGCCTCCTATTTCAATTTGAAAGTTAATCTGACGTCTTATACACGTTTGTATGATCGATAGTCTCGTCAATACTCTTACTTAATATAAAATACAACGTTAATATTCTCACTTTCTAATAAGGTTTTAAGGCGGATAATAATAAGGGTCAAATTGGGAAGGATTTGTTTTAGTTTAGTAGAATTATCTTTGTTTTGATTTTTATCATTGACAGTTTTTAAAGCTAAGGTTACATTCGTTTTACAAAATAACTTTATGGTTGATTTAATTTAGTAATTTAAAGTTCTATCCAACATTTTGTATGACATCGTTAGAATCTTTATATATCATGCTTCTGTCCGCAACTTTGCTCCAGTGGTATCAGGTTTATAAGCGGATACCTATGCTGTTTTTGATCAAAATCAACGAATATTATGTCAAATTTCATAAAAACTGGCTCAAACGTTACGAAAATTATCGTCAATAAGTGTCAGGTAACATGTCAGTACCCTGTGGAATGTGATCAACGCTTGTCTTCTACCAGTTGGTGTGTTCCTTCATCAGACTCTGCAAATATATATATATATATATTTGTATTTTTATAATATTTATATTTTTCTGCACTGCTAGACATAGGCCTCTCATAAACATGAATAATTTTCATAGTTTTGGAAGAACATTAAACCATAAAATTACATAAAATTAGACACAGGACTACTACAACTAGTATATATATATATACTATAAGGTACCTTAAAGTAAATCACAGTTGTTCTCCGAAACCGCTAACTAAATAAATCATATTAAAGCCAAAGACAAGCCTGGAGGAATTACCTTATGAGCTTCGTCTAACTACTCTAAGCTCGTAAAGAGGTAGCGAGCTTAGTACAAAGATGCGCGGGCGCATGTCACACCGTTTTGTAATTGTATTGCTAGTTTTCGTTGTTTTAAATTCTACGTTACTTGCAGTATGAATTTTACTCTGGGCAATGAAACCTTGTTTACTGAATGCACCATATTATTTAGGGAGCAAGCGAAGTGAATAAAAGTTTAGTTAGAAAAATCGGTACCCTAGCTATATACTTAGGTATATAATTACTCTGTTTCAATGTTTGTAAGTGTGTCTGACGATTCATTTCAAATGTGTGGTTTGATTTTCATGAAATTTTAGTAGGAAAAATCGGCACCGTAGCTATGTAAGTATATAATTACTCTGTTTCAATGTTTGTAAGTGTGTCTGATGATTCATTTCGAATGTGTGGTTTGATTTTCATGAAATTTTAGTAGGAAAAATTGGCACCGTAGCTATGTAGGTATATAATTACTGTGTTTCAATGTTTGTAAGTGTGTCTGACGATTCATTTCGAATGTGTGGTTTGATTTTCATGAAATTTTATATAAGTATGTAAAGATATAACAAATAAAATTTTACTGTCATGAGAGTTTTTTTGAAATGTGTAGACGGAGTGAAAAAATCAGGTCATTACAAACTAAGAAAACTCTATAGTACATTCAACCAGCCTTTTCCTATGGTAGGCAACCAGGCAACAATAAAAAAACACTTTTTAAAACAATGTATATGTAATCTCTCTTGACCTCGTTAGGAAAATGAAGGTTTCGTCAAAACGATTTAAGGTCCCTTGATCCTTTTAAAGTAGGTACTTACCTTAGAGGCACTAAAATGCAAGCTTAGTAGAGTAGTGTTCATCGAATATTACATATAGGTGTAACATCCAACAGCTCTAAATGGCCACATACCTCGTGGTAACAACGAATAACCAAGCATTTAACATTTGATTTATTAGCCCTGTGGAACGGTACCCGACTTGTGATAATGGTCTTGAACTCTGCAATAAATGGATCGGGTTAAAAGGTAGTTGGGAAAAATTGACTACTTTGTCATTTTATATGTCAGCGTTTTTTATGATTTGTATAGCAATAAACTACTTTTAAACCACTAAGTGCTTGTTTAGCGATAATACTCCGTCTACTATATTATTTGTAGATGACATATTGGTTTAGTGATGTCTACATAGCTATATGACTTCTTGGACCATAGCCTTTGTAGCCCGAAATATCTGTAGGTACTGAAATATAGCAATAAACTACTTTTAAACAACCAAGTGCTTATTTAATAGCGATAATACTTCGTCTTCTATATTATTTATAGATGACATATTGGTTAAGTGATGACTATATTGCTATATGACAAACAGTCATATAGCAATGTGGACCATAGCCGCTGTAGCCCGAAATATCTGTAGTACTGAAATACAGCAATAAAGTACTTTTAAACCACCAAGTGCTTGTTAAGTAGCGATAATACTCCGTCTACTATATTATTTGTAGATGACATATTCGTTTAGTGATGTCTACATTGCTATATGACTGTTTGGACCATATCCTCTGCAGCCCGAAATATCAGTAGGTACTGAAATATAGCAATAAACTACTTTTAAACCACCAAGTGCTTTTTATTTTTCTTTGCCCGTAGTATTAATAATAATTTATTTTATTTCGGATAACATGATCCATATGTTTTAGTAAGACTTAGGCTATGTTAGCAAAAAAAACAGGTAGTAATCTTTTTTTGCTAGCAATCATAATACTTATATATCACATAGTACCTATAGAGCCATTTCAATCCATTAAGCTTCTCACATACTAACTTTGACCAGGCTGTTACTTTTATGTTACTAGGAGACAAACAGACAAACGGCCACAAATAAATTATGTACCTACTTCATGTACATTTAAAATTATTGATATGAGAAATTAAATGATTAAAAAAAACATAATTACAATCCTGTCTAGTTAATCAAAAGCCTTTAAATATATGTAAAAGCGAGACTAGGCGCAATATAACATTACAACTTGAATTTCAAGTTAGGCGCGTGCGCAGATCAAATCTACCATCGGCTTTAATGCATCTTCTAGTAGTGATGCAACTTAAGCATTATTTAACTTACGGAATACAAAAAAAACCATAATTCCAAATTCAATACTCAAATTTCAACCTGAAAAATAGTTGCAATCAAATTTATTATCGGCTCTTTTTTTCTGATGTTAATAGTAATAATAATAACTATTTCATTGAGTTTTATATCATATTATGTCAAAAACGATGTACTTTATGCGGAAAAAACTGAAACCAAATTCACAAAAACTCGTCAAAAATTAATAATGTAAGTATATGTTATTTTAAAATTAAATATTCTTTGACCATTTTTGATTTTTCATCGGCACACATTTATTATACATGACTAACATATAAAAATGTATTCTAAATTTAATGATTGTTTGAAAATCTATTTCACTATTTGTATTCTATCTCATAGTACTAATTACACAAGCTTAAGATTGTGACGTGACAACTTATAAAAAAAACTTTATCGATAATATTCTCATCGACATTATCCCAACCCTACTATACCAGTTTGTCCTATCAAGCAAACGGTTCTGCGGTGTACAGAAAATATAATATTATGCGGTTACCAATGGTACCTTCTAGTAATCGGACCTTTCTGTTGAAAGTTAATCTAATATTGAAATAGTATTATTTTTTTTCGTTATGGTTCCATGAAATTAAAGAAAGAAAAATCCACGATTTAACATTATCATCATCATCATAATACACTGCATCGTTTGGTCCGTGTTCATATAAGAAATTAGAAGATTTTAGATATTTTATGAGAATTTTTAATTAAATTATTAATTAAGTTGAAGGGAAGGCTTTTTACCTCACAGAACCGACAACCGCTGAGGAAAAAAGGTTCTCAAAGTGGATACCACCACAAACTGGACGACGTTGAGTAGAAAGGCTCCCTATCCGATAGAACGATGGTATCTAACAAAAGCGCAAAGTCGCGGATGGACGTAGCTCAAAATAGTTTGTAGGAAGGCTCCCTATCTGATAGAACGCTGGCATCTAATAATAGCGTAAAGTCACGGATAGATGTAGCTCAAAATAGTTCGTAGGAAGGCTCCCTATCTGATAGAACGCTGGCATCTAATAATAGCGTAAAGTCACGGATAGATGTAGCTCAAAATAGTTCGTAGGAAGGCTCCCTATCTGATAGAACGCTGGCATCTAATAATAGCGTAAAGTCACGGATAGATGTAGCTCAAAATAGTTCGTAGGAAACTCCCTATCTGATAGAACGCTGGCATCTAATAATAGCGCGAAGTCACGGATGGACGTAGCTCAAAATAGTTCGTAGGAAGGCTCCCTATCTGATAGAACGCTGGCATCTAATAATAGCGCGAAGTCACGGATGGACGTAGCTCAAAATACGAACGTCCTGACTCTATCTAAAAGAGACTTATATGTCCAGCAATGTTCTTTTACAGACTATTGATGACGAACTAGATTATTAAAATTTTCATTCAGAACTCTTATACGGAACTCATTGGATATTTTGCTTTTATTTAAGTCCCAAATAAACATAATTTGATTTGATTTTGATACAAAAACCTTTAACGTGCATCATTTTTCTATCGACTCTACCAAACGTATAATTTGATTGTATGATTCAATACAGTAGCAATGCAATTCAAACGGAATTGAGTGCGGGTTTGATTTTGTGTATTACGTTTAGGTACTTGTGTGTGGGTGGGCCACAAATTGTGTTGTTTAGTATAACTAGGCTGTTGATCCAGTTCTATGAACTAGATAATGTTCATAGAACTGGATATAATAATAGCAATGATTTTCATAGAAACACACGGAACTCATTAACTTTTTTACGTCATTTCTAGTTTCAAATTAAACCAATTTAAGATACACTAGAGAAGAAATTATCAAATGCATTCGCGACATCAATGTTTTTTGTCAGTATTTTACTATCACAGATTAATCTCTATGCCGGGCTTTAGATTTGAATCTCAAAGTGATTTTTAAATACCTGTTCAATGTTAGTACAGACAAAGGGCTGCGATATTAAACATCCCCTACTTTACATGTATATACTTGGGGAGGTAAGTGCTTGCATTTTCTCTTTTTTTCAAGGGATATTGCCTCACACGTCCCATTTTTGTTTAAAGCAATAGATGGATGGATATTTGGGTGGTTAAAAAATTGAGGGAGAAATCGAGATGTTACACATGTAGCGAAAGACAGAAATGAAAAGACGAATAAACCTTCCGTTTTTATCATTTAATTTTAATAACGGTTTCATACAAAATTTAATAATTAAGTTATAACTTTGTACCTACTAATTTAATATTTTTCATATTTTGCGTGTTACTTGACTATTTGAATTAGTTTAAATAAAATGTATTATCAGGTCTATTATTGACATTATGAGTATATTAAACTCAAATTGCAACGCCCTAACGGGGTCCATGTACCTACCTATTACTATATAACCTCTGAATATATACATGAAGGCAGTAGATGAATATAAATAAAAAAAATATGTTTTATTTGGGAAACAAATATTACTTACGTTTATTAGAAATATATACTTAGGAGTAGGTATAGATTTCTAAGAGCTCTACTATTGAAGGATATGCCTTAAAATATATAATATAATACAAAAATAAAAATAAAATAGTCCTAGGTCCATATATTATTACGCGCGAGTATTACCTCTGGTGTTGCAAGCGTTCATAGGTTACGGTAACCGCTTACCAACAAGTGCAGCATCTTGTTTACCACTTTAGTTACATGAAAAAAATATGTTGGTAACATTTTTTTCTTAAAGCTACGCTAATAACACAGAATGACAAGAATGTTACAAAATAGGTATGTAATCTGTAGAGACACAAAAGGTTTACAACAAAGAGGTGTAATACCACATAAAGTCATTATAGTAGAGTTGGTTTATAAAATAGGAACAAGTGTCATATATCTAAAGATATAAAGTTAATAACAAATAATCAGAAACAAAAACAAAGCTGTACTTGCAATTTTAAAATCACAGTCAGACACTTCAATTTATTTATATTATGAGATTGCATTATCGCTGCCTCTGTTTAGTTTAGTTTCCTCTGATAAGCAGGTTTCGATTTACATTTTGTTTGAATTTCATTTAAAGTTAAGGGGGAGCTAGTTTTGTTTAACAACGCTCATTTGAAGAAACGGAAAACTTGTGAGGGTTTTTCTTGGTGCACGTTTGATGAGGGAGTATGTATGTATGTATGTGTAAGGAATTCTTAATTACCTACCTCATTTGATGAATTCCAATAAATGAGGTATCGTTAGACACACCTTCATCTCAAAAATGAATATAAAGCCTCAAAATAAATATGGCTACAGCAAATGTGTTAATTTTTCATCCAAACACAAAGGTCTTGATTTGTTTCCAAAAAGACAAATTAAGTTTTAAGACAGAAACATTTGAACATCAGAAACTTTGCGGTCGGCTAGCTAGCTTTTGTTTTTCTTTTAATTTGTTAGAAATTTGTAGAATTGTGGAAGTTCACTTTAATAGCCCAAGAAAGCTGTTTGTATGAGCAGATTAATGTTGCCTGTTCATGGCAGAACTGGCCGATTACTGGCCAAAGTCAAAATTAATTTATTCATTAAAATCACAAGGATCACTTTGAACCGTCGGATTTATCTACTGCCTGTTTCTCCGCAACCAAGCCAGGAAAGGCCATATAATACCTACCGAAAACATTTCATAATCGACCCCTATGATGCTGGCTGATAGATTTTTCACAGTTAAAGAACCTAACTACAAAGATTTTTTTTTCGTCCCCTACTTTGTTCGTTAAACACGTCCAATCCATTCTTTAGATTTTTTGTTCAGACAAACAACGTCAATGAAGTGTCGCTTAAATATTGAAACATTTTCTACAACGGAGACACTTCGCTGTATTCACTTTAAGCAGTGTTTTTGAGTAGTTGAGCTATCTATAGATCGTTTGCTACGATCTTTAGATAGCTAGTTTCATCTGCATTCTTGTATATAACGTATGAATAAATGTTTGTTAATTGTAAACAACTTAAAGTGTATTCCGGTCAAATATCCGAGGTATAATAAAAAAACTATGTCAAAGTTCAAAACAATTATTTCACGTGACTCACTTGCCCTTAAGTAGTAATATAACGCAATACTATATCCTTATCTGACCGCGCATGCGTAGCAGTAGTAAAATTATCTCTTTATGTCCATAAAGTTATGTACATGTGTGTGTAGGCATTGTTATGTAATTACTAATTTAGATGTTTTGTAAGCTACGTCACATTAAACGCATACTCTCATCTTAACATCTGCTTACTTTGGAGCTAGATGATGCTGTGTGAAAAATGTCCAGCATTCTACCACTATTGTAAACGCGAAAATTTGTGAGGATGGATATTTGTTACTCTTTCACGTTAAAACTACTGAACGGATTTCGAAGAAACTTTACAGTAATATAGCTTATACATCAGAATAACACAAAGGCTATTTTTTATCCGGGTACCATGCGAGCGAAGCCGTGAGCAGAAGCTAATATATAATATTTTGCAAAACATACATTGCATGGGACTCCTTAATGCATAGACCAATTTCAATCTGCTTGTTTTTATTTTACAGCTAAGTGGCTCTTGGGTCAAATTTAATTACACACATCGGTACCTCTAAATGATCGAATGATAAATTTCATATCCATCTGTTCTCAGATAGGTAAATGTCAATTCCTCACAGGCAATACAAATTTACGAGTCAGAGATTTAAGATTATTTAAATTAAATCTATATGAAAATTACTTTCAAGAAAATTACAATTGCCAGCAAAATGTGGTTTTTAGCATTTACGCCGGTGAAGTAGGTTTAAAAATGTATCGAGTATGAAGTTAAGTTGTTAATAAACAAACAATAGTTTGTTAAAATTTATAAACATCGTCACATTTACGAACAAAAACCACAACTGCGTCTCAGTAGGTATAAACCAAAGAGTAGGTATAATTATAAATTAATGTTATTTTATAATTAACACAAACATTACAAAGAGGAAAAGTTTGTAAGTTTGGATGTAGGACGTAATCTCCGAAACAACTACTCCGACTTCAAAACTTATTTCACCAATATACAACTAGCTTCTGCCCACGGCTTCGCCCGCGTGGTACCCGGATAAAAAGTAGCCTTTGTGTTATACAGATGTATAAGCTATATTATTGTAAAGTTTCATCAAAATCCGTACAGTAGTTTTTGCATGAAAGAGTAACAAACATCCATCCTCACAAACTTTCACGTTTATAATAGTAGTAGGATAGGATAGGCTGTATATTATCAGGGCTTTTCGAGAATACCAATTTTGCAACGTAAGTCGAAGATAAAATTGTAGAGCGATTGTATTTCTTAGGAACTCGGCCTTAACAGTAAGAGCTATTTTTCATCTGCTATTTTATCTAAGAAAGACGCGGGCGAAGCAGCGGTCAGTAGCTATAGTTCTAAATAAATCTAGAACAATAAATTTGCGTTGCAAATGTTTTCCTTCTTGTTGATTGAGAATGTCGTGTTAATGAAAACGAAGCTGTTAACGATTTATTTATACATATGGTTGCAGTTTTTTTATACATAAATACGTATATAAACAACCATGTATATACCTAGGATTACTTGTGTCGTAGATATCAGGAATCACGAGTACCGTTATACCACAATACCCATATCCAGAACAAATATCTAAAGAACACTTGTCCCGCACAAGAATCGAACCCGAAACGTCGCAGCTAACTACTCGCCCACCGCGCCATCGAGGTCGTATATTTCTAAAGTAAAATGTAATTGGTTATGTCATGAATTTAAAAAAACTATTGCTCGGTTAGTTTAAAAAAAATCTTAAGAGAACTTTACAAAAAAAATAAAAAATCTAAAACCTGTTCGACCGTACGAGCTATAGCCAACTCTGGCTAGTACTCGTATTTGATTTTTCAAGTCATCCTAGAAATGTCTTCCTAAGCACGGAACCGCCCATATGCTACACTTAAAATGTCATAAAGGTTGCCTGGAAGAGATCGCTTTTATCGATAAGACCTTCCATGGTACCTTGTCTGTTTATGAATTCCTGTCTTTTAATATTTACTTTGGAGTGCAATACAGAGTTTATCTATCTATCTATCACAAGGGTGGGTCCACCAGATAAGATATATTAACCATCCATAATAATGATCTAGTGGGAAGTTGCTTACCCTCGCTTTCTAGCCAGGCAACCTACGCTTGTTCTAAGAAAATCTTCAACTGGAAGATAGCCACTGTTGCAGCTAGATGTACTGTAAGGGCCCGGTCAAATTGATGCGGTGGCATTGGCTTTCAAAGTAAAATGGTTGTCAAATCGTGTGTTCGCCAACAACGCCACCGCTGCGTCAGCTGGACCGGGCCCTAACAGACTAACAGTGTACAGTCTGATTTCTAAAACAAATATTATTTTTCAAAGCAAACAGTATCGTGATTCCCACACCGTTGTTGACTTAGATACAAGCATTTATATTGCGAAACGTTCTAAGTGGATTATAAATACACTTGACATAATATTACACTTATCAGGATACCTAAGTTTTATCAACATTTCATTATATAGCCTCTCTACACTGCAAGGCAACTCCACCTTCTAATCCTCTCCATTTCCTGCTATGTAGTTGGGTCTTCTTTGATGTAGGAATTTAGGTAATAGCGCCATCTCCGCTTGGGCCTTCCACGTGGACGTCGGGGCCCAGCCTGTAGTTTTCTTCGCCCAAAGCTTGTCTGGTATGACAAACATGTTACATCCTTCATTTAGCTTGGAAGGATGGAGTGGTGCCAATCGAACAAGAGAAAAATGCTTTAATTTGACTATGCTAATAACAATTAAATAATATCTAAAAAGAGCCAAGGATTTTAAGAAAACACGCTTCAAAATTAAAAGAAAAATCCTATTCCTAAAAATAAATACTAGAGATTTGCTTGACAAGTTATCGTAGGAGCGGAACGACGAATTATTCATAGCTTTAAAATAGACTGGGATACAAAAAAAAAACATTTAGAATTTAGACAATTTGGTCTACAACAAAAACTCCCTAGCTCTTTCACTTAATTATGTTTCCCAATGATGATTCTCGGTTGATCAACTTTTTCTTGATGGGAAAACGAAGTTCATTATCATTCATTATCTTCATTATCTTATCTTTTAGAATGAAGATATTCATTCTAAAATATTTAGAATGAAGATAATGAACTTCGTTTTCCCATCTTCTATGTCACTTGGTTACGTTTTTTTCCAGTAATAATTGTTCGTTGATAATCCTTTTTTTTAGCTTTTTTTCACATTTGAAACAAGTTGCTAGTCCTAGAGCAGCTTCCAGTTTATACCCCACAGAAGACAAGTCTGTAACTATATACTACAATATCCAACACGCGTGAACTTTTGCAGCTAGGCTTTATGAAACCGGTTAAGCACAGAGGCTGAGTGGACTATCTGTTTTAGTTATAGTCTAATAAATATTGTTGTAATGAGCCACACTTGTTTATTGTGTGTAGAAGTGTAGGCTTCGCTGTGGATTGTTTTAATATTTTAAAATACTTGTTTCGAGTTAAGATCACAGAGACAGAAAGAAATAGAGAGGTCAGTCTAGTAATACCTAGTAATACCTAGTAATACTATTAATATAATAAATGCGAAAGTCTGTGTGTGTGTGTGAATGTTTGTTACGACGTATGTCCATTACTACTTAACCGGTTGTGATGAAATTAGGAATGAAGATAGTTTAGGTTCTGGAATAACACATAGGCTAATCTATTTTTGAAAAACTACCCTTTGGGCTGTGCAATAAAGTTTCTAAATTCGTTTAGGAAAAAAATGCCCTGGTTCGATTCAATCAAAATTTAAACTCAAAAAAAAAAACCTTATTAATTATTACACACTCCCTAAGGGTATTAGGGAGTATGTAATAATAACTAAGGTAATAAAGTAAGTATTGATATTTTATTCCCTGGTTCGATTCACTCAAAACAGAATGTATGACAGAATTGTAGTAGGTCTGTTCGATCAAGACAATCAATACTACAACCGTCCTATCAATTTTTTTGAATCCAAATCTAAAAAAAAATATGAGTATCAATAAAATTATATCGGAAATATCTACATATATGGTCATACGCTACTTTTATCAACATACCACGTGGGTAAAGCTAGTTTTTAATAAAACGAACAAAATATTAACATTTTGACTTTGTCTTTGATAATAGAGTTAAAAGATCAAAAGTAAAAATAGACTTTGATGAAGATACAGAAGTTGAACAAGCAGATCCAACAAAAGACGTCAATAGAGAAAACGTTTACTCGCCGTGCGTAACAAATCCCAAAGAACCAAGTGAATCAGTTTTTATTAACACAAACTGGAACATGATTCACTGTTCTTCGAATGCTAAGTAACCATCTTCAGACAATTAATTTACCGCAAAATCGTTAGTAACACTGGTATCATGACTTTTAAAATTGTTTACGTAAACACAAGACAGATACCATAGCTTGAGAGAATACAAGGAAACAAAGAAGTATACCCATCCATCACAATACCCATTTGAATGGAAAAAACTAGAATAGACTAGTTAAGTTTTACCTTGTATCTAATAAGTAAATAGTGATAATCATCCCTTTTTGACATCGATCGCATCAGTATCGTACTCTTCGCCAATATTTTTACAACATACGACTTTGTGGGTTTCAGGAATAAAACTGATCAACTATAAAAAAAAAACTCTTATTATTAATTAGGTTGTCTCTTCCATCCATTTCTTGTTTCTAAATCCAGAATTGCATAGGCGTCTTTATTACTCTAAGCCCTAAGATTCTATCCACGCTACCAACAATCACTTACTATAAGTTTGTTGTGAATGGTCCCGGTTTTATTAAGCCTTCTTCTGTATATACAGTTGGTTAGTTTGTTGGCTACTCGTTTGTAAGACTCTTGGAATTGTTCGCCTCTATTACTCTTTTGACGACTTGTGAAGATTATAAAGGATGATACACAACATATCTTTGTTCAAACAGATCATTAGTAATTAATTTTTCTTCCATAATGTTAATGTGTTTTATCCTCATTATTTATTCTTTGTCACTGTCAAAACATATATATTTGTTTCTAACTCAGTCAGAGGTATGAAAACTGCAATATTTGGTTATAATAATTGTGTTTTTGAAATCTGATAGTATAAAAACACTCAGTGACAAAGGCTCTCATAAACAAGAAACCAGTAAGTAGACTAAAAACCGCAAGCTTTCGTCACTTATAAACATTATAATTCTAATCTACTATACATAAATTATAGGGCAGTCGTTAAATATCAGTTTTGAAGCGATTGCATTGACATAAAGCTGCTTTACATCAGCAACTTTATTTCTGCCTTCCTCATCATCAATATTGAACTCTGTTGCTCTAACTGAAGAGCTATTTACCTTCTTAGATAAATGTATACTAGTTTTTCTTAACAATTTAATATAAGCTGTCCTCGTCTTCAAATTTAATCTTTACGTTGTTGGGATAAGTGTCGATTTCTGTTTCTGGGTTGTCGTTATTGTATTTGTGTTGTTAAGTTTTGGTTTGCGCAATTTCAGCACGAGTCTTGATGTGCTGTCTTAAATTTGTCTGTACATTAAAATTAACTGTTATATTTGGTTTGGAAGCAAGTATTAGCGTTGTTCAGTTTATCTTCTATTATCGTTTATTATTCACAATAAAAGTCAACTTTATACGAAAAAAAAACTTAGATCCGTATGTAATGGATCTTACGTTTTTGGAATTGCGAATCATTTTTCAATAATATATCTCTTGAAATTTAATCATCAATATAATAATAATACGTTTGCAAATCTATAGTGAAATAAAAGAAGTTTCACTTGTTTTTTTTAACCTTATCCATAAAAGCGTTTGTTTAATAAGATATTAGATCTAATGAATAAATCTTCTGATAACATAAACTGAATGATAATTTGGGATCTATAGATTTTTTTTATAAACTTTACCTTACAAACTAAAACAATGTAAGCTTTTACATTGTTTGATTACAATGATTACAGATAGAATATTTAAAGTAGGTCGCCTTTGATAGATGACAAGGTGTTACAAACAGGGACCTAGCTGCGTAATTATACGCACCTAGGTAGGTCTATTCAGGCCCAGGCTTTCAAAACACTTTGATTCAGATACAGTAATTTTAAAGTGAAGTTAGATTTATGATGAAATCTGTTTTATAGCCTACGAGTATCTTTAATTATAATGAATGAGCCATAATGAGTTTTCTAATAAATTAGCGATGGGCTTGAAACCTGTCACGTGGAATGCTATCTTAGAAGATAGCATCCAGAAACTCGGGCTTGTACCAAAAATAATAATATTTGGACGTGCCCCTCACAACCCCCTATGATCTGCATACTGAGGATGAATCTGAATGTGCCCTTTTTGAACATACAGACATCCGTATGCTTTATTTAGAATATTTACAGAAAATATTCTTTGATTCTTATTTCAACAAGATATTTTTAGTTTTTGGTAATAAAAGGTTTTCAGTTAGAGCTTCGTTGTTTTTACAGAAAGTAGAATAATACAAATACTTTATGAAGGTAATTGCTGGATGTTATTTTTTTTTTCACATAGCATGATCTAGCCCCGAACTAAGCAGAGCTTGTATTACGGAGGTCGTCAATTACTAAATTAACAACTGATACATATCATTAATTAGCTCTATTGATCCAGATCATTCAGACAGTAACATCCTTAAAAATGCTGACTGCATTATCAGGCTATATGGCAATGCATATATTGACCTATATACCCTTATAAATAATGCTATTTAGAAACTTCTTATATCTATTAGAAGATATATAGTTATTCTAACTGTAATTATGTAGCTTAGGCTAAGATTAGGAAGTTATCTTTATAAAAGAAATCAGCTTACTCACGCGACTAGATTCCATTGTAAGAACAACTTATCTTAGAATTTTAGACTTAGATTAGCTCCTGTTAAAATCATAAATAGTCTGTTGTGACAGTGAAGCAGGTATACATTTCACAATTCCTAGTCATGGCTAGGAAAGTGTCAATTTAGAGTACATTTAGTATGCAAAATATAGATAATTTTGTCGTAAAATTGTTCACAGGCTTGTCTGGTGTCGCTTTGATAGATTCGCTTGCTATGACAAGACTAATAACCAAGTGGTTTTAAAAATTGCTTTGAATTCTGATTTGTGATTGATTTGGAAGTTGATTTTAGTCTAAACTGATGGTTTTCACGAATTAACAGTGTTATAGTGGCACAAAGTGTAGAAGCACTATGTTCCATTGTAGCATAAAATAGTGCTGAATGGCGGCCGTTTTTGCTATTAAACTCAATTTTAACGCCTCAAACATTTTGGCTCCTTTATGTGACACAAAATAAACGATTTTTATCTTGGACAGTGGACTTCAACAGGCTCTTGTGTTTTTTTTTACAATATTTTTATAGTCCTGGCCTCGCACTAAGATTCCCTGGCATCATGGGTATCAGACTCTACCACAACACCCACACCCGGAACCAATATCTGCAGAACATGCCAACACATGTCTCGCAACGGAAATCGACCCCGCACCTTGTGTTTTAGCTGGCTACATCGTCCGCCGCGCCACTAATATCGTCATGTCAATAATGCTGGATAATGCTGGACATTTTTCACACAGCATCATCTAGCCCCAAAGTTAGCAGCGCTTGTGTTATGGGTACTACATGACTGGTATACTACTTATATACATTTTTTTGTAAATACATACATAGAAAACACCCAGATCCGAGACAGATATTCGCAGATACAAACATTTGTCCCGCGGCGGGAATCGAACACTCAACCTTCTGCGTCTCAGACGGGCCTTCGCCCACTGCGCAAAGGCCGTCATGATAATGATAATGATTTACAAAGACAATATTCCCATCACCTCTCAAAAACACGACACTCCCGTCACGATCTAACGGTTATGCAATGGGGACCTAGTTATAGGTACACGGCCCAGCCTAGGCCCTGTGAATACGTGATTAGGTCACGAATGCAGTTCTCAGGTGGTAGATCACATACCCCATTATATTGATGGCCTGAATTGAAATCATAAATTAGCATTCCGACATTGTTGTGGATAAGATAACGTGGTCAATGTCAACGAAGATATTCTTCAATGAATATTGACGACCTCTGTGGCGCAGTGGGCGAAGGCCCGCCTGAGACGCAGAAGGTTGCGGGTTCGATTCCCGCTGTAGGACAAATGTTTGTATCTGCCAATGTTTGTCTCGGGTCTGGATGTTTTCTATGTATAATATGTATGTATTTATAACAAAAAAAGTATATAAGTAGTATATCAGTCATGTAGTTCCCATAATACAAGCTCTGCTTAGTTTGGGGCTAGATGACGCTGTGTGAAAAATGTCCAGCATTATTTATTTATTTATTTAATAAATATTTTTTGACAAATACTACTTGAATATAAATATGATAGATATGACCATGCAATTAATATAATTGAATATAACTATGAGAATGAAATCAAATAAATTATTTTTTTATTATTCGATTTAAAATGAATGACATGCAATCTTATTATTATATTTTTAATTATTAACATTATTTTAATATTAGTGTTTTAAAATTATTAAAATCATTCTTACTTTTATCATAGATATAGTTTTGCTGCGCTTAATATAATTTCAATGAATTCTTTTATTGGAAATAAAGGCTATTTGTATTTTATTTTATTTATTTATTAAGGCCTTAATTATTTTTAATAGATATTTCCATACTAAGGTTGTCTGGAATTAAGACCGCAAATAGTGAATTTCTTTTTTTTATTTTTGTTTTGTAAAATGATGTTATGAAAAATAAAGAGTTTATCTAACTATATAATAACAAAAACAAAAGGGTGATAGGTTTGATAAGGTGTAATTAGTGGTAGTGTTAATAGTGTTTGTCTTTTTTATTATAAGTACCTATTTAAGCGCCCATACAGTATCGTTTCTTATCTGTTAGTAAAATAAAAATATTTTATTTATTCCTTTAATTAAAAACACGACAACTACCTCACGTACGTACCTAACCTAGTTACAAATTATATTATTTTGTGTGGTTACCAAATGTATTTATCTGGTCATAACAAATATAGGTTTATAGTTATAAGATGGTTAACCTGCTAAACTATAAACTAGTGTTTATTAGAAACCTAAAGTTCTTTGAATTTTGTGAATAAAGTGAATTTTGCATTCCGGCTACACGGACTAACAAACAGTTTAGATAAACAAGATATCAAACTCTATAACTAGCCCTTAAATATCAACATGTTAACGAAATCTGGCTATGTGTTTTTTTACGTAAAATGGCAATTGTTTATTCAATTATATACAATGTACTTTAATTCACTTCAGTTCTTGATTTTATTAATAATAATAATTATATGAATTAATAAATTCATTTATTTCAGGCAACATAATTAAAGTACACGTCTAATACAGGGCCCTTATGATATTATATTGTAAAAACTAAATACATCAATTATAATAATTCTTCTAAGTTTTTTGCGGGATAGGTGTTACCTACACCTAACTGAACAAAACACAAACACAAAAGAAAAAGTATATAATTTTAAATTTTTATTCACGACCTTACCTCTATAATCAACCCTTTCTAACTCTTTCTCAAAGATATAACTTTTAAAACTATCAGGGTTAGAAACATAACTTTTACTAAAAAAACAGGATATTTACCATGATTTGTAAGTTTTATAGGGAAACATTAGAACTCTATTTTTAGGGTTAAACTCACCTCTATTCATGTCATATCATTCTGTATTTTGTAAATTTTAATTAGTCCCTACGGAAAACAAATAATGAATAAATATAAGTATACACGTCACTTTCATCCCCATGGTAGATCCTCATATACCCAGTACGTAGATCTGCGAGAATACCAAGTTATTGACAGTTTGGTTAAAAACAGTCGGTGGTGGCCCCTCCTTTATCCCAAGGATAACTTAGGTGTGACACCCACGTCACGTAGGTACAGGTTTCTGCAAGTTCTGAATTGGACACGATGTTTCGACAACCTGATACTTACCTGGAATTTTAGCGTGCATTTAAATTATTATTATAAACAATATGCTATGAACCTACGCATAACGGTAGGTAGTGTTTTATATATCTGTTAGAAGTTTTCCATAGACACAATAGTAGATAAAAATATTGGGTCTCGAAAGACTTTACAAGAGTTTGAACTTTTCTTTATTATTTATTCTTTAATCTGTATTTTCTTGTACATACAGAAAATACAGTCAAAAAACTAACATATAGGATAAGAGCATTTAATTTTCATATGTACAAAGGCGAACTTAACCCTAATAAGAGAAATAACCTTTTAGTCTAACTATTAATTTAAACTATCAATGTTTCATTCCCTTTCCTTCCAAAACAAACTACTTACTTGCAATATTAATTGTTTTAACAAAAAGACTATGATCGGAATAATAACAATAGCAAGCAAACAGATGCTTTTATCCGTCGAGGAGTTCCATTGTCCACCTTCCGTTTTCATCATCAGATTAGCTAATCACCATAATAACTTCAGAAGAGCCAACATAACTTGTATTGAACACCACATAATAATATTGCTTACAAATTTAAACAGAGCAAATTAAAAGCTAATTACGGAAGTACAATGAGCGGTCTTATGGCCAATTTGGATGGACAGCTTGATAGGATAGATGCTAGACATCGATTTGAAAAAAAAAACAAAAACGCTCACGACTGTCTTGCCCATAGTGGACATCCTCAGATACATACTCAGTGAGTAGATCTTTGAGGATACCAATTAGGGGGTAGTTAGAGGCACGTCCAATCATTTCATTTGGTACATGCCCGCGTGTTGCAAGTAGTAAGCATTCCACGTGACAGGTTGCAAGCCCATCGCCACTTATTGGAACACTAACTGTTGGCACATGCCTCCGAATTTTTGGTTCTAGGGCATGCCGGTTTCCTCACGATGTTTTTCCTTCACCGTTTTGAGCACGTGTTAATGCGCACATAATTTTTTCGATTGGAAAAATCCATTGGTGCACGACCGGGTTCGAACCCACGACCTTCGGATCAGAAGTCGGGGTATCACCCACTAGGCCAACACGGCCTCTTTTTTTTTAGTAAAGACTACTTAAAACAAAAGGACTACAATATGTTTAAGTATTTAATGAAAGAACAAGTCCCGTCCTGTTTTACTGATTGAGAGATCTACGCAGAGCATAAACTTAAGTCTTGGAGACGTGAAAATTAGTTCCTTACAGTATGCAGTTTCATGAGCAAGATTTTTGTGTGTGACCCACATTTAAAAGAAGCAGCTTATCTTCCTACAAGCACGAAAAAAAACTACACGAACGAAGTCACAGGGCGTGACTATTCTTTGTAAACTGTCAGATAACTCTTTAATAATACTCTTATTATTTAATCATTAATTCTCTCTTTATTTTTCTACTAAATCATACGATCAAACAAAATCAAATGTTCAATATCAAAAGTAAACAAACAAAACCCCAATAGCATTAGCTTCGAACGCAGGTGTTCTGTAATTATAAGCTAAGTGCTAAACCCAGGAATAGTGTCAAGGCTACATATAGAGGACAAGACCTAAAGCTTGAAATTGCATTTGCACGGAATATTGTTTACGCTGTCTGTTTGTACATTAAGTTGTAAAATAGAATTGAATTGAGTGAATTGAAGCAGGTTTATTCGAATGCTTTAATTTACCTTAGGTCGTTCGATGTTTGCTTGAAAACTTTATGTTAGGTTTACATTCTAACTCTTATTAGACCTCTGTGGCGCAGTGGGCGAAGGCCCGACTGAGACGCAGAAGGTTTGTCTCGTGCTGGGTGTTTTCTATGTATGTATTTACAAAAAAATATGTATATAAGTAGTATATCAGTCATGTAGTTCCCATAAAACAAGCTCTGCTTACTTTGGGGCTAGATGATGCTGTGTGAAAAATGTCCAGCATTATTTATTTACTAGGGACAAACTCACCTTTATATATGTCTTATAATGTAAGATTTTTGTCTGTATTCTCTGTGTGTACAATAAAGAATAAAGAGTACTAAATGTACGTTATAAGTATACAATAGTATGCGAAGGAAAGTATAGAAGAAAACAATTATTTAGAACTATCATGGTTGTAAACATTTTGCCTTTTTTTTAGTTAACCTGTATCGTCCTACTCCTGGACAAAAGTCTTCCCCAAATTATTCAATTCATCCTTGTCGCTGGTGGTATCCCACCACTCTCTCCCACATGATTCCAGATCGTCCCGCCAAATTCTCGGCCGGCATCATCGTCGCCTTCCGTCCTCGGACACCCAAGGATACCAATAACATGATTTGTGAAACATCAAGAAACGATAAAATTCACAAATGAATTATATATCCCGTTTATAGTAAAAAAAATATATATACAACTTAATTGAAATTCCGACTGTTTGCACGATACGGTGACATAGTCTGTCCGTTCATATCTACATCCCAACTGAATCTCGTCGCGAAAACGGAGGGTAGATCGTCCTATCGAAAGTATAAAAACATGTAAGCCTACACTCTCTTATCTAAGTTGAATAAAATATTGAGAGCATTCGAGGCAACGCGCTTCGCTACCAACGGTGTCAAGTTCCAGTAGATGAAAGAGACCGTCTGTTTTACCAGCAATATTGAACTGGTGTAAGGAGTAAGAGATGAACGATGAGTTGGGGATAAGTTTGATAAAAATTACCAATTATTATCAAGAACGTCAAGTTACGAAAACAGTGTGGAATGAATGTGGATGGAAATAAGAGCAGAGGTAGGAGAAAGAAAATATGGTTTGTGTGAAAGATGACATGGGAAAGGAGTGAGTACTGATATGATGGCTGATAGAGGAGAGTGGAAGATGACATGTTGTGCCGACACCAGGTAATGTGGGACAAGGACAAGATGATGATATACAGTGTGTTGCAACTGTATGCTGTATATAAACAGAAGTCAACATAAGTTTAAATAAACTGTAACTGAAACTAATCGATATTAGAAGGAAAAGAGCACAATTTATCGTCAGCCATTTGAAGAAAACCCCAGATTTTGCATCAAACCGAATTGATTTTATTCCAAACACTATCGTGAATGAGATCATTCATATTGTAAGACCTACCTTCATCGATAGTAAGGTACGAGAAATAACAAAAAAAACAAACAAAAAAACACGCTCACGACTGTCTTCCCCATGGTGTCCACCATGGGGACACTGAGTATGTATCCTCAGATACATACTCAGTGAGTAGATCTTTGAGGATACCAAGTAGGGGGTAGTCAGAGGCACATCCAAACATTACATTTCGTACATGCCCGCGTTTTGCAAGTAGTAAGCATTCCACGAGACAGGTTGCAAGCCCATCGCCGCTTATTGGAACACTAACTGTTGGCACATGCCTTCGAATTTTTGGTTCATGCCGGTTTCCTCACGATGTTTTCATTCACCGTTTTGAGCACGTGTTAATGCGCACATAAATTTTTCGAGTAGGAAATTCCATAGGTGCACGACCGGGTTCGAACCCACGACCTCCGGATCAGAAGTCGAGGTATCACCCACTAGGCCAACACGGCACTCGAGAAATAACCGTTTTTTATTATGATAGAATTGGTATGTACATACATAAACTCCCACCTGTTTCCCGGAGAGGTAGGCAGAGACTACGGATTATCGATATACGATTCCGACATAATTAATTTGCATGCTCGTTGTGTTTTTAACCTAAAATATTATCTCCAGAACGATTTTTTTTTAATTAAGGTGAAAGTCTTCAAATTAGACCACACACCCACCATAGCATCGAGTGTAAACGTTCAATTAGGTGGTAATTAACCAAGAAACGCAGGTTGTGGGCCACTCTGTTTCAGAGATTAGCTGCAACGCGATATCATAACACTTTTACTTTTAAGTTGTAGGTACTAAAAATACGTAGGTAGGGTATCCCTGATTGAAGACTCTCGGTTTAAGTGAAAACAATTCAGTACGTTATAGAAATGATTGCACGGGGATTGTAGATCTACCAAAATCAAAACTAAACCAAGATATTTTTATTTTTGAATATTATACAATCCATTTCGTTAGATTAAGTTAAGACTATTAATCAGTAAATTCCGCGAAGATAAAGAGGTAGGTATATAAAGATATTTTAGAGATCTTTTCTATCTTTCCTCAAAGGTTTGCTGGAAAAAAACTCTTTTTAGGGTTAAGCTCGCCTTTATACATGCCTCATGCCTTTATTCCCCATCGCTTGAATCCTATACCCAGACCACAGATATTATAATCCCAGACTAAACTGAAGGCCATGAACCGTCCATGAACCAACGTTTATTTCTGTGTTATTTCTATGTACAATCAATAATTATAACAGGAAGAAGTAATTATATAGGGAGATTCAAACAATAAAATAATTTTTATTTCACGGATTGACTGAATTTCTATAATGTAGGTAAATAAATGAATAAACACCCAACAGAGACACACATAGTCCTGACCTCACATTAGGATTCCCTGTGTCGTGGGTTCCAGGAACTACGATTACCATGGTACCAAAAATAAATACTACCTAAGCCGGAACAAATAGTTTGTAGGACATGCAACATTAAAATTTTCAAAGACTTATAAGAACGCGGGCAGTTATCAATTTCACTCCGCTCTAATTTATGACAGACTAGCTTCTGCCCACGGCTTCACCCGCATAGTACCCGGATAAAAAGTAGCCTATGTGTTATTCTGATGTATAATCTATATTACTGTAAAGTTTTATCAAAATCCGTTCAGTAGTTTTTGCGTGAAAGAGTAACAAACATCCATCCTCACAAACTTTCGCGTTTATAGTAGTAGGACAAGCTTTTGCCCACGGCTTCCCATGTGTATAAAAAGTAGCCTATATGTTATTCTGATGTATAATCTATATTACTGTAAATATTTATCAAAATCCGTTGAGTAGTTTTTGCGTGAAAGAGTAACAAACATCCATCCCCACAATCTTTCGCGTTTATAATAGTAGTAATAGGATTTTCACGAAAGATACCACTATCTCAAATCACGAGCTATTAGTGAACGATAGATAGCTATCGACGGATCGTGACTTGTCCTGGAACGGTAGCTAGCTCCACAGCTAGAGTAGCTAGCAGCTACTGACACTGACATTATAGTCTACCAATTGAAACCAGTTTGAGACACGCGACATTATAGTCTACCAATTGAAACCAGTTTGAGACACGCGACGGACGACTATCGAGAAAGGGCGAGAACACGTATGATCTCAGGTAATAGATGGTTTTCGTATAAATCCAACGTGGTTATTTTATAACGGTATGTGGTGTAGATATTTAAATGCGCTTGTGGTGTGTTTAAATAGCTAGCTTATGCGTTCTAAGATCATATAGGTTGAGCAACATTAAGATTAGATGGCTTTCATGGCGTCGCAGTAGCCAGCTGCGTCGCAGTCGGGTTTGATTCTCGCTGCGGCAATAGTTCCGGGCCATGGTGTTGTGGTACCACGGCATGAGTTCCTGATACTCACGACACAAGGGATACTAGTGTGGGATCAGGACTATGTCTATTAGGTGTTTGTTTAAACCCTTGTATAGATACTCTAGATACTTTTGAATGAAAAAAAAATATAGAAAAACAACTGGATCTTCAAAAATAAAAAGTCAAAGTAAAAGGTTTTCACTAATAAGGTTTTCACTATTGAGGTTTCTATAGAAACCTCAGCTTAAAAACTCCGTGAATTTTTGTTAATATTTAAAATGTTAAAGTGAAGCCTAGAAAAATCAGGCAATAAAACTGTTTGGTTTTTTTAGTGATCCTTTTATAAATATTTAGGTGTTCGCGTATCCGCTAGCAGAGTTCTCTTCATCCTAATAAACCTTAGATGGAAACCTAAGGAACCTTAATTAGGGAGGATTATTTTTAATTACTGTTGGTAGTGAGTTTTTTTACTAAGGGCCCGGTCAAAGTGACGCGGTGGCGATGGAAGGGAAATGATTGTCAAGTACTGATTGCCTGATGTCAGTGTGACCGGGCCATAAAGTGTCTGGTTACAATGATCGGTGAACCTTTTTTCAGTTAAATTTCAATTGAAACTTTTTCAATTGTCTTTAGTAAGATTTTGTATGACAAGACATAAAATCACCTACTGGAAAACACAAAAAGATTTCACTATAAAATGCAATACAATTATAAATCAATTTATGGTAATGAGTACCTACGTGCTGCGCGCCTCAAACCGTACTGACGATAATGACTTCAATTAGTAGTAGTTTTGTATCTATAGAGTTGGCAAAGGAAGTCTTGAAGTCTTGGTTGGAACTGAGAATTATATTTTCCGGTATAATGAATTTATGAATGAATGAAAATGCTTTATTGAACATCACAAGAAAATTACAAAAAAAATAAGAGTAGTATGGTCTTATCGCTTACTGAATAGAAATTTCTTAACGTTCTTAGTCATCTTTAACCATGCATTTGAAATTGGTAATTATGTGACCACCGTCTGATGGTCAGTTAATTTTATAAATCGACAGCCTATACTATAAAGAAAGTAAATAAAACTAAAGATAAATAGATAAATCTTCATCATAGTCTCGGGCGTTGCTCAGGGAGTCCACGGTACATGCAACTCTGCCAAATTCCAAGAAATTCACAAAATTCCGGGAAATTCACAAATCATGGAAACCATTCAATAAAATAAATCTGTTTACCTTGAGGCTACATAATGCAGTGTAAAAATGTCCAGTATAAACAAAATATAAAACTTTACACACTACACTATTATTTATGAATTTTTCGAATCTGTCTTGAATATAGCTGCCACGAATCCAAGACTGGTCCTTCATGGACCAAGAATTACCAACTCTATTATTGCTTTTGACATTCAAATTGCCTCTTGTAGGCAGCTATAGGTCATTATTCGATTTGAAAAGTTAATTTGATTGAAACGATCGCCTGTGGATAACCAACAGATAGTAAGTACGAATAGTTACGTCATTTCATTGTCCTATTTTCGGTCCCACGGTATAACTTTAATCATTAATGTCATAATTACCGGTCAAATTGAGAGAGAACTTCATAGTTTTAGTCTCTATACCTTTATAAGAATTTAGCTGTGTCACGCCCGTCCACGGCTTCCTCAGCCCTTTACCTCTTTTAATCGGCTCCTAAAAGTCGTAGTGTGATGTTAAATACGAATTGGGCTATCGAATCAAAAATATTTTTATGAATTCCGACATATAGTTTCAAAGATTAGCGCGTTCAAGTGTAGATTTAGTTAAGCTTTATTGGTGCCCACGACACCCGTGGTTTTGTCAAATAAAATTTTATAATAATTTTGTTCAACGCTCTGTCTCGTTTCCTTTATTCTGATAAAAAGTAGCTTAGGTGTTATTTCATTGACATACAAAACATCCCGACATAAACCGGATATTTGATTTTCTCTGCAGTAGGTAGGTTATTGTTAATGATCGTATTTTAATTTAAATTTCACTTTATTTTGCGACATGAGGAGGGAAGAAGTTACATTACGAGTGTTAAATATGAATGTGGATGGAAATAAAAGCAGAGGTAGGCAAAGAAAAGATGGATGGATTGTGTGAAGGATGACATGGTTAAAAAAGGAGTGAGTACTGAGATGACGACTGATAGAGGAGAGAGGAAGAAAAAACATGTTGTTTTCTCTGTATCATGTGTTTCTTCCCCACACAATGTGGGATAACGATAATGATGACTTTATTTTACGATACAAAAGATGGTAATTTTAATAATAGTGTTGTACAGTTAACTAAGATAGTATGCAAATGGGATATGCAATTTGAAATTGGTTTAAGTCAAAGAGATTATAAAATAAAACGGAATCATTTCATTGCGATACAAACGCAGAAATGATTCACAAATCGGTTTGTTCTTGACACAGATACTGTTCACGCTACGCGCACACGATGAAGGAAATACTAGGACTTATAGTTTCCTGATTTTAAATCATGCATCTTTTTTATCATTATTGGTTGGCAAGATACTTAAATATTAGACGAATGCTGGGACCTTTTTCAGTTATGAAAAACAGATGTGAGAGAGCACTGTGGACAAAAAAGTATATTAGTGAAAAATATTGCTGTCGTATGGGTTTCGGTAAAAATACACGTAAATATGAAACTTTTCACTAAAGTCGGTTGACAATGCTCGAGAGAGAGGTTTCACTCGCTGGTATTGCAAAAGTTTTTAGGTTACGATAACCGCTTACCAACAGGTGGGCCGTATCTTTTGCTACTTTAGTTATTTCAAAACGTTTGCGTGAGTGTGGTGACGTCGTTTTATCGGTCAACCTTTTGTTCCCTAACACTGACCTTATAAGATTGATTAAGATTATCTATAAACCAAAGATCAGGTCCATATCTTGACCGTCATTCTCTCACTTTTATCAGTAACTTAAGTAAAATTTCAAATCCAATTCTTTCAAATACTTATAATTAAAAAAAAAGATCTTGTTCTTGTAGGATTAGATGCATTTTTGGCCACGATTACGTTTGATTTATTGACATTTAAAACAAAAGGGGCAATAACAAAATTTAAAAAAAAAAATTATATCCAGCTATATATTATATTTTAAATTTAAATGCGGCTGCTGGGGTGCTGGTTCGAAGTCTGCCTTGAAGAAAGAGTGGCTCATGAAAAAAATATTCTACTTTTTCACAGCACCTTAAAATCAGAACACAGCAAATGCTATTCAATGGTAGAAATAATTATGATGCAGAAGATAAAACCTACTTTATAAGTCAAAGGAGCTATCACAAAGGATTTCCTCTAAAATACTACACATCAAAACTTGGGAATCATAATTGAAATGTTAGTTTTAGAGTAAGGAAAGCTGGCATATCACGATATTTGCACAAAGGATCCAATGTTGACATCCATGGCTTCGACATTTTGAATCAAATGTCGTGTTTCAAGGCATCCTTTCTTGAAAGATACAGTTACTAGAGCTAGCAAGGAAACCTATTGTAACTTTTCCTTCAATTGGCCATAATCTCACCTGGTGGTAAGTGATGATATATCCGACGATGGAGTCTCTGACCTTGAAGAGACTCAGGTTATATCTTTCAGGAAAGACAGATAAAAAAAAATGCTGGTCATTTTTCACACAGCATCATCTAGCCCCAAAGTAAGCAGAGCTTGTGTTATGGGAACTGGATGACTGATATACTACTTATATACTTTTAATTTGTAAAAACATACATATTTATACATAGAAAACACCCAGACCCGAGACAAATATTCGCAGATACAAACATTTGTGGCGGGAATCGAATTGGTAGTGTGTTCCATTCCTTCACAGTTCTCATTATATAGGTAGAACCAAAAAGTTTTGTGCGAATGGATGGTGAATATACCAACCATTCGCATTAAATCTTTAACAAAACATTTCGAGTAAATGTTTTGGTTAAAGATACGGACGGTTCAAAGACGTGCGTCTGCTTGTCCCCAACTTATGCCCAATGAGCTATGATAGAACATTAGTGGTGTAGTGACTAAACCTTTAATCCGAAGGTGTTGAGTTCGAATGCCATGATGCAACAATGGATTTTACGTCGCGGAAAAATGATACAGTACTGCTTTCAAACGCTGACGGAAAACATCGTGTTGAAATCGGCATTTCCTAGAACCAATTTAATCATCGTCCTAGAACCAAACATTGAAAGACATAATATGAACTGAATCCTTTCAACGAAAAATAAGATATTGATTTTAGTATTTTAGTAAAGATACGAAGAGAAAGACGTTTTGGTACAGATGCTGCTGAAGAGGCATTATTGATGCCTCCTCTGAAGAACTCAGAGGAGGAAGTTTCAAAACAGGTCATGAGTTTGCCTTGACTTGTGTCGGAACGTATCTAACCTTGCATTACTTCCAATAAACAAACAATGAACTTCAAAGTGAAACCCCACACAGTGTTTTTGACAAAAAAAATGCCCACGATACGAAGACAGTGTAATTTGGTTCTGTACATTTTTAAGTAAATCCAAAAAAATTGACATAAAATGAAACATAAATATAACACGCTCACGACTGTGTTCTTCATTATGAACATACTCAGATACTCAGAGCGTAGATATTGAGGATACCAAGTAAGGGTAGTCAGAGGCACTTCCAAGCATTATATTCGACACCCACGGTTTGTATAAAGTTAGCATCCAACGCGACAGATTTCAAGCCCAATATGGGAAACACGATATATGTTTTGTAGACCTTTGGCATTTTGATTTATTAAGTTTATGTAAGATTGATAAAAAAACTGTTGTTTATTCCTATTATCGATTGTAGCGCCCCCTACTGACTTGTTGTGATTAGAGATTGCGGAAGAAAACAACATTAAATATAAAATTGTAAGGTATACCTTTCTTTAACGGTCTTACACTACGGAACTCTAATAAAAACCTAAATAAGGGTGTGTTTACACTAAACACGAGCCAACTTTAACGCCATATTTATTTACATTCCAAATAATGCGCTCACGCACTAAGGTAGGTGTTCAAAGTTTGAGCGTGTCATAAAAAATAGTTTTTTTACGCATCTGGTGCGGTTAGTGTACGCAATGCTTTAAAATAAAATTGTTAAAAGTTTATGGCGGCTAGAACGTGTCTTTTGAGATTTTAGGATACTCTAAAATAAAAAAATAAATAAAAACAATTATCACGTATGTATAAGTGGATTCCAATTATCATTATCAGGCTTGATGCAATTAGATGCAGGTTCAAACCCCAATATACTGATACACTTTTTGTATTTTATTTTGCAGAATATTTATTTTTGCAAAAATGATGAAAATTGGTATAGTACTTTGGCGCCCACATTCTAAAGTCACTTTTTATTTAAAGTTTCAAAAATTACTAAATCTTTTAATCCATTTAAAAAGTAAGTCTCGTAAAAAGAACATAATCGTTTCCTTCATTTTCTTTGAGTATCTTAAATCCTAAGAACTCAGTGACTCGATTAAATCCAGTATTATTATCCTTAGCAAGAAAATAATAACGCAGATTTTGATCTGTATACCTGGTTGTATTAAGGACCAATTTATAGTAATCTATTACGTTTGTGGATAAGTGGTAATACCGCGTTATGTAATTACACCAATTGGTCCTTATTTTCATAAAATGAAGGGCCATTTTTGAATAATTTGTTGCATTTTTAGAACGGCAAATTGCTTCGTAACAGGAAGATAATGCCGCTTAATAGGATATGGAGTATTTCATTATAATAAGACTATAAATATGAGAAGTTTAAAAATATTTTTTTATTCAAAATGCAAGCGTATAATATGAGTTTTTTTATAATTACAAACTCAAATTATGGAATGGAATATAATTTCTTTATTTATTTGAAATACAGATACATAATACATAACAGCAGATACATAATCAAGTTTTTATTTATTTATTATTATTTTTATTCAGCAATTTTTGTCCCACAGCTGGGCAAAGGCCTCCCTAATCCTCGCGATTAAACTCTGCCACAGGCCACAATCTGAGATTCATTCCGAGATTTGAGTATGTATTTTATTACTTTAAATAATTATACAAGTACTATTAACATTAATTAGTATTTAAATAATTAGGTATGTAACAAATTACGGCTAAAATATAATTTTGACAATATTATATTATCGTCATTTTCATAAATCATAATAAAACTTAACTTTTCAAAATATTTTGGTTATGCAAATACGAGTAACTTATGAAAACTAAATATTTACCATGATTTTTGTGACTTTTGAACATTTCCCGATATTTTGTCACATAATTATTCACGCGTCTGGATACCGTCTCAGCTGTGTGAAAGCCGAGATATAATCAAATGTCTCAATAAAATATCGAGAAAGAGGGTAGCTTGATTCGTCTGCCACTAGCATCTACCCGCAAAGACTTCAAATCCTTTGTCATCATGGTACATGCAACTATGCCGAAGCATCGGTATATTACTTACAAAACAAAAAAAAACAAACGCTCAAGACTGTCTTTCACATGGTGCACATCCTCAGATAAATACTCAGTGAGTAGATCTTTGAGGATAACAATTAGGGGGTAGTCAGAAACACATCCAAACATAACATTTGGTACATTCCCGCGTTTTTGCAAGTCTTCATTCCACGTGACAGGTTGCAAGCCCATCGCCGCTTATTGGAACACTAAGTGTTAGCACATGCCTTCGAATTTTTGGTTCTAGGGCATCACGATGTTTTCCTTCACCGTTTTGAGCACGTGTTAATGCGCACATCATTTTTTCGAGTGGAAAAATCCATTGGTGCACAACCAAAACATGGCTACCTACAAAACATGGTCAAAATTATTTTTTAATTAAAAACTATGATAAAGTCTAGTTTACCAAAGTACTGACCTACCCTAATAAACATTGATTCTATATAAACATTAAAATAGCAAGTACCTTATAGTTTCTATTTACGTCCACAAAACTTTCCCATAGATTAAAAATAAATCCAATTACACTATAATAACTTACATCAATACCAAAACATAAGTATACTTTTGTTACTTGAGCTTAAGACTTTACTATTAGAAGTAGGTACTTGTAATTTATTTATTCAAGTGGCTAAATTTTCCCATGTTGCCCAAAATAGATTAATATACCTGATCAAAATATGAATTTATTTATTATTGAAGTTATCAAAGATTATGTTTTAAAAGCTTCTTTCAGATTTGTTTAATGGCTAAATTTTCCCATGTTGCCCAAAATAGATTAATATACCTGATCAAAATATGAATTTATTTATTATTGAAGTTATCAAAGATTATGTTTTAAAAGCTCCTTTCAGTTTTGTTAAAGTTATTAAAGATTATGTTTTGAAAGCTACTTTCAGTTTTGTTAAATGGCTGAATTTTCCCATGTCGCCCAAAATAGATTAATATGCCTGATCAAAATATGAATTTATTTATTATTGAAGTTATCAAAGATTATGTTTTAAAAGCTTCTTTCAGATTTGTTAAATGGCAAAATTTTGGCATTTTCCCCAAAATAGATTAATATGCCTTATCAAAATATTTATTTATTTATTGTTGAAGTTATCAAAGATTATGTTTTAAAAGCTCCTTTCAGTTTTGTTCAATGGCAAAATTTTCCCATGTTGTCGAAAATAGATGAATATGTTTGATCAAAATAATGGTATGATTTTTTTAATTGTTGAAGTTATCAAAGATTATGTTTTAAAAGCTTATTTCAGTTTTGTTAAATGGCTAAATTTTCCCATGTTGCCCAAAATAGATTAATATGTTTGATCAAAATAATGGCATGAATTTATTTATTGTTGTAGTTATCAAAGATAATGTTTTAAAATCTGCTTCAGTTTTGTTCATTATATTTTTTTATTTGTTTTTTGGCAATAATTTTGTGTAGGTATCTAACTTTTTTTATATATAGCCTCGATGACCTCAGGTGGCTCGGCGAGCTAGAGGTGCGTGTTCGAATCTCGCTGCGGGACAAGTGTTTGCATATTCTGCAGATGTTTCAGGTCTGGTTGTTGTGGTATCATGGTACTCGTAGTTCCTGATACCCACGGTATAGGGAATCCTAGTGTGGGGTTACCTAACTTTTTGGCAAAGCAGGTAGTTTTTTTAATTCAAAAATAGCATTTCACGACAGCGTTAAGTCTGCTCATTATAAGTGGCTTCAGAGATTTAAAAGTAAGCCGAGTACACATTTCAAACAAAGTACCCCGTAAAACATAATGACTGGTTTTTGTGATCAGGGGGATTATGTGGGGTGACCGAAACGGAGTTATAATATCTTACGAGTGTAAAACTGGCTTTAAGTTATTTCAAGACGTTTTTTTAATGTGTCAACCAAGCACCTACCCCCTAGTTGGGTAATATCCTCAAAGTATCTGAGTATGTGAGGATGTGCATCATGGAAAATACAGTCGTGAGCGTGTTTTGTTTTTGTCAACTACGTCACATAGAGTTGTTTTCTTTACAGTTGCAAGAGAGCAAATTTAACTCGGTAAAGTACGTAATTTTTCAGAACAAAATATTAGTATTCTAGACGGTCCAACGGGAAAATATGTTTGTACCTAATAAAGGTCAATAAATAAATAAATAAAATAAATAATGCTGGACATTTTTCACACAGCATCATCTAGCCCCAAAGTAAGCAGACCTTGTGTTATGGGAACTACATGACTGATATACTACTTGCATACTTTTTTTTATAAATACATACATATTATACATAGAAAACATCCAGATCCCAATACAAATGTTTGTTTATGCAAACATTTTTCCCGCGGCGGGAATCGAACCCGCAACCTTCTGCGTCTCAGGCGGCCCTTCGCCCACTTCGCCACAGAGGTCGTCAAAATAAATACAATCAAAATAAATAAAAGCGCATACATTCCACTAGTTATAACATACAAAGTTGTAACTTTATATATAACACTAGAGGTCGCTCGGTGCGCGAGCTGCACGCAGCTCGCGGTTTATGTTTGGTCCTGGGGGGTGTTTTTAAAAAGGTTTGCAAGTTTAAAAACGTCATGGAACACCCTATATGCGATCCCACCATGCAATCACCGCTCCTTTTGCAAGTTTTGAAGATACAATGGGAGAGGGGGTGCAGGGGGGGATGTTTTTAAAAGGGGGGGTCAAGTTTAATAATATCATGGAACACCTCTATACGATTCCACCATGCAATCACTGGACTTTTTGCAATTTTCGAAAATATATAGGGAAAGGGGGTACAGGGGGGGCTAGTTTCAAGAGGGGGATTCCGGTTTAATAATGTCATGGAACACCTCTATACAATCCCACCATGCAATCGCCACTCCTTTTGCAAGTTTCGTAGATTGAAAAAGAAGGGGGTGTAGGGGGGCTTATTTTAAGAGGGGGGTTCCGGTTTATTAATGACGTGGAAAACCTCTATACCATCCCACTATGCAATCGCCGCACTTTATGCAAGTTTTTAAGATATAATGGGAAGGGGGGTGCAGGGGGGGCTGATTTCAAGAGGGGGTCCAGGTTTAATAATGTCATGGAACATCTCTGAACGATCCCATCATGCAATCACCGCCCCTTTTGCAACTTTCAAAAATAACATGGGAAGGGGGGTGCAGAGGGGGCTGATTTCAAGAGGGGGGTTCCGGTTTAATAATGTTTTGGAATACCTCTATACGATCCCACCATGCAATCACAACCCCTACTTCAAGTTACGAAGATACGATGCGAAGGGAGGTGCAGGTGGGGCTGATTTCAAGAGGGGGGTCCCGGTTTAATAATGTCATGGAACACCTCTATACGATCCCACCATGCAATCACCGCACTTTTTCGAATTTTTGAAGATATGATGGGAAGGGGGGTGCAGGGGAGGCTGATTTCAAGGGGGGGGGCAGGTTTGATAATGTCATAGAACACTTTTATACGATCCCAGCATGCAATCACCGCACTTTTTGCAATTTTCGAAGATATAATGGGAAGGGGGGTGCAGGGGGGGCTGATTTCAAGAGGGGGATGAAGGTTTAATAATGTCATGGATTAACTCTATACAATCGCACCATGCAATCACCACTCCTTTTGCAAGTTTCGTAGATTCAATGGGAAGGGGGGTGTAGGGGGGGCTTATTTTAAGAGGGGGGTTCCGGTTTGATAATGTCGTGGAACACCTCTATACGATCCTACCATGCAATCACCACCCCTACTTCAAGTTTCGAAGATACGATGGGAAGTGGGGTGCAGGGGGGGCTGATTTCAAGAGGGGGGTCCCGGTTTGATAATGTCGTGGAACACCTCTATACGATCTCACCATGTAATCACCACCCCTACTTCAAGTTTCGAAGATACGATAGGAAGTGGGGTGCAGGGGGGGGCTGATTTCAAGAGGGGGGTCCCGGTTTGATAATGTCGTGGAACACCTCTATACGATCCCACCATGCAATCACCACCCCAACTTCAAGTTTCGAAGATACGATGGGAAGTGGGGTGCAGGGGGGGCTGATTTCAAGAGGGGGGTACCGGTTTGATAATGTCGTGGAACACCTCTATGCGATCCCACTATGCAATCACCGCCCCTTTTGCAAGTTTCGAAGAATCAATGTTAATGGTGGTGCAGAGGGGGTTGATTTCAAAAGGGGGGTTCTGGTTTGATAATGTTATGGAACACCTCTATACGGTCCCTCTATGCAATGGCCGCACTTTATCCAAGTTTCGAAAAAACAATGGGAAGCGGGGTGCAGGGGGGACTGATTTCAAGAGGGGGGTTCCGGTTTAATAATGTTGTGGAAAACCTCTATACGATAAATAAAAGTAAAAGTAAAAGTAAAAGTAAAAGTAAAAGTAAAAGTAAAAGTAAAAGTAAAAGTAAAAGTAAAAGTAAAAGTAAAAGTAAAAGTAAAAGTAAAAGTAAAAGTAAAAGTAAAAGTAAAAGTAAAAGTAAAAGTAAAAGTAAAAGTAAAAGTAAAAGTAAAAGTAAAAGTAAAAGTAAAAGTAAAAGTAAAAGTAAAAGTAAAAGTAAAAGTAAAAGTAAAAGTAAAAGTAAAAGTAAAAGTAAAAGTAAAAGTAAAAGTAAAAGTAAAAGTAAAAGTAAAAGTAAAAGTAAAAGTAAAAGTAAAAGTAAAAGTAAAAGTAAAAGTAAAAGTAAAAGTAAAAGTAAAAGTAAAAGTAAAAGTAAAAGTAAAAGTAAAAGTAAAAGTAAAAGTAAAAGTAAAAGTAAAAGTAAAAGTAAAAGTAAAAGTAAAAGTAAAAGTAAAAGTAAAAGTAAAAGTAAAAGTAAAAGTAAAAGTAAAAGTAAAAGTAAAAGTAAAAGTAAAAGTAAAAGTAAAAGTAAAAGTAAAAGTAAAAGTAAAAGTAAAAGTAAAAGTAAAAGTAAAAGTAAAAGTAAAAGTAAAAGTAAAAGTAAAAGTAAAAGTAAAAGTAAAAGTAAAAGTAAAAGTCGAGGTCGAGGTCTAACTCTAACATGGGAAGGGGCTTGCAGGGGGGGCTGATTTCAAGCGGGGGGTGCAGGTTAAATAATGTCGTGGAACACCTCTATACGATCCTACCATGCAATCGCCGCCCCTTTTGCAAGTTCCAAAGAAACAATGGGAAGGGGCGCGCAGGGGGGGCTGATTTCAAGAGGGGGGTCCAAGTTTAATTATGTCGTGGAACACCTCTATACGATCCCACCATGCAATCGCCACTCTTTATGCAAGTTTCAAAGATACTATGGGGGTGAAGGGGGGTAAAAAGGGAAAAGGGGGGGTTAATATTTTAATTGTCAATTATCCTCAACACAATCCCATAGAGTAATCACCGCAATTTTGACGCGTTTGAGAGATCGGTTAAGAGGGGGGGTGAAATTAGGTAAAAAGGGGGGGAGGAAACAAATTTTTTTAACTGTTAATTATCCTCTTTACAATCTCATAGAGCAATCACCACAATTTTGTCGCGTTTGAGAGATATGGTTAGAGGGGGGGGTGAAATTGGGTAAAAAGGGGGGGAAGGAGGGCGTAATTTTTTTAATTGTTAATCATTCTCTATACGATTCCGTAGAGCAATCACACCAATATCAACGTATTTCAAAGATTTCTGTGCATGGAGCGAGAAAAGGGGGGTAAAAAAGGGGTGGGGGGGGTCAAATTTTTTATTGTTTATTATCCTCTTTACGATCCCATAGCGCAATCACCGCATTTTTTGCGCATTACGGAGATCCCGAAGGAGGGGGGATGAAAGAGGGGGGAAAGGGGGAGGGAAAATAAATTTGTATCAAATCAATCACCCTGTATACGAATCCGGTGTAAAAACATAACCTCGTCGGGAACATTTCAATGTTCATTTCTGGGGGGGGTGGAAGGGGGGTGAAAAGGGGGGTTTTCGGATTTTTCCTCTACTCACTGGAACACCTACTATACGATCCCACCAAACGGTTACCCCTCCCACGAGCGCAAGTGGGAGAACAACTATGTCAATGAGTGAGTGAGTGAGTGAGTGGTAGTTTAGCTTTATATAATATAACTAGAGGTCGCTCGGTGCGCGAGCTGCGCGCAGCTCGCGGTTTATGTTTGGTCCTGGGGGGTGTTATTCAAAGGGTGTGCAAGTTGTAAAACGTCATGGAACACCCTATATACGATGCCGCTATGCAATCACCGCTCTTTTTGCAAGTTTTGAAGATTTGAAGATACAATGGGAGAGGGGGTTTAGGGGGGGATGTTTTTAAAAGGGGGAGGTCAAGTTTAATAATATCATGGAACACCTCTTTACGATCCTAACATGCAATCGCCGCCCCTTTTGCAAGTTCCAACGAAACAATGGGAAGGGGAGTGCAGGGGGGCCAATTTAAAGGGGGGGGGGGGGGGGGGCTAGGTTTAATAATGTCATGGAACACCTCTATACGATCCCAGCATGCAATCACCGAACTTTTTGCAATTTTCGAAGATATAATGGGAAGGGGGGTGCAGGGGAGGCTGATTTCAAGAGGGGGGTTCCGGTTTAATAATATTGTGGAAAACCTCTTTACGTTCCTACTATGCAATGGCCGCACTTTTTGCAAGTTTCGAAGATACAATGGGAAGGGGGGTGCAGGGGGGCTGATTTCAAGGGGGGGGTGAAGCCTAAATAATGTTGTGGAACACCTCTATATGATCCCAACATGCAATCACCGCCCATTCTTCAAGTTTCGAAGATACGATGGGAAGAGGGGTGCAGGGGGGGCTGATTTCAAGAGGGGGGGCAAGGTTTAATAATGTCATGGAACACCCTATATACGATGCCGCTATGCAATCACCGCTCCTTTTGCAAGTTTTGAAGTTACAATGGGAGAGGGGGTTTAGGGGGGGATGTTTTTAAAAGGGGGGGGTCAAGTTTAATTATATCATGGAACACCTCTTTACGATCCTAACATGCAATCGCCGCCCCTTTTGCAAGTTCCAACGAAACAATGGGAAGGGGAGTGCAGGGGGGGCTAATTTCAAGGGGGGGGGGGGCTAGGTTTAATAATGTCATGGAACACCTCTATACAATCCCACCATGCAATCGCCACTCCTTTTGCAAGTTTCGTAGATTCAAAAAGAAGGGGGGTAGGGGGGGCTTATTTTAAGAGGGGGGTTCCGGTTTATTAATGTCGTGGAAAACCTCTATACGATCCCACTATGCAATCGCCGCACTTTATGCAAGTTTCAAAGATATAATGGGAAGGGGGGTGCAGGGGGGCTGATTTCAAGAGGGGGGTCCAGGTTTAATAATATCATGGAACATCTCTATACGATCCCACCATGCAATCACCACCCCTACTTTAAGTTTCGAAGATACGATGGGAAGGGGGGTGCAGGGGGAGCTGATTTCAAGAGGGGGGTCCAAGTTTAATAATGTCGTGGAACATGTCTATACGATCCCACTATGCAATCACAATTCCTACTTCAAGTTTGAAGATACGATGGGAAGGGGGGTGCAGCGGGGGCTAATTTCAAGAGGGGGGTCCAAGTTTAATAATGTCATGGAACAACTCTATACGATCCCAGCATACAATGGCCGCACTTTTTGCAAGTTAGAAATATACGATGGGAAGGGGGCCGCAGGGGGGCTGATTTCAAGAGGGGGGTCCAAGTTTAATAATGTCGTGGAACACCTGTATACGATCCCACCATGCAATGGCCGCACTTTTTGCAAGTTACGAATATACGATGGGAAGGTGGGTGCAGGGGGGGCTGATTTCAAGAAGGGGGACCAGGTTTAATAATTTCATGGAAAACCTCTTTACGATCCCACCATGCAATCACCGCACTTTTTGTAATTTTCGAAGATATAATGGTAAGGGGGGTGCAGGGGGGGATGATTTCAAGAGGGGGGTCCAAGTTTAATAATGTCGTGGAACACCTCTATACGATCACACTATGCAATCACAACCCCTACTTCAAGTATCGAAGATACGATGTGAAGGGGGGTACAGGGGGGGCTAATTTCAAGGGGGGGTCCAAGTTTAATAATGTCATGGAACACCTCTATACGATCCCAGCATACAATGGCCGCACTTTTTGCAAGTTACAAATATACGATGGTAAGGGGGCCGCAGGGGGGGCTGATTTCAAGAGGGGGGTCCAAGTTTAATCATGTCGTGGAACACCTCTATACGATCCCACTATGCAATCACAACCCCTACTTCAAGTATCGAAGATACGATGTGAAGGGGGGTCCAGGGGGGGCTGATTTCAAGAGGGGGGTCCAAGTTTAATCATGTCGTGGAACACCTCTATACGATCCCACTATGCAATCACAACCCCTACTTCAAGTATCGAAGATACGATGTGAAGGGGGGTCCAGGGGGGGCTAATTTCAAGAGGGGGGTCCAAGTTTAATAATGTCATGGAACACCTCTATACGATCCCAGCATACAATGGCCGCACTTTTTGTAAGTTACAAATATACGATGGGAAGGGGGCCGCAGGGGGGGCTGATTTCAAGAGGGGGGTCCAAGTTTAATAATGTCGTGGAACGCCTGTATACGATCCCACCATGCAATGGCCGCACTTTTTGCAAGTTACAAATATACGATGGGAAGGGGGCGCATGGGGGGCTGATTTCAAGAGGGGGGTCCAAGTTTAATAATGTCGTGGAACACCTCTATACGATCCCACCATGCAATCACCACTCTTTATGCAAGTTTTGAAGATACTATGGGATTGGGGGTGGAGGGGGGTAAAAAGGGGTAAGGGGGGGTTAATATTTTAATTGTCAATTATCCTCAACACAATCCCATAGAGTAATCACCGCAATTTTGACGGGTTTGAGAGATCAGTTAAGAGGGGGGGGTGAAATTAGGTAAAAAGGGGGGGCGGAGAGGGTAATTTTTTTAATTGTTAATCATTCTCTATACGATCCCGTAGAGCAATCACCCCAATATCAACGCATTTCAAAGATTTCTGTGCATGGAGCGAGAAAGGGGGGTAAAAAAGGGCTGGGGGGGGTCAAATTTTTAATTGTTTATTATCCTCTTTATGATCCCATAGCGCAATCACCGCAATTTTGTCGCGTTTTAGAGATGAGATTAGAGGGGGGGTGAAATTTGGTGAAAAGGGGGGGTGGAAAGGGTAAATTTTTATACTGTCAATCATTCACTATACGATCCCATAAAGCAATCACCGCATTTTTTGCGCATTACGGAGATCCCGATGGAAGGGGGATGAAAAAGGGGGGGAAAGGGGGGGAAGGAAAATAAATTTGTATCAAATGAATCACCCTCTATACGAATCCGGTGCAAAATAATACCCTCGTCGGGAAGATTTCAATGTTCAATTCTGGAGGGGGTGGAAGGGGGGTGAAAAGGGGGATTTTCGGATTTTTCCTCTACTCACTGGAACACCTACTATACGATCCCACCAAACGGTCACCCCTCCCACGAGCGCAAGTGGGAGAACAACTATGTCAATGAGTGAGTCAGTGAGTCAGTGGTAGTTTAGCTTTATATAATATAACTAGAGGTCGCTCGGTGCGCGAGCTGCACGCAGCTCGCGGTTTATGTTTGGTCCTGGGGGGTGTTATTCAAAGAGTGCGCAAGTTGTAAAACGTCATGGAACATCCTATATACGATGCCTCTATGCAATCGCTGCCCAGTTTGCAAATTTCGAAGATACCATGGGAAGGGGCGTGCAGGGGGGGGCAGATTTCAAGAGGGGGGTGCAGGTTAAATAATGTCGTGGTACACCTCTATACGGTCCAACCATGCAATCTCCGCCCCTTTTGCAACTTTTGAAGATACCATGGGAAGGGGCGTGCAGGGGGTCTGATTTCAAGAGGGGCGGTGGAGTTTAAATAATGTCGTGGAACACCTCTATACGATCCAACCATGCAATCACCGCCCCTTTCACAACTTTCGAAGATACTATGGGAAGGTGCGTGCAGGGGGGGCTGATTTCAAAAGGGGGTGCAGGTTAAATAATGTCGTGGAACATCTCTATACGATCCAACCATGCAATCACCGCCCCTTTTGCAACTTTCGAAGATACCATGGGAAGGGGCGTGCAGGGGGTCTGATTTCAAGAGGTCGCTCGGTGCGCGAGCTGCACGCAGCTCGCGGTTTAGGTTTGGTCCTGGGGGGTGTTGTTAAAAAGGTTTGCAAGTTTAAAAACGTCATGGAACACCCTATATACGATGCCACTATGCAATCGCTGCCCCTTTTGCAAGTTTCAAAGATAAAACAGTGGGGGGGTGCAGGGGGGCTGATTTCAAAGGGGGGTGAAGGTTAAATAATGTCGTGGAACACCTCTATACGATCCCAGCAATCAATCACCGCACTTTTTGCAATTTTTAAAGATATAATGGGAGGGGGGGTGCAGGAGGGCATGTATTCAAGAGGGGGGTTCTAGTTTATTAATGTTGTGGAAAAACTCTATACGATCCCACTATGCAATAGCCGCACTTTTTGCAAGTTACGAAAATATTATGGGAAGGGTAGTGCAGGGGGGGCTGATTTCAAGAGGGGGGGTCCCGGTTTAATAATGTCGTGGAACACCTCTATACGATCCCACCATGCAATCACCACCCCTACTTCAAGTTTCGAAGATACGATGGGAAGGTGGGCGCAGGGGGCCTGATTTCAAGAGGGGGGTGCAGGTTAAATATTGTCGTGGAACACCTCTATACGATCCAACCATGCAATCACCACCCCTTTTGCAACTTTCGAAGATACCATGGGAAGGGGCGTGCAGGGGGGGCTGATTTCAAGAGGCGGGTGCAGGTTTAATAATATCGTGGATTACCTCTATACAATCCCACCATGCAATCACCACTCCTTTTGCAAGTTTCGTAGTTTCAATGGGAAGGGGGTTGTAGGGGGGGCTTATTTTAACAGGGGGGTTCCGGTTTATTCACGTCGTGGAAAACCTCAATACGATCCCACTATGCAATCGCCGCACTTTATGCCAGTTTCGAAGATACTATGGGAAAGGGGGTGCAGGGGGGGCTGATTTCAAGAGGGGGGGTCCCGGTTTAATAATGTCGTGGAACACCTCTATACGATCCCACCATGCAATCACCACCCCTTCTTCAAGTTTCGAAGATACGATGGGAAGGGGGGCGCAGGGGGCCTGATTTCAAGAGGGGGGTGCAGGTTAAATATTGTCGTGGAACACCTCTATACGATCCAACCATGCAATCACCACCCCTTTTGCAACTTTCGAAGATACCATGGGAAGGGGCGTGCAGGGGGAGGGTGATTTCAAGAGGGGGGTTCCGGTTTTATAATGTCGTGGATTACCTCAATAAGATCCTATCATGCAATCACTACCCCTACTTCAAGTTTCGAAGATACGATGGAAAGGGGGGTACAGGGGGGCTGATTTCAAGAGGGGGGTCCAGAATTAATAATGTCGTGGAACACCTCTATACGATCCAACCTTGCAATCACCGCCCCTTTTGCAACTTTCGAGGATACCATGGGAAGGGGCGCGCAGGGGGGCTGATTTCAAGAGGGGGGTCCAAGTTTAATAATGTCATGGAACACCTCTATACGATCCCAGCATGCAATCGTCGCACTGTTTTTTCGAAATTATAATGGGAAGGGGGGTGCAGGGGGGCTGATTTCAAGAGGGGGGTTCAGGTTTAATAATGTCATGGAATAACTCTAAACGATCCCACTATGCAATAACCACACTTTAAGCAAGTTTCGAAGATGCAATGGGAAGGGGAGTGCAGGGGGGCAGATTTCAAGAGGGGGGTTCAGGTTTTATAATGTCATGGAACACCTCTATACGATCCCAACATTCAATCACTGCCCCTTTTAAAAATTTTGAAGACACAACGGAAAGGGGGGCTGCAGGGGGGGCATATTTTTAGAGGGGGGCGCAAATTAAATAAAGTCGTGGAACACCTCTTTGTTATCCCACCATGCAACCACCGCCCCTTGTGCAAGTTTTTAAGAAACATTGGGAAGGGGGGCGTAGGGGACGGGGCTGAAATCAAGAGGGGGGTCCAGGTTTAATAATGTCATGGAACACCTCTATACGATCCCACCATGCAATCACCACCCTTACCTCAAGTTTCGAAGATACGATGGGAAGGGGGGCGCAAGGGGCCTGATTTCAAGAGGGGGGTGCAGGTTAAATATTGTCGTGGAACACCTCTATACGATCCAACCATGCAATCACCGCCCCTTTTGCAACTTTCGAGGATACCATGGGAAGGGGCGCGCAGGGGGGCTGATTTCAAGAGGGGGGTCCAAGTTTAATAATGTCATGGAACACCTCTATACGATCCCAGCATGCAATCGTCGCACTGTTTTTTCGAAATTATAATGGGAAGGGGGGTGCAGGGGGGCTGATTTCAAGAGGGGGGTTCAGGTTTAATAATGTCATGGAATAACTCTAAACGATCCCACTATGCAATAACCACACTTTAAGCAAGTTTCGAAGATGCAATGGGAAGGGGAGTGCAGGGGGGCAGATTTCAAGAGGGGGGTTCCGGTTTTATAATGTCGTGGATTACCTTTATAAGATCCTATCATGCAATCACTACCCCTACTTCAAGTTTCGAAGATACGATGGAAAGGGGGGTACAGGGGGGCTGATTTCAAGAGGGGGGTCCAGGTTTAATAATGTCGTGGAACACCTCTATACGATCCAACCTTGCAATCACCGCCCCTTTTGCAAGTTTATAAGAAACATTGGGAAGGGGGGCGTAGGGGACGGGGCTGAAATCAAGAGGGGGGTCCAGGTTTAATAATGTCATGGAACATCTCTATACGAACCCACCATGCAATCACCACCCCTACCTCAAGTTTCGAAGATACTATGGAAAAGGGGGTGAAGGGGTTAAAAAGGGATAAGGGGGTAATTTTAGTAAAAGTAAAAGTAAAAGTAAAAGTAAAAGTAAAAGTAAAAGTAAAAGTAAAAGTAAAAGTAAAAGTAAAAGTAAAAGTAAAAGTAAAAGTAAAAGTAAAAGTAAAAGTAAAAGTAAAAGTAAAAGTAAAAGTAAAAGTAAAAGTAAAAGTAAAAGTAAAAGTAAAAGTAGTATCCTCAACACAATCCCATAGAGTAATCACCGCAATTATGACGCGTTTGAGAGATCGGATTAGAGTAGGGGTGAAATTAGGTCAAAAGGGGGGTAGGAGGGGGTAATTTTTTTAACTGTTTATCATTCTCTATACGATCCCGTAGATCAATCACCCTAATTTTAACGCATTTCAGAGATACCTGTGCAGGGGGCGAGAAAGGGGGGGTAAAAAAGGGGGGGAGGGGGTAATTTTTTTTTTGTTTAACATTACCTATACGATACCGAATAGCTCCCTATAGACAATTGTGATGGGTTTCGGAGATAGAAGTGGTAGGGGGAGGAGGGGGGAGGAAAAGGGGGGTTTTCGGATTTTTCCTCTACTCACTGGAACACCCTCTATACGATCCCACCAAACGTTCACCTCTCCCACGAGCGCAAGTGGGAGAACAACTATGTCAATGAGTGAGTGAGTGAGTGGTAGTTTAGCTTTATATAATATAACTAGAGGTCGCTCGGTGCGCGAGCTGCACGCAGCTCGCGGTTTATGTTTGGTCCTGGGGGGTGTTATTCAAAGAGTGCGCAAGTTGTAAAACGTCATGGAACATCCTATATACGATGCCTCTATGCAATCGCTGCCCAGTTTGCAAATTTCGAAGATACCATGGGAAGGAGCGTGCAGGGGGGGCAGATTTCAAGAGGGGGGTGCAGGTTAAATAATGTCGTGGTACACCTCTATACGGTCCAACCATGCAATCTCCGCCCCTTTTGCAACTTTCGAAGATACCATGGGAAGGGGCGTGCAGGGGGGGCTGATTTCAAGAGGGGTGTGCAGGTTTAATAATGTCATGGAACACCTCTATACGATCCCCGCAATGCAATCACCGCACTTTTAGCAATTTTCTAAGATATAATGGGAAGGGGGGTGCAGGGGGGGCTGATTTCAAGAGGGGGGTTCCGGTTTAATAATGTCTTGGAACACCTCTATACGATCTCAGCATGCAATCACCGCAATTTTGACGCGTTTGAGAGATCGGATTAGAGGGGGGGTTGAAATTAGGTCAAAAGGGGGGGAGGACGGGGTAATTTTTTTAACTATCAATCATTCACTATACGATCCTATAGAACAATCACCACAATTTTGTCGCGTTTGAAAGATCGGTTAAGTGGGGGGGTGAAAGGGGGGTAAAATGTTGGGAAGGGGGGTTCAAATTTTTTATTGTTTTTAATCCTCTTTAAGATCCCATAGAGCAATCACAGCAATTTTGACGCGTTTAAGAGATCGAATAAGAAGGGGGGTGAAATGAGGTAAAAAAGGGGGGTGGAGGGGGTAATTTTATTAACTGTTAATTATCCTCTTTACAATCCCATAGAGAAATCACCACAAATGTGTCGCGTTTGCGAGATCTGGTTAGAGGGGGTGTGAATTTGGGTAAAAAGGGGGGGAGGAGGGTGTAATTTTTTATACTGGTAATCATTCTCTATACGATCCCGTAGATCAATCACCTTAATTTTAACGCATTTCAGAGATACCTGTGCAGGGGGCGAGAAAGGGGGGGTAAAAAAGGGGAGGAGGGGGTAATTTTTTTTTTGTTTAACATTACCTATATGATACCGAATAGCTTCCTATAGACAATTGTGAAGGGTTTCGTAGATAGATGTGGGAGGGGGGGGAGGGGGGAGGAAAAGGGGGGTTTTAGGATTTTTCCCCTACTCACTGGAACACCCTCTATACGATCCCACCAAACGTACACCCCTCCCACGAGCGCAAGTGGGAGAACAACTATGTCAGTGAGTCAGTCAGTCAGTGGTAGTTAAGCTTTATATAATATAATATATAATATATTAATATGAAGCAAGAAATTTCACAGTCAAAACAGCAAGATTGCCAGAGACATAATCCTCCATGAAACTCTAAACTAACATTACCACAATCTGCTTTGTACACTAAATAATATCTCTTATGGATCGTGGTGACCATAAAGATATTAATAAATACACAAGCTTCAGGTTAAATTTACGTAAAAAACAGGTTGCCGCCGACTTTCTAACCAACAAACACTGAAACCTTTTTTCATAGTACTACCTACTTTTTTATGATAATACATTTATTCATACAACTATATACAAGTAGGTACCTAATTACCTACTTATTCTATTTATTCGACCTGTCTTTGTGATTGCCTTTTGTAACACCACAAATTAGTTTATATTAAGAATTTATGTAAAATCTAGCGTATTAGTTATCCATCAAATTTATTTAAAACAAAACAGATACTTAACTTAAAATAAAGCGAATCGAGACGAACAGACAAACTATAAGTACCTAATTTTGTATTGCGTGGGGTCAAATAGGTCCCCGTCTCAGCATTATGCTGCACCAAAAACCTAATAGGTTAGGTGCAGCGCTGGTTTTTAGACGGAGCCTCAATGATACCACAAAGACCGGTGCAAAAAGAGAGAATAAGTAGGGAGTTCTCAGAGGCACGTCCAAAGATTTAATTTGGCACATGCCCACAAGCCCGTAGTTTCAATATTCGTCGCGAATATTGGAACGCTAACAGATGTTAGGCCGATCTTCGATGATTCTGGACCATGCAGCAGGTCCTCTATCGTGAAGTTGGGCCAGCATCGTACCGGTAAGCGCAGGTAACCTGATTTCTACGTGGATGAAGCCTTATTCTGCCACAGTCCATTTCTTCTAAGGCAGCACTTTGGATAACAAAGTAAGCCGTTGAAGTTATTGGTCACTGCAGAATGCTTTGGTCATTTTTGTTTACTTAAGACGGGCTACAGTTTGTTTGCAAATATTAACTTAGGAGTTACATACAATGGAATGATTGTATTAGATAATTAAGAAGGTAATACTGTTATATTATTTGACGACCTCTGCAGTGGGCGAAGGCTCGCCTGAGACGCAGAAGGTTGCGGGTTCGATTCCCGCCGCGGGACAAAATGTTTGTATATGCAAATATTTGTCTCGTGGTCTGGGTGTTTTCTATGTATAATATGTATGTATTTACAAAAAAAAAATATATATATTAGTAGTATATCAGTAATTTAGTTCCCATAATACAAGCTCTGCTTACTTTGGGGCTAAATGATGCTGTGTGAATATGACCAGCATTTTTTTTTTTTAATTTATTATTGGCTACTAATTATTTAAGTATGACTTAAGAACGATTAGAAAATTACAGCTTTATGCATTGCATAATCATATTCTGATCATCTTTTGGTTTAAATTGTTTGAAGGGTGTGTGATTATAATTTATATTTAATAATATTGCCAATTATTTTAACTAGCGATAATTAAATATTTCATTTTCACTCGTACGTATTCAGTACCAAGCAGCTAATTAAATTATAGTAAAAAAATATACTTAATAAAAACTTTATAAATACTTACTCCTTAAATAATCGATGACCGAAAATTACTTTCAAAGTGGCAGTTATTTGCAAATTTAAGTACCGTCTGCACCCAGCTTAGTTCACTCGTTCAATTTTATGTTACGGCCCACCATTGCACGGAACGAGGTATTTGCTCAAGAAGTTCTTAATATCACAAGTCGAAGCTCATTATAACACCCGACAAGATTCTAAACGGTCTTAGAAACTTCTATAGTCTTTGATAAGGAAAACTGCTATTAATTTTGACTTATTTTAGTTAGAAATTGCGAATCTTTAAAATTTTGGACAAATACACAGATATTCTTTATTAACACGGATCTACCGTTAGATTTGGCGACCTCGATGGCGCAGCAGGCTAGCAGCTGTAATGCCTCTTGCATTACAATGCAGGTTCGATTCCCGCTGGTGTACGCATGAACATTGTGGTACCAGGTCACTCGTAGTTCCTGATACCCACGACACAGGGAATCATTGTGTAGGGTCTGGACTATGTATTTTTTTAAACTGATTTCAGCCATTTTTATTTATTACTCATAAGTATAAGCTTATAAAAGCTTATAGCCTCTGCATGTAAGCTTTCAAAATGGGTTTTGTAAAATACTACTATTTGTTCTACTAAATCTTCAAACACATTACCAAAAACCAATTAACTACTGAATTCATTATTGTTTCTCCAATAAATCTACTAACATATCGTATTGCCTTTCAACAAAACAACTTTGCTATAATTACACTGGATTTATTGACTGTCTTAATACTAAATACGCGTGTTCTAAAAAATAAATGGACAAGTGCGAGTAGCACTCGCGTCCCGCGGTTCTCGTGAAATTTTTGGCCGGTAAATAAAAGTTAAGTCTATTATATCGGTTAAGGCCATTGGTTAGTGTTCCTGTAAGTGGCGATGGGCTTGCAATCTATCAATTGGAACTCTAACTACTATGTAAAATGTAGAAATGTGTCGAATATAATATGTAGACGTGTCTCTGACTACCCCAACTTGATATCCTTACAGATCTGTGTATTACGTATTGATCTGAGAATCTTCATCATAAAGATTATATGCGTGAATTCCTTTTTTTTATTTTGTTTTGGTTTTTTTCTACGACTCTGATGATTAGTTTTTTTTTATAATCCATATTTTTTAGAGAAGTTATTATAAAAACATTCTTACTGTAAAGTAAAGTTCATAGTGTTTACTTAGTCTGTTTTTTATTGGAGTTGTGCTAATTTTTTTATAACACCCAAATGTGCCACCCGATATGGAAAGTCTGAAATCTTAAAAAAAATATATACACAGACGGGCGAACACCAGCGATTCTCTGTTTTTTTTTTCATCAAGGCACGGAACCCTGATTACTTTAAAAAATCCCATCTGTCAAAATGTCTAGGCGTCGATTTGGAAAAACTCTGTCCCCTGACATTTGGTATATCAGTCCCCTGATTTTATCCCTAGTTTTGGCGCCAAATTAGGGTGTCTTTGTTGAAAATAAATTAATATTCATTTAACTTGGAGATTGTTAGTTAAGATTTAGTCTTTTGTACTATTTTGGGGTTTATAAAGTATCATTTGTCATTTAGTTTCGTCGAGTGTGTTTTGATTTGAAATATTGTCGGAATTTTAATTGTCGTTGAATTATTGAACTTATTATTCAGCAGCCAACATTAATAACTGAGTTGTTTATAATAATTGTATTGTTAGTGAAATGTTTTTTTAGAAGTTGAGCTCTATGTGAAATAGCTCGTCCGGGAAATTATAACCACCATACCTATTTCGGCCGCCAAGCATCAATGCTTGCATTGCTGTCTTTTAGTTTGAAGGGTATGGGTATCTGTGAAATTACAGGCATAATGAGACACTTCATCCGTTATGTCTCAGGGTCGGCAACGCGCGAGTGGTACTTCTGCAGTTGCAAGCGTCCATAGATTACGGTAACCGCTTACCAGAAGGTGGACCACTTCGGTAAAAAAAGTAGTCAAACTTTTTGTTTGCTGTCCAATATCTTTAATGTATAATTATAGCTATGTAAGATAACTTTTCCGTCTTCAATATTAAAACCATCTGCGATCTACTGCTACCTACTGAACGATAGCAATATGTTTTACAAGAAATAAGAACGTCGCTATGGTAACCATATTCAGTGTGGTGAAAGAATTCAGAGCACCGCGCAAGGCTCATTTTTGAACTGCGATGGGAACTAATGTGTGACTTTCTGTATCAGCCAAGCCAATAAAACACTTTGCATGTTAGTTTGGTGATATATTACTTTAGACAAAAACTGGGAAAAAAATATTTTAAGCACCTTCTTGGTGGGGTACTCTTGCAGAGAGGTCGTGGTTATGCCAGTCTTGCATAACCACTTTTTCTTAGGCCGGTCTTACGGCCTTTGCATCTCCATTCAACTCTATTAGTCGCGCGAGAGCATGCGGTCATAATGAATTGTATGACGGACTAGTTAAGGACTAGATAAGGACCAGATAAGGACTTGATAAGGTCTGACCATCGCGTAAAGTGGCCACGTTATCTTTCTCCCTCTTGCTTGCACTACCAAACATTCCATTGAGTCTTCTTCCATTGGGTATGAGTAACGCGCCTAAAAACTTAAGCACTCGTATTTGTGCAGTCTACGTTTTTAGGTATTCTTGGGTTTTCAATGGGCGAAGGTCCGTTTAAGACGCAGAAGGTTTCGGGTTTAATTTATGCCGCGGGACAAGTTTTTGTATGATCTGCAAATATTGATCAAGGGTCAGGCCGTGCTTTCTATATATCATATTATAATAATAATAATAATTTCTTTAATTTCTTAAAATTACAATTCATTATATTTTACACTTAATTCAAATAATAAATAAGACGTTTTTATTAAATTGATCTGATGAAAGTAAATAAAATAATAAATAATCTATGCTATTCTTTAAGGGCCTCTCGAGTAAAGACCTCCTACATCCTACTTGGCATGTATCTTATTGATCTTGATTTTCATATGTGTAAATTTACAAAAAAAAACCTATATAAGTAGTATATCAGTCATGTAATTCCCATAAGACAAGCTCTGCTTACTTTGGAGCCAGTTACATGTGTGAAAATGTCCTAATATTATTTATACTAACATCACTCTCTAGCCAGACAAAAATACGCCAGTGTCTCCCTCAAAAAAATCGGGAAATTCTTTCCACTGAAAATAGCCAACCAATTAACCTGTCAATAGTCATATGTGATGACTCATCACATATGAACAAATGCTGTAAAAGTTCTCCAAAAAATGTGCTCTCTCAACACAATTTACATCTTTCCCTCAATAAACTGACAGGGGCATTGATTTCCGACATTTTAATTTCAGGTTAAATAACAGTTCCCCTGTAAACGTCGTCTGAACTATTTTTGGTAAAAACAGGAATTGGTGAGATGTCAGTATGGAATGGCGAGAATTTGTCACTGTTGCATGACAGATGCTTTTAAATTACTCTGTGAGTTGAAAATTGAAGCAACATATTCTGGAAATAGATTTTAGTCTTATTATGTCTTAAAATAACTTTTTCTTGTAAGTTATTTAGTGTAACTTAAGTCGGATTTATACAAATGTTTAAAAAAAAATCACGGTTGTTATCAAACGAACTTCTTGAAGCGATCGTAATGCGTTAAATTTACTAAATCGCAAACTTTCGAGACTGATATAGAATCTACTTATTTTTGTGGGTACTAATTTCTTCGAAAAAAGCCACCCAATATTTCTACGTGACCTTTTTACACGTCTCACAAGCAAAAAAAATATCAAAAGATCTTAACTGTTATCAAGTTAATTTACTATATACAGTGAAAGTCCTAAATCCTTGAAATAAGGAAACGACAAATTATTCGTTGCCAGAAAAGCCTGGATAAAATAAAATTCACGTAAGTAAAAGTCTTTACAAATGTATTTTATATGGTAATTGCATCTTAAGTTGGACAGGTCTGTACTTAGTACTTCGTGGGGTTAGCAGGTAAGGGGTAGCCAGAGGTATGTTTAAATATATTTGACACGTGATTACGTTTTTCAGTTTTCGGCGTGACAAGTGGCGGCTTTCTAAAGAATAACTGATCATCAAGCCCCAAACTAAACAGAGCTTGTATTATGGGAAAAAAATGACTGATATACTACTTATAAACTTTTTTGTAAACACATACATAGAAAACACCCAGACCCGAGACAAATATTTGCAGATCCTACAAACATTTGTCCCGCGGCAGGAATCATACCCGCAACTTTCTGCGTCTCAGGCGGGTTTCCGCCTACTGCGCCATAGAGGTCTTCAAGCCTGTTCAGTTGAAATACCAACTGGTGGGCTGTATGGTTGCTTGCAAACTTTAGTTGTATAACAAAATATCCTGTGGCAAGTTTATTGTTTTCATCAAAAATATTGACATTACTAACGAAAAATATTTCTTACATAATGTGACGTGTTCACAAGTTCAAGTAGAAAATTTAAAAAAAAGTAATAAAAATATTAAAAAATTTGTGACTGAAATGGCGAACATAAAATTAACCAAAAAAAAAAGCTACTAATTGCTTTATGCTTTTAAATTGTACACTAATTGACTATACCTAAAAATGGTATGAAACCACTCTGCTAAAATGTAACCAACGATTATGAATATAATCATAATAAATTGAATTACTAATTGCAACTATCGCATGGAGTCCGCCCACAAGGAGTTAAATTCCATGCCTTATACATCAGAAATTATGTGATACACATTTGTTGGTCTTTAAAAGGAAAATTCTCTCATTCCAAGGCTATTACTATTGATAAACGTTGGCGGTGACCACAAAGCGACAGTGTACCTAGTTACCTAGGTACACTGTCTGATCACAAGACCTGTATCGACTTGTTCTTGACTGTCAAGAGTGCCCTGAGAGTCCGAGGAAAAAACCTGTGGTCTGCCACAGATTCCAATTATAATCGTAAGAGCATAACGTTTCTATGAAAAAAATCATAGTATTGACGTTTTTTCAAGGATTTCCAGCTTTTAGCGATACGTCTCCATTCAACTCAAATGTCGTCGATTCCTGCCGCGAGGCAAATGTTTGTATTAGTTACGTTGCGAGAGTATTCGGTCAAACTATCCACCATAGGCTGTGTAATAAGACTTAGTATATATAAAACTTAGTTAAACCGAATCTACACGAAGTAAATCAAGCCTAACGATCTCGACCATTGCAGAATTGAAGAATGTGGCCAGATTTTATCTTATATTACTAGCCTGCCTGAACTTATTTTAGGGCAAAAGCCTTCTTAAATTCTACTATTACTGGCAATCTTGTGAATCCGCTGGCCAGGCTACCAAAATTGTGGGCCCTGTGGGACCTATTCAGTGACTATTTTAGTCCACTCGTCCAGCATAAAGCACTCAGTCTAACCCAGTCTCATTTCGATTTTGCGGACATAGAGCTGACTTGTGTTGGGGTAGACGGGTTCTTGAGTGGAGACCGCGTCTGGGCAAACGTAGTGTACGGCTAGGTGGAGTAATGACTTAAAAAAGGCGGCGGGCAGAAAGTGGATGAGAAGAACACCGGGCTCAATGTCACGCATTAGAAGTGGCCTACCTACCTATGTCCAGCATATGATGTGGGCTGAGAAGGAGAATAATAATCTCGCTCTTGATTGTGATCAAGAATCAATTACATCTAATTTTCAGATTCGCCGCCGCACAGTCTACGGACACTCGGTTATTCCTGTACCAATGACACATGCAGCAATCTTGCAGCTGACATGATTAGTCTGAATGGTATTCGTTGATCGCCTTTTGGGTTATAGCTTCGAGCTGTGTGATTGGGAGTTAGGTTCGATATGTATGAATGGATCCTTCATGGTTTTTACAAGATTGCACATGGTTTTGCCTTAGATTCGATTGCTTGGAAAAACAACAAAACGGAAAAATAACTGCAAAACGTGCAAGAATGTGCCAGATCATAATATTTGGACGTGCTAATAGATATACGTACTTATAGGATGTCAATTATTATACTGATATTAGCGTAGTTTTGTTTGTATTTTGATTTTACTTAAGGATTTCTTTTGAAATAAGTTCCAAAATCATTTTATACACTTTTTATTTTCATCAGCATCTGTTTGAGTCCAATTGAATACTTTGGATAGATAGATATCTCTTGATTGCATTGATTGCATCAAACACTACATAAAATCTTATTAACTAGGTTGTGGTGATACAATAGGCGGCGTTATCGCTAAGATAAATCTCTTCCAGTGGTTCATATCCAAGTGGACATTACTTTTGGCCACAGAATCTGTATTGACTTATGAAATTCTCATAGGTTTCATCATTTTAATAATTGCAAAGCCTAAAGACCAGTCACAGAGTATCAAGTTTTTTTAAGACTGTCTGACAGTTTTTGTTTTGTAGAATTCTTTCCAATCAATATTTCACTGGTACTGTCTTATTAGTTGTTTACTTTTTTTTGTTCTTCTACTCGATAAGTTTATTTTTTTCACTTTCTGCATCTACTTTGTCCAATTGCCATGAATACTTTGACCACTGTTCCAAGTACTCTTTATTAATTCCCTTTGTAAATGTTTTGTTTATTTTCTCCAATGTAATCTCGATCCGTTATACAAAGCACGTGGCAGACTGCATGGCGACCAGCCTTTGTTTAGCTCTTTTCGGATGCATTGTCTTGTGTCCAGTACAAATCGGGGATTGGTTACGTGCAAGGAATGCTGGTTTTTTAGTCGGTAGTGATAGAGTTGATAATTCTTTGATTTAATGCATTTTGTCTTCGGATAGAGATCCAGAACAACACCTTTTTATGGATATTTTGGTGCTTGCTTTTTTGAGGATAATTTAATGATTTTTAGATGCAAATAAAACGTTTTTACTTACTTGGTGGTGTCGTCGTTTTTAGGCTTTCCAAAGGCCTCAGCCATGCAATATAGATTTATATTCCGTCACCTTAACGTGCTATCTTAGCTATAAGGGAATGCACTCAGAAATACCTTAGGATAGTTTTTTGAGTGGCATAATGTGAATCAAAAGTAACATTTTATTGCAAACATTTTTGGATTGTTATGGTGGAACTAGAATGTAGTTCAATTTATGTTTCCTCCTAATACAACGTTATGTTTTTTGTGACTTGTACTGTAAAATGGTGATAACCACAATAAAGAGTTTATCTATCTATCTATATAACATTCTTCTTCTCCGACATTGCGCTCTTGACAGGGAGGTCGTGGTCATTTTGATGTAGAATTACTGTTGAGGACTGAGTTGGCTCAGGATATCTCGCCATTTCTCTCTATTTGTGGTCAAGATACAAAATTAGAAACTCCTTATTATCAAAAACTATCGTTCACAATTTTTTTTTTGCATCCTTAATACCAAACACAAAAACAACTACATACGAAATTCAATTTAATTATAATAGTATGTATACGATTTTCTAGTTTCCATTTTCGGTAAAACATGTTTCAATATGTTCAAGTCTCACATACGAATTGCTTATTCAATTTACAACGTTGCAACTGCTTTCCAGTCAACAAAGTATTTTCAACTCTTTGGTTACAATGTAAAGTATGTTTTCTTGAGCCTTGAGAGTTGCTTTGTGATGGGCATAATAAGAAATAGTGTGTAGGGCTATAGTAATCAAGGTCTTCAAGTCTGCAAGTTGAATGTCAACTTTTGTTTACATTTTCTTTGCGTATTCAATATTTGAAGTATCATTGTTGGTATCAGTTTTATGTTGAACATAGCATTGTCTTACAAGTCTTCAATTGTTAAGTGTATAAGTTACTATTCTATCACTTATTGTTTCTGTAATTTTATTTCGTATTTACGACTTGTTTTGCTTATTATTATTTAGTTATCGTAATTTTGTAAAGAGTTTTACAATAAGCACCTATGTTTGCAAATATTAAAACGCTTAAATGTTGCAGTCAGTGTTTTCGAACTAAAACTGATTACCATTTCAATTTGTTTGTCTGCTTCTTCTGAAGTAACATCTCGTGAAATTGATCATTTATTTTACTAGTAGTTAAATCTTTAATGTCCATAAGATGGTCAGTGATCTTTTGGAATTTATCATCTTGCTTATCTTTGTTATTTTCCATAAATATTGCAACGTTTATTTTAAACAGTAAAATAAAAATATACATATGTTTTTCATTGAAACCATTGTCATTTTATTCCGAATAAAATTCTACGAACAAAAGCCTAGAAAGAGGAAATTGACAACCTTCCTTGAATAAAAATTACTAAAAATTATCCGAACTTTAAATACAATAAAGTTGTTGACACTGTAACTGTTCAGTGTCTCCATTTAGGGCAAATCAAGACGATCAAATTCGGCGACCCGGCTCGCATCGTAAGTGCTTGTGTAGGGACTGTAAAATTAACGGGACATGCAACCTGGTCCTACAACAACATTGGTTTAAGTTACGAGCTTGTAGTTCTTTAAGAACCACTTTAAGTAGGGTAAAAGGTCATACAACTAACAACAATCAAGATACATTGATATTTATTTTAAATACTTAAATCACCAAATTCCTACCAATTTAGGTATTTGCTATGGATCTACTATGTACCTAGTGTTGAACCTTCTTCATAATTGTATTGCTTGTTCGATTTCGAAGGCGATTTTCTCTGTTATGTACAAAATGTTAAACCATAAACAGTTATTGCTCCGCTTTTGCTTACGAATTGCACTTTTTCTAGAAACAGGTTTCGTTCAACATCCACGTTTGTTTAGGTACCTACGTTTTATTTTTAGCATTATCTCGTTGAATGACTGGGCTCAGAAGATTTTGATTGTTCGCCATAAAGTTTATCAACTTTATTGTAAAACTACAGAGACAAAGTTTACTTTATATTATTTAATGAGTTATCCATGTTTGTTTCTTTACATATTTAGTGCCATCATCATTATTATGAGCCTGTATTTACCACTGCTGGGTATAAGTTTACATGTTTTGAGCTGATCACATCTAGCTCTGATCTGCAATCCTCTTCATTTCATCGACGCATCTTGCAGTTGGTCTGCCAGTGCTGCGTTTACTCTCTCTATGTATCCATTCTATCAGATCCTACGCCACCTACCATCACCACGTCATTTCAAGTGATCCGCTCATTGCCATTTCAGTTTCATGATATGAATGCCGATTTTAAAATCTTCAATATCATCCTCTATAGCCTGTAGAAGTCTAATACTGGACATAGGGATTCCCTATCCTTGAAGAATGTCATATTTTATTCTAAAGACTTTGAAATACTTTTTAATTTCTTTAATGCTTTTGAAGATTTCATTTCATTTTCAAATTTATTGATTTAAATGGGTGATTTTTAAAGCAATGTTTTAATCAGACTATTACTGTAAAAGTATAAGTTAAATGTAACTTAGCCGAGTACGTTCAATGATAAGTTTATATCAAAACAAACTATTATTTCGCTCTAAGTACATCATTTTATCTATCCCATACAGATGCATGGTCACGTACTGAGTCAGATGTCCCGTGGTAGTTTCTTCTTTATCATCCTCTCGATATAGTTCAAAATCGCTTGTATAGAGTTCAAAAACGTATGTATGGCCGAGGCGAATGAACGATTGTGTCAGTACGTGCATAAAATAATTTAAAATGACCAACATAATATAGTCTCTAATATTAATTGAGTAGTTAAAGCACACAGGTCTGCTAAATCTGGTGGTTTGGTTACAGTGTCATCACCAATTTGTTTTTAAATTAGTTTCATTGTTTACAATAATTGACATGATCTTGTTGAGCAAAACATTATGACCTGTTATTATTTTTAAGAGTCCTTTAGAGTAGGCAATGTATCAGCCATTCCCCGAGGTATTGCAGATGTCAATAGGCGATGGTAACTTGATGGCTTTCCAATGATAGCCGTAAGCATGTTTCTCTCTAATTAACATTTAGAAAAAGAAGTCTTCATTATCCAGTACCAATAAAACACAGTGTAGAAATTTTCCCCACCCAATGGATATTAGAAATTAAAAGGTTGCGGGAAGTCGGTGGATAGAGGTGACCAAATCTCGTCTCCGCACTCCTTAGGAGAGGCCATTGTTCATCAGTGGATTTCTACTTGGGTGATAACAAAACAAACAAACAAACACGCTCACGACTGTTTTCCCCCTGGTGGACATCCTCAGATACATACTCAGTGAGTAGATTTTTGAGGATACGAAGTACGGGGTAGTCTGCCCGCGTTTTGCAAGTAGTATGCATTCCACGCGACAGGTTGCAAGCCTGCAACTTATTGGAACAATAACTGTTGGCACATGCCTTCGAATTTTTGGTTCTAGGGCATGCCGGTTTCCTCACGATGTTTTCCTTCACCGTTTTGAGCACGTGTTAATGCGCACATAATTTTTTCGAGTGGAAAAATCCATTGGTGCACGACCGGGTTCGAACCCACGACCTCCGGATTTGAAGTCGGGGTATCGCCCACTAGGCCAACACGGCTTTCCTTGGGTGATGATGATAGTAAATGACGTAGATATTATAACAAGAAAGTTAGACGAAAACTGGTGAAATCTTAAAATGTTAATTTCAATTCTATGACGTTGACTTTGCTAGAATATCCATTGCCCCGTCGTTCAATTTTTTCATTCTTCAATATTGTGTCTGCCAACTGCAATTTAATTTGCATCTTGGCACCTGTTTCTAAATAGAACTTTGTACTATTTTCAATTTCCCAGGAGTGGAAAAACAAATTTAATTTACGCGGCATAAGTCAAAGGTTTCCAAGAGGCGAAAGAAAACAATAACATGACTGTTAACTAGACTAGGGAGGGTAAATTCTAACGGAGTAGAGTCGAGTCTTTCTACGCTCTATCAGAAAGAGACAGAAAAACTCTTTCAAGCAGTCATAAGATTTTGTATGATAGAAGAAATGACTTTGTTACGCACCAAATAATATTTTATATTTGGTGATACGCACTTTGACAATCCTACTACTATTATAAACGCGAAAGTTTGTGAGGATGGATGTTTGTTACTCTTTCACGCAAAAACTACTGAACGGATTTTGATGAAACTTTACAATAATATAGCTTATACATTAGAGTAACACATTGATTACTTTTTATGCGAGTAACACGCATGCGAAGCTATGTGCAGAAGCTAGTCTTATATGTTATATAAATGATACTTGCAATTTGAACCCACAAACTATAAATATGCGACGCGAATTGCAGTAAACAAATTTGTATAGCAAGATTTTATTTGATACCAAAAATTAAATCTCAGCAGGACAGGAACCATAACGCTTACTCTTCGACAAATACGAATGAAAGACGGATTCAAGTGTAGAAAAATATTTAAAAAGTTTTTAGCTCAGATTCTTCTCCGATACAGAAACTACAGATTGCCGTGTTAAACGTAACTTAAAAACTCAGAACAATATTATTTGAGTAAACAAACACACCTTGTTTACTACAAAGTTATTTCCAGTACGAAGAGAAATGTCTTCAACTTATTTGTTTACACAAGTATATGGAGGTTTACATGTAAAGCAGGTAACCAAGCCTAACGCAATTAGCGTTAGGCTTCGTTACCTGCTTTACAATAACAATAATACGTTACAGCCCTGCCATTCATCGTACATCAAAATCATCAAAGTAAAATTTCACTGCATGACATAGGCCTCCACCAAAAGTGCTATGAATTTCATACAAATTAACATTCTACATACGAGAAATGGTCGTTTATAAGCTCCGTTAAATCATAAATAAAACCAGCTTAGATTGAGTCTAACTCGTGACAACATGATCTGCATAGGAATCTTCTAGCAAGACGCACTTTTTATTTTCACAAAAGGTTTTGGAGAAAGAAAGTGCAAGCGCCGCGCCGGTCGCCTGGTCACAAGCGCTGGAAACCTGCTTTCTATGTGAATTTGTCAATGTTGTCGTAGGTCGCCATCTGTTGGACTGCTTCGTAAAATGTCTGTACAGCGTCTGAATGCATTGTCATAAAGTTTTATAAATAGTTGGTTTATTTCTAAGGAAGTAAATAGATTACCCCTATATTGTGACCAACTGGTTATTTTTTACGCGATGTTCCTCCATCAAGAAAATGGTGCTTACACTTTGAACATAGGAACAGAGTTTTTATTGAAAATACCACTGTTCTTGAGCTGGTTAATTGTGAAAATTGCACTTAGCTTCTGTGTTTTCGTAAAAATCTTACTATTACCTGTCTATAAAATGACTATTTTATTTATTTTGTACATAATATGTCCTTTCTGTGATTTGTTTTTGTGTCAAATTAATATTTTTTCATTGATATAATCATATATGGACAACATAAGTACCGAAACTAGGGTGCCATGTAGTATGGCGTATTATGGTCCTCTGCCATAATAATAACTAGAATAAAAAACAATGCTAAAGACAAAATTATTAATGCTTATAATGATTCTATTAATTTTATATTTTTACGAAAGAGCAGTTAGAATGGATTCCGTACGTAAATTAAACACTTTCTATTCTATTCTATTCTATTGATTGCTGGACTAATCTTAAGATTTCTCTGTTATCTTTTTCTTTTCTTGAAGTGTATTTTCTGACGTTTATCGTTCACTGACTAATTTCGTGTCCTCCTTATCAGAACAGTCACAAAAAAGTTCTGGCTTAATTCCTAAAGACGTTGATAAAGATGTTGGCGCCTATTATACGAGAGTTTTAAAAATGTGCTAGCTACTAGAATACAAAGCTTATTATTCTGTTGACGAGTTTCTTAACGATACATTTTTTTTTTCGTTCAAATGAACATTCTCAACATTGCACTACCAAAATACTTATGAATGTACTTACATAATACCAAGTACAAGTCAGACCATCACACAATATACCTTAATAATTACAACAAGAAAATAATTTATAATATCCCAAAAAAATAACGTCAATAGGACACGATCCCGCGACCTCCTGCTCGGAACGCGGGGACTGTTGTACCTTACGTTGATACAGAATATACATGAAATTTTCAAAATTCATAGCCAATAATTATGAAAATTTCATGGCTATGAATAAAATTCGGTAACATTCAAACTCACAAAACATCGTAAATATACCGTTTTTTAGTGGCGCCTTGACTCAGAAGGTTGCGGGTTCGATTCACGCCGCGGGACAAATTTTTGCATCTGCAAATATTTGTCTCGGGATCTGGGTGTTTTCTATGTATAATATGTATGTACTTACGAAAAAAATAGTATATCTGTCATGTAGTTAAGCTCTGCTTACTTTGGGGCTAGATGATGCTGTGTGAAAAATGTCCAGCATTATTATTATAATTATATTAACTTTTGATATTGGTGTCAAAATTTTGAGCCATTTGTGGCAAAGCAGGATATCAAGAAGCTAAAATTGGTTTTTATATATCTATATAAAACGGCAATTTTATAGGTAAATACCATAAATATGTGCCAGTATGTTTATTATTAGAAGATAAACTTAAATTAATTTTCACACCTACAGCCTTTGCAAGGTACCTCACCTCATGGTCCGTTTTATAACTGGTAGGGTTTCTGACAAAACTTGTTTCTTAAAGTAGGTCAGCTGCTTTTTTTTACCAAAATAAATGTATTTCTGATTAACCTGTTTATTTTTTGCCAAACAAACTTTTAAGAGACGACCTCAGTGACGCAGGCGAGCGAGCCATCTGCGACGTAAGAGGTGCGGATTCGATTCTCGCTTCAAGACAAATGTTTGCATTTTTTCCGGGTCTGGGTGTTATTCTACCACAGTACTCGTAGTTCCTGATACCCACGTCACAGGGAATCCTAGTGTGGACTACATATGTGTCTGTTGTGTGTTTATTAAAATTAAAATATTTGTACCTACCTGTGATTATTACCTGATATTTAATATTAAATACAATCTAATTATTTGTATAAAAAAGTCGTACCTAGTGTACGGGCATCTGACTGCCCCCTTCTTGGTATCCTCATACATCTCACTAAGTACCTATATGAGGATGTCCATAATGAGAAATCACAGTCGTGAGCGTGTTTGATTTTGTTTAAAAATAAAAATAAAATCGACGACATAACAATATTTGTCTATCCTATCTCATCTCGTTATAATAATGTGCCCTCAATTTACCAAAACAAAACATGCAACGTTGGGATGCGCGCGCGCATCCCGTACTAACTAAAATCTGTTCTATGATCTCGGGTCACTCAACTTTGTCCGGTAGCGTACAACTTTTTAATACAATATAAATAAATGCTGCATTTATCTAGGTGTTTTATCTTTGATACCGTTTATTGGATATTGTCTATTAGTTTTGGTCGCGTTAATATTTTTAAGATGTTATCTTATATAGTCTTCGTTTATTAAGTACAGTCAGCGTCATCAACTACGCCTACCCCTCTGGGGTTTAGAGATTTATAACTTATTCATTGTAGAAACGGGATTTTTCACGTACCGCACTATCGGTGAAGGCATCGACTAAGTTTCGACTCATTCCGAGAGTCTTCATTAGGGTGAGTGATCGACGCTCTCCCTCCGCGTCGCGTCGTGCACTCCAAGAATAAGATTTATAAGTTGTAATATTTATTTTTTTAAAGCAAAATTTATTGTATCCTTAGATTTAATACAGAAGAAAAGAAAAGACCATAAAACACGTCCTCATCTGTAATCCCCATGATCCCCATGAGATCTGTAACTCAGTAGGTACGCATATCTCTAAAGATACAAAGTAAAGGGTGGTCAGAGATATGGCACTTGTCCGCGTCTTGCATAGTGGTTAGCATGCCACGTGAGTTGCAAGGCTATCGCCGCTTATTGGACTCACTAACCGATGGCACATGCCTTCGAAATTTAGGTATAGGGACATGCTGGTTCCCTCTTGATGTATTTCTTCATCGTTTTGAGCACGCGTTAAGTAGGTAAACATTATTTTTTCGAATAAAAAAATCACTGGTGCACGTCCTTCAGATCTGAAATTCCGAAGATGGAGTACCGTCCGCTAGGCCAACACGGATGTAGTGATTGGGATATATTAGGTTGGGGAAAAAGTCTTTTCGCATTATTGTATGTATGAACTTGTAATAAAATCTCTATGGCTATACTATTTGTATCTGGCTGGTTTTGGTATCATTAAAAGTTTAAATTTTAAAGAAGATAATTCCAAATTCAAATTAGGAAAATGTGTGATTTTTATTTGTTTTTCGTACTGTTAAGATGAGTGAATCTAATGAAGAAATTCGATACATTTTAAAATTTTACTACAAAAAAGGTAAAAATGCAACGCAAGCCGCGAAAAAAATTTGCGATGTTTATGGACCTAGTGCAGTGTCTGTGAGAGTAGCACAAATTTGGTTTAAGCGTTTTCAATCCGGAAATTTTGATGTCAAAGATGCACGTCGCTCTGGTCGCCCTATTACGGATAAAATGGATGCCATTTTTGAAAAAGTGGAGCAAGATCGGCATATCAGTAGTTACGACGTAGCTGAAGAACTGGGAATTGACCACAAAACAGTTTTGGCGCATTTGAAAAAAACTGGGTACACAAAAAAGCTCGATATTTGGGTACCTCACGAGCTCACTGAAAGAAACCTAATGAACCGTGTTCTCATTTGTGATTCTTTATTACGACGTAATGAAACCGAACCATTTTTGAAGAAGCTGATAACTGGTGATGAAAAGTGGATCACGTACGACAAGAACGTGCGAAAAAGGTCGTGGTCAAAGGCCGGTCAGGCTTCACAGACTGTGGCGAAACCCGGGTTAACTCGCAACAAGGTGATGCTGTGTGTGTGGTGGGATTGGAAGGGCATTATTCATTATGAGCTGTTACCACCAGGCAGGACCATCGATTCTGAACTCTACTGCGAACAACTGATGAGATTAAAACAAGAAGTTGAGAGAAAGCGGCCGGAGTTAATCGACAGAAGGGGTGTGGTTTTTCATCATGATAACGCTAGACCTCACACATCTTTAGCCACTCAGCAAAAATTAAGAGAGTTTGGCTGGGATGTGTTAATGCATCCGCCGTATAGTCCTGACCTTGCACCTTCAGATTTCCACCTGTTTCGGTCTCTTCAGAATTCTTTAGGCAGTGTCAGGTTAACATCACGAGAGGACTGCCAAAACCACTTGTCGCGGTATTTTGAACAGAAGCCCCAAAGTTTTTATAGCAATGGGATCATGTCCCTGCCTACAAAATGGCAAAAAGTTATCGAACAAAATGGTACCTACATACTTTAGTTAAATGTAAATAAACTATATTAAAAAATGTTTTGAATTTTCTTAAAAAATGCGAAGAAACTTTTTCCCCAACCTATTATCTACGTCTACCACTGCTTTTCGTTTGTGTATCTTTCATCGGTTAGTTTCGTTCAAAAGTTTCTTACAAATGAACTTAAAAACTGCAAAACACGATTCAATTTATGAATAACGTAGAATAAATATGTATATTAATATGGTTTTATATACTTACTAACGCGAGCAAATCCGAAAGAAAAAGGTAATTATACTCAGGTACGTATACTCAAATATCTTTGACTCTGATTTCAATAAATAGTCGAGAAATTATACAGTCGGAAATATCTACCTAGTTGTCACATTTTTTTACAGAGACATTATTTTTTAATCAAATTGAATTTTCTCACAGAACGTAACCTGTTGTTGAAGATAAAAAATATAAACCTTACCCTACACAGGCCTTGTTCAAATAGAACACATTTATTGATATTCAAATCTCGCAACCGATACGGTCAGCAAAAAAAGATCCAAAATCTTTTCAAAACATAATCAATTAGACTTAACACTTTGCGTGTCAACGATAGCTTCTTATTGAGAAACCATCATTTATCATTCACACTATAATCATAATATCAAGTTAGTAATTTATTCAAAGTTTATAAAAAATATATTCAGTTAGCATAAAAAAGTCATTTTGTATGCAGTAGCTGGTTGAGGGATGAGCATTATTTCCAAGGTGTCAAATTATTGAGAATATACCTTTTTGTAATAAAAAAACACTAAATCTGTAGTTTTAAACTTGCTATCGCAAGCTTCTTTTAATTTTGTATAAGAAATATTTAAATTACTGTTCGATTGTTTTATAATAACTGCAGATTAATCTTTGAATGTTCTGAAGATATTTGTTCCGGGTCAGATTGTTTTGGTATAACGGTTCTCATGGTTCCTGATACCCACGATACAGTTAAGTAATCCTAGTATGGATTCAGAACTGTGTCTGTGTTTGTGTCTGTTTATTTATTTAATTAAAAATAAAAATAAATGTGTATAGTAAATTGTGTATAAATAGATTTAACTCACAATGCACTGAAAATGACTAAGAAAACCATAACTTGACGAGAAGCAAGTCAATAAATCAATTTCACTTTGTGTCAAACTGGAAACGCATTAGCGAGTCGTTTCAGTCAACGCCATAGAACTTTGTTATAGTACCTAAAACCGTGCTTGATGATGGTTGAAACAGAATAATAAATTCAACTATGTAGGTCACTTAAAATTCAACATAAAGTAAATAGTTCAAACAAAACGTTTTTCTTTGCCATTTTTTTTTATTAAGAAGTTATTCTTTATTATACACACAAATTAAAACTTACAATAGGCAGAGAGATATGCCATGAAAAATAACGGAAGATTTTCTTGTTGCTACCAAAAATTGCGAAATATATGTACCTACTTATTTTTAATTATATGAAGGTATTAAGAACAATTTTAGTTATTTTTTGGAACTTGCCACTGCTCTGTCATTGGAAAATTGCATAAATTTTGTAAAATAACAGTGACCAAATTACATCTGCCACATTACATCGTGTGACACCTCATTCGCAACTCAATAGTGTGCATTCTATTCGTGGTTTTGGCTTGCGTACTTAAAATTCTATATGAATAATAAAATATACATTTTAGTGAAATATAAAGAGCAACCTAGTTAGTTATATCAACAACTTAAAATCTTTTTAAATTGCAAGCTCATTCTAATATTAACCTGAACTATTGAAAAAAAAAATACTTCCCCTTGCCCCAAAGCCCTACTCTACAAAATAGTTTTTGCACCAAAGTAGGTACTCAAATTTACCTCTCTCGACGATTTTCAACAATAGGATTAGTATAGAACAGGTGTTCAACTTTCATTATTATTACGATACATTAGTTTACGCATTAAAGTAAAAAAAGAAAAAAAAAACATCAGCTTGCCACGAATCAAATCCGTATACGACAATCATTGCTTTGCTTCGAAAAATAACACATCTATAATTATTATACTAACAAAGCAAAAAGCACCGTTGACAATAAAGATAAAGCATAAAATTGAATATTGATAAATATCCCCTTATGACGTTTTGTCAGGCATCGTGCGAGAGGTCGTTGGTACTCAGGGGAAACTAAAGCACAGGTGTCCAGCGTTCGGTCTGTTAGACAGAGACGGATATATAAAATCGGTTGAGGCGTGAAAGGGACGCAACCAAAATAAACGTTGAACTTGTGTTGTTTTTTTTTCTTTTTGCTCTCCCTCGCCTATGTTCGTGACGGATCTTTTTTTATTCCGTTCTGTTGCTCTGCTAGCTTTTTTGGATTATTTTGTTGCTTTTAGCTATATTATAGACTATCTTACCAATTACAGCTACAGGGTTAGTTGTTTTTAAGGTGTTGTTACGTAGTAATATAATCAGGTCAAACCGGTCAGGTCAGGTCAAAAAACAAGATTTATACAGATGTAAAATCTACAATATCTTTAACTTGCCGTACACTACTTTTACGAAAAAAAACTTTAAAAAACTTGATTTATTTAAAAATATCAGCGTTCTTGTTTTTTAATAGGTAGCAACTCTAAAATTCAAAATGAGACTACATTTTTTAGGAATCTTTATCTAAATTATATTTTACAAGAACAGTAGGTTCGTCTTTTGTCGCGTATTAATGAATATAATTAAATTGAGGCATCTTGAAATCAATGTGCATAAAATTCATATTTTTTACAATAACTCCACGAAAAGTAATTTTGAATTTCATTTAAAATTGTTTCAATTTGTTATTTTTAGTTGTATACTTTATTTCTACTAATAATTAAATTATGTACCTAAGTAAATTATATTAAATGTGTGTTGTTTGTTACAATAACTCCACGTTAAATAATCTTGAAGTTCATTTAAAATTGTTTCAATTTGTTGTTTGTATTTGTATATTTTATTTCTACTAATAATTAATTATGTACCTAAGTAAATTACAATAAATGTGTGTTGTTTGTTACAATAACTCCACGAAAATTAATTTTGAATTTCATTTGAAATTATTTCAATTTGTTGTTTCTAGTTGTATTTATTTCTACTAATAATTAAATATGTACCTAAGTAAATTACAATAAATGTTTGTTGTTTATAGAAACGAAATATTATGGGTAGTTTTGAAATAGATTAGACTTGTGCTTCAATGACCCATATTAGAATCGACACAAGAAAGATTCACATTCAACGGAAACAATACGACATAATCAGAATGATCTTCGACCATATCACTGTCATTAAATTGTTTTTCTATTCTTCCATTTGACATCATGAAAATAACGTTCTTATAAATAAATAAACCTATTCGTTGTCTGAATAGGGTTCAACTTAATTTTAATTTTGCTAACGCATACATAGCTATCATGTTACAACCTCTGTCATGTTTTATAAAAAAGAAACATTAGTGCAAGTGCTGAATCAATCTTTCACCAATCTGATTCAGTCTTCTTTCATTTGTTTAAGAATTGTTTACTTTATGAGACAACTATTGTTTAGTGTCGGTAAAAATTAACACAAATTCCGTATTATAAGAAAATAAATTATCTTAAAAGTAGTACAACGACCAATTTATGATACAAAGAAAGAGAAAAAATTTGCAAGCAGAGTTCTTGACTGTTCAAAAACATTGACTTTTTGGTAAAAAATCTGGTACAGATACTCAAAATTACAATGTTCGAGAACAAAACGAAACAAACAAACACGCTCACGACTGTCGTCCCCATGGTGGACATCCTCAGATACATACTCGGCGAGTAGATATTTGAGGATACCAAGTAGGGGGTAGTCAGAGGTACGTCCAAACATTATATTTGGTACATGCCCGCGTTTTCCAATTAGTAAGCATTCCACGTGATAGGTTGCAAGCCCATCGCCGCTTATTGGAACACTAACTGATGGCACATGTATTTTTTTTGGTTCTAGGGCATGCCAGTTTCCTCACGATGTTTTCCTTCACCGTTTTGAGCACGTGTTAAAGCGCACATCATTTTTTCGAGTAGAAAAATCCATTGGTGCACGACGGGTTCGAACCCACGACCTCCGGATCAGAGGTCGGGGTATCGCCCACTAGGCCAACACGGCTTAAAGAAGAATAAGAAGAGATTTATCATAAGCTTGTTCGAACGTACCTAGCTTAAGTTGTTTTGTAGGGTTACCTTGTAATACTAGTTATAATATAAATACTTAAGATAAACCATAGATCTGCATAAATATCTTACACACGCTTTACTCTTATCTACGTAAACGAGACCGGAGGCTAAACTCTAGTCTTTAATAACAAAATAATACAGCATCAATACTCTACAGGAATAACAAGTAACAACGGGTTCCGCACACAGATGCAATCAGGCTTTACACGCACACACTCTCACCGCGTAATGCCGGTAGTGGCCAGTTTATAAGTAACCGAACTGTGATAATGACGATATTGTGTACAGATAACAAAATAAACCCCGCTTTTTGGTCAATCTTTCGAACTGATATCTCTTAAAAAACGAAAATATCTGATATTATTTTGAAAAAAGTATTTCTTCCGAACCAATCTCTTACAGTTACGAAAATAACTGATATGATTTTTTTGTTAAGTTTTGAATTTAATCTGCAGACCAAAGTTGAGTATGTATCTTTCGTCCATAGATTAAATATAAAATACTGAAATACGACTAGATGTATCCGTATTTATAATTATAAATGCGAGAGTTTGGATGTTAGGACGTCTGATCCTGAAAATTCAAACATATTTTCTCTTTCTGAAATAGCAATAAAAATCAACAGTGCTCTAAAAATAAACAACACATAAACTGGTTTTGCTGACTGTACAAGTCGACAAGCCTCCATACAAGTACTTGAACCCGAAACACGTGGTGTAAGAAAGAGAAAAAAATAATAAACCCTTTAATTTATACCACGATAGTGCTTGTATCTTGAAAATAAAATATAGTATTTTTTTTCTTTACCTTTTTTGGGTCAGTGGCCTTAGTGCTGCGCTGATATTTATCGATAGTTTGTCTTTTACTTTTTGTCGTATCGATTCGTCTTTTATCGTTAATTTGTTTCGATTACTTTGTGATGTTGGCAGTGATAATTTAGTCAATATTTTATTGGCTTTATCCGTAATTATGATGACTTTGTCTCTAGAAGAGATATAGTATTTAGTTTGCTTATCCGATGCGCAGAATGTATGTGGTATGTAAATCCGTTGCTATTTTAAGAACTGCTACTTTTTCAAGGCAAGAGGTTCAGAATTGTTATTATCAAAACAATCGATTTTAGTCAATATAGTTTATAATAATTATTATGAAGCTGTATTCAACAATTATCAAGATACAATCGATGCAAATTATTAATATTGTGATATATAGCAGTTATAAATCGATATCATGACCCAAATACAACACTAGCTACACAGTAGCCAGACTAACGCCTACGCTAACCACAGAGTATACAAAAGTAGGTACTCGAAGCGTCACAAATCACGATACAACTCTCGCTTTTTGAGTTTTATAACCATCGTAAAATCGATATACAAGCTTCGACGACACCGCAAATTTCAGCTTTAGTATCGACTTTACAATATCGATAAAAGTAGATGCATTCGGACAGCAATTCATATTTTTAAACGTCGATAAAAACACCTTACCACAGCTTCCTTAATTGAAGAATACGGGTGAAATTTGAAAGTGGAACTAAAGAATTTGTGGCTACCCGCAAATTTTCCAATAAATTTGGCAGTCGTTTTAAGAGTTATCGCCTCACCGCAGCTACCTCTTTTAACTGAATACGGGTTGTTTTTTAACAAGGTTATCTTAAAACTTAAAACAGCTTATAAGATCAATTTGATCCAGCAGCAAAAATTATGCCGTCAAAAATATTGAAAATAAAATCCTATTTAGGACAACCTATTACAAAAATGAAAATTCATTGACGGTAACGACAGACATTTTTCAAAAACTTTCAAAAGCTTTCATGCATAGGTATATCTATCCACGTAATTTAAAACATTAAATTTCTGTCAGAGGCCTGTGTTTCGCATCTATCATGTAACAATGGTTTGAAGAACATTAGCATATGAAAGACTGCGTAGTTCAGTAGTGGGTCGTTTTGGTAGAAAAAGTTTTGAAGGCATACGAGAAACGATTAAGCGCTAACTTGTCAAAAAATAACCGTTTCCATTTTTGTGCGGACAGTACTTACCGAAAGAATCCTACTTTTTACTATAATTCACGCGAAAGTTTGTGAGGATGGATGTTTGTTAATCTTTCACGCAAAAACTACTGAACGGATTTTGATGAAGCTTTAAACTAATATAGCTTAAACATCAGAATAACATATAGGCTACTTTTATCTGAGTAGGTACCACGCGAAGCCATGGGCAGAAGCTACCTAATTCAAAATATTTTATCATAATTTTTCTAGTACAAAAACCGTTTTAAATTTGTTTCCGAGAATTTGCCATTTCTATCACATACCTACCAATATCAAAGTGCACTTGTATTTTTTCCTATTACAATTTGGACACCGACTGTGCTTTCATGGAGCGCTGGACGAGAGAGTATGTTATGTTCTCGTAAATCCAGTAGCTCTATGTACCTCTTACTAAGACCGAAGTTTTAATGGAATTATTCTGTTGTTTTAATTTAATAATCTTATTCTAGTAAATATGGACAAAATTATAATTGTCTGCCTCTATCCTTTGTTTAGTGTTAGAAAAAGACAGGGTTAGAGTTAGCGATCTGTTAAGTCTGTTGTGTCTGGAATCGTGCGTGAATTAATATTTGAAATAATTGAGAACCTTAAAAGTCGCTTAAAAATAGTTGCCCGTCTACTACGCCCAATCGGCGCACTAGAAAACTAATTACGATTCAGGACCACTCTTTGTGGAGATAATTAATAAGTTTGAAGAGAGCATTTGAATACAATGCCGTGTCTGGACGCGAATGCGAAGGACACACGGCTCTGTGGTATTACCATAAAAGTTGTGTGTAGTTTATTATTAACATGTTTATAATATGAAGAAGTAGTACCTCTTTTTTTTAATTTGTTTTATAAATTGTACTTAATAAATGTTATAAATTTTGAAACTATCATGGTTATAAACATGTTTACTAAAAAAATATATTTACCATAATATAATGCTGGACATTTTTCACACAGACATCTTGTCACAAACTAAGCAGAGCTTGTTTTATGGGAACCACATGACTGGTATACTACTAATATACTTTTTTTTTGTAAATACATACATATTATACATAGAAAACACCTATGATTTGTGAGTTTGAATGTTTCCCGATATTACCGCACAGTTGCATATACCTTGATCACGGGAAGAACTGACTCAGTTAGTAAAATTTAAATAAATGATTTACTTTCTTCTTTCTTTCTTTTTGAAGGAGGTTTCTACCATCATACATATTTCTGCCTACCTATTTCTGATTTCGAAGAGGTCCCATAACAGTTTTATTCCTGAGGGTTTGCTATATTTTTTTGTAAAACACAAAATTACATCACCATCTTATGGAATCACGACTAGCCGAAACATTTTTAACAAGTCAGTTTTTTTACTTTTATGTCTTATATATTCACTAGGTATCATGAAAGCTTTGCCTTCTTGGTAGCTACAAAATAAACCTCTTCCATTTAATTTTATTTTATATCTTCATCGTTATTTCTAACCTCTAGATACAGTTTTCAAGAAACAATAGTCTTGTACCTCGAGGCGCTACACCGTTCCAATTATCCACCATTATGGCTAATTGCTGACATTAAAGTGATATAGTAAATCATAGACAATACGAAACCATCATTTGACCATAGACAGTGATGGTCTAAATCGTGATTTGACCATAGCTATCGAGGTTTTAATGGGTTGGAAGCGATTATAACTACTGAACGGGTGTGTATAGCTGTATTTAGGGAACGTTCAAATTAATGTTTATAAAAAAAAACAAAATCATTTTTAAAATACAAATTGCTTGATTTGATTTATATTACTTCAGCTATTAATTATTTTGTAAACCCTAGTTCAAAAAACCCTATTTCACGCAAATATAACTTAAAATTGAGATATGTTAAAATAAAATTAATTCCTTCATAATTATTTATTATACACACAAATAAACACATTCTTCCTTCAGTATTTTTCATTCAATATCCATAGATATATATATATATATTTTTTATTATTGAATGTACAACTATTCAACTACTGGTAAATGACGATGAAACACGAAAATCTCGAGAAATGAATTCACTCGTTGAATTATTTACAAGAAAGACAGACGATAGTATGTGTTCCATTCCTTCGATGTTCGCATATTTCTCTTTTGTAGCAAATAAAATTGTGGGATCAAATCAAGTAATTCCTGGTTACATGCCCCAAAATGTAATCTCTAAATCAGTCCCAGGATCCCGGCCTCAGAGGATTAGCAAGCTGAGGTGCCAGTGAGCTGTTCATATATGTCGAGGAACCGATCACCGTCATGGTAAACTTCTTAAGTGGAGACTGCGTCTTGGCAAACGTAGTGTGAAAGATCCTGACTAGGTAGAGAGATGGCTTGAGAAAGGAGGCGCTCAGAATGTGGATGAGATGAGCTGGGCACAAGGCTTGCGTGTACTTTATGAGGGCTGTGTCCAGCGCAGTTGACTAATGTGGGTGGATTCCGGGTGATTCCGGGCATACAAGTGGATCAGCCTGGTTGAAAATATATATTCAAGAAAGCATCCGTTACAATTAATCACAACAAATAACCGACTAAGTGGCCGGCTAAGAGGTCTGTGTCCAGCTGAAGACTAATGTGGGCGTATGATGGCTCCGGGCTTACAAGTGGAACAGCCTGGTTGAAGATATATTTTTAAGTTACAGCTAATCCCAACAATTAACCGGTAACTGTAATCATTAATAAAGTTATAATCACTTAATCCTACCCAACGGCGATAACTGTCAAAGAACCAGTTCTGTCACACTTGACCAGTTCACCTCACGTCAACAGTTGTCTATGGACAATATCTGTACCTACCTATTTATGTCAACCAATGTGTATAAGATTATATACACATTATAATTCGATGTAACTTTTGAAACTATACTGGTTATGAACGAAATTTTTACTAAAAAACGGGATATTTACCTTTTTTTGGGAAACATTCAAACTAACAAATCATGGTAAATATCCCGTTTTTTAGAAAAAATTATAATTCGAATTGAAATTATTGTGGTTTGGTATCATTTTAGGATACCGTTTAGAAGTCCTTTCTTAGGAGAGAAGTAAAGTACGTGGTTTAGTTGAAATAATCTCCTAATTTAGAAATTCGATTATAAAAATAATACTTTAACATTTTTAAAGTTAAGTGTTCCTACCTTTTATATTTTTATTGTTCTTTACTGTTTTAGAATTCCATACATCAAAAGCAATAAAATAACCCTCATAGGATCACTTCGTTGTCCGTTCGTCTCTCTGTCCGTTTGTCTGTCAAGACCCTTTATTTCAGGAACGCGTGGTGGTATCAAGTTGAAATTAATATAAAATACGTAGAACTGCGGTCCTTTGGAGCTGTAAAAATATCAAAGTTAATCAAAACCTATAGGGTACTTACCATTGACCTAGAATAATAAAATTTGGCAAGAAGCAGGGTCTCACAACATAAATAAAGTAAAAAGTCCAAAAATTTATATAAATTTGTAGTTTAATCACTTATTTTTTTACGATTACATACATACTGTTGGTGTATGACGTATATCGATGTATGGGCGAAAATTTTACCATCTACAAAGTTAAGATCGTATTTTCATCCGACTTATATTTTCCTTAGAGCAATGTTTTGTACTTTCATAGTTTATGAACTTGAGAAACTTAGCATAATTTTGGTGAACATACAAGCTTGTACGGAAGCCTCAGTGCGCGAGTCATACTCGCACTTTTTCAGTTTTTTTCTGGTCATTTCAACTTGTCTGTACTTGTCTGTCTGTACCTGCATGTGTTGAATAAACAATTTATCTAAGACAATGTTCTATACAACCTTAAACTACTTTAAAAACTGAATGTTGTTTATATTCTATCTATACTTTTTATTTATTTTTTAATATTTTTCTACGTGTTTCTTTCTGTTTAAAACTGAACATAAATTAATTAATTGAGACAATTAAAAGAGACCTTCTAAATCATAATTATTCTTATTATCTTATTCTTATTATATGCCAAAAAAGTAAATAAACTACTACACGGCGGAGTTTGATCGGTAATTATTTTTGTAACAAAAAAATTGACAAAATAAACTAATGAAAAAGTTACATAATGAAGTTTTGTTAGTTTAAAAAGACTACGGTTTTAGAGACGAGAAATTAGAGCCTTGCAATATGCAATAAGCATGAATTATTACAAATAGGCGATTTTAAATCTGTCCGTCACACAATATCATTGAAATTATCATTGAAATATGCAATAATTATGAATGATTAAAACTAGGCGATTTTAAACATGGTCGTCACACGATATCATTGAAATAATCGTAGTTTGGTATCATTTTAATTAATAATAGGATATTTTTTTGTTCCCATCTCACGACCGTTGAGCGTGGTCGCGGACGGTACTCATGAGGAAAGACCTCTAAACGGTCAACGAAACGTCAGCGGGAGAATATACGTGATACAGTCTTAATAATATTCTCAACTGTCAAATGATTTGAAACTTATGGGAATGGACCAATCTTTAGCTTACAAAACGATTATATTCTTTTTGTCATGATCCCGAAAACGGCGTGATCATGTACAATCGATTAATCATGCGATGATTGCCCATTTCTACTGTCCTTTTGAAATCACTCGGGAAATCATTCTGTTGTTACTAATCTCGATGACCAGTGGTGTGTGGTCAAAACATGCTTTTGTGGGAAAAAACTGTTTGGAGTAGACACTGGAGACGAATGGGGAATTAAGGACGACTTTATGAAATATAGACAAGACCAGTTTATGATGTTCGTTTAAACGAATTTTGGTGTACTTCGTTATTAGGATTCCGTACTCAAATTTAATAATTTAAAGTTATTGACGACCTCGATGGCGCGGGATGCAAGTGGAGCTATCAATCTCCGCTACGGGACAAATGTTTGCATGTTCTAAAGATAATTTTCCCGGGTCTGTGTGGGGTAGTATGGTTCTCATATTACCTGTTACCTACGACACAGGGAATATCCGTGTGGGGTCAGGACTATGTATGTGTGTTGGGTGTATTTTTTATTATTAAGACGTAGGGAGACCCAGTAATAACGAGTACGTTAATGTATGTATGAGTTGTACAAAAAAGTCACATTTAAATTCATCGATTGTTAGTTTTGGTATTGACGCATTTAGCATTGGCGCCAATACTTGACCGGCATATAGAATTACTAACGGCGTGGTAACTCTGGCAAACTGCCATTATGTAGGTGGTAAAATATCCCGAGTTGGATCTGTCAATATTATTGTCAGCGTCTTTCAAATGAGATTCAGAAAATATTAGTAACCCTAAATTGTTGATTTATACAAACTACTCGTATGTGGCAAACAAGCATACGGTATATTGGTAAGTGGTTACCGTAACCACAGATATTTGAATACTGTACCTATAAGCCGGTACCTATGGACGCTTGCAACATCAGAGGTATCCGACCCTGAGATTTAATGGGTTACCTACAGTTATGTCATTATTATAAGTAAATTAGTAAAAAAAAATGTTCAATAAATGTATAGACACACCAAGACAAAATAAATTACTACAAATAAAAATACTATTGTTGTGTGCGTGTGTATACTAATATTGTCAGATTACTATGAAAAAATGTCCGTATGACCTACCAAGTTTTTAACGCGCTAAACTTAGGCGCAGATTTAAGTAAAACAAGACAACTTGTGGTACTCATAGTTCCTGACACCCATGTTACAGGGAATCCTAGTCCGGGGTCAGGACTATACTTAAGTGTCGGTTTTTTACATAAATAAATAAATAAATAATGCTGGACATTTTTCACACAGCATCATCTAGCCCTAAACTAAGCAGAGCTTGTATTATGAGAACTACATGACTGATATACTACTTATATACTTTTTTTTTACATTTACAAAACATTTTTTTTGCATCTAGCAACCGAAGCTCTACATAGAAATTACTTAAGCCGCAGTCTCAAATCCCGCGACTTGAGTCTTTGTTGCTGGTATTTATACGTCTTTGTCGTTTGATGCGCGATCGCCCGATACTTGATTTATGTCCGTCGTAAAACTGGCCGTTTATGACGGCCAAGTGTTTGATGTACCACTTCTCATACCTATGTTTACTTTGGAACAATGTTGAGAATCTCTGCCTCATTTTACGGGTTTGTGTGAAGATTGTTTACGGTTGTTTTGACGTAAAACAGGTAACCGGCATTATGTATCGGCGCTTACCAGTAAGATGTTGGATGGTCACTGCCATTTATTAATAAATCGCAGCAGGTCAAATAACGTTATTAAAACGCTTAACTTAAAAACAATATAATTATCAGGCTAAATATAATTCATTACCAGTTCTTGGTAAGTAATCCGCTGGGCATAAGCCCACAAACGCCACTTCAGTGTTTTCTGGATCTTGAATACTTTTGCATCCAGGACTTTCCCTGTACGGCAATGACACCGTTGCCGTACAGGGAAAGTCCTGTATGCAACCTAGCTGTATGACTAAACCCTTAGTGCATCCTCTTAAGGTTGCGGCGAACGCCGCTCGCAACTTTAATAAGTATACGACCTTTGTGGCGCAATGGGCGAAGGCCTGATTGAGACGCAGAAGGTTGTGGGGTTCGATTCCTGAAGTGGGATAAATGTTTGTATGATTAGCAAATGTTTGTCTCGCGTCTGAGTGTTTCTCAGTACTATATGTATGTATTTACTAAAATAATATACATAAGTAGTATATCAGTCATGTAGTTCCCATAATATAAAAGCTCTGCTATATGATGCTGTGTGAAAAATGTCCAGCATTATTATTTATATCCAATATATATTCAGGTACCTAGATATATACTATTCGAATTCAAATATGGTGGAAATAAGCTCTAATGACAAATAATTTTGGTATTATGTTTGTATGGACAATTCATTTTACGCTGACATCTTAAAATAAAATATTAATATTAATTTTCCATAATTCAAGAATGTATGCACTCTATTACGCTCTATTTTTTACATGTAAATGACGCCTAGAATATTGTATTTAAGCGTTTACATGACCGATCACCTGTTTGCTATGTATAACTGTATATTAGTAGTTGTGGCCCATAGCAATGCTTTGAATACTTATTAGTTTCTTATGGGCTTTAAAAGGTTTTTGAGCTGTGTCGTTTGCAGTCATTAAGTTTTAAATGTCTTAATACTATTTTATAAAGGATTCTAGGATCTGATTGATGATTGTTCTTAAAAACATTTTGTGATAACAATTAAATATTTTTATTTTTTCAATCTGACTCCAAAATATCAAATAATCTTATAATTAAGTCGTCAGTTAGAAATATTTGCAAACCTAATTAATTTAATATTTCTTATATCTATATATATCTATTCTTATATATATCTTTATTAAAATAAAAGAATGCCTATCTTATCTTAGAAGAAGAGGCATATCTTATTGTCATTTTTCTTAGAAATATGACACATTATCAATCCGCATATATAAAATAACCAGCGAGGTAAACGGATTAATTACACCGCGTAAAAACTTCTTTCGTGCAGGTAATACTTACGAAATGTTGGTTCTTATAAATGCTGCTTTACTCACGAAGTTTTCTTCCACCATTTGGTGAGCATTTTGCACATATATTTTTATAAAAATATAACCACATATATTTTTATAAAAATATAATAATATATATAGCCTCGTCATAAGTATTTCAGACTAGTAGCTGAGCAATCTTCCAGAGTCCAGCTGGAACTTTTTGGTAAAGTTGCATGTCTATCGGTATTCCACAGACTGCATATTGGGCTATGTGCCCACATCTCCTTTTCACCTAAGGACAAGCAAACGCACTTTGTACTGTATCTTGTCAGTATAAATTCGCACTAAATGGTTCGATTCCATCTTTATAAAGAGAACGGCGAAAGAATGTAACACACTACCATCATCTATCTTTCCTGAAGAATACAATCTGGATCTAGGTAAGGCTGAAAAGATTTCTTCTAGATCTTAATTCATCGTCGGCCATATCATTACTTACCATAGTGAGACTTTGGCCGAATGAAGATATATTCTTGATTGAAATAAAAGTGCTGTCGCATCAGCGAAAACGCACTTTAAGTTTATGCCAGTTGCCAGCAAACCCTACATTATCTGTTTCTAGCAAACGCGACAATCTGTCATTACGTACGAAATTACATATGAATTAGCAAATTATGGTACCGGTGCGAGTGATGAAATGGGAATGGTACCTAGAACTTGCAGAAGCTGGCGTTGATTAATTATGAGTGAAAATTGCTGTGAAAATAGGTCAAAACTTGTCTTATGTTCGCGTGAAATGAGACATTTAATTCTAGTACCAAGGTGCGTCTCGGCTTGTATGGCGAATATAGACAAGTTATTTTTTTGCAATTTTGAAAATGGCCCGGCGTGTTTTTCGTCATGAAATTTAAAACGTCCCGAAACCAAAACGGAGATGGCGGGATGAAATGGAACAATTTCTCATAGAATTTCTAATGAAATAGACCGAAAACCGTGAAGTCCGAAGAGAATGGGGGAAGCCTTTTTCCAGTTATGGGACACGAAGGCACGAATGGCTAATATATATGTATAATAAAACACCCAGCACACTCTTACAAAGTCCTGACTATACTAGGGAATGTCTTAAAAGCTTGGACTGTATGTAAGGGAGGATGTTATGCAATACTTTGTTACTTTTCTAAATAAAAAGAAGATTTTTTTAAAAAACATCCTGCCTAGTTGTTAGAGACAACGTTGGAAAGTCCTCCTTCATCCTTCCTAAGGGTTTTAGAAGTCCCAGATGACTTCCAAAGTAATCAAGTAGACTTAGATTTCAGAAGCACCCATACCCATTAAATACCCATGGATACAGCAATGCCTGCATTACTGCTTGGCGGCAGAAATATATAGTAATCTACCTCCCCGTAAGAGAGCTTTCAAAACGCAGCTATATTTTTTAACTTTTGCATAATTTCGAACCTTTCGACAATCGTGCGTGTTCCACTAAAAGCCTCTTCGTTTTTGTTGTCAATGTTTTGCTTCCAAACCTTTTTTTTTTAGCAAATATTAGTGAAGGTAATAATCTAGGGGGTAAAGCGACGTAAAGCAAAACACCTGTGTTACGCTACGCATCCAATGCTGGCAGGAACAAAAAATAAGTTGCTTACGTATCGGCCGAGCGACAGGATAGTGTGGATTTGTTTACGTTTTTTTTACGCCTAGCAATATAATTTTTGTGGGAAAAGATATGTGTGAAATTTAATTATATTGTGAGTTATGTGTGTGTAAAATTGACAGATACACGGCAACATTATATTTGACACATATCCACGAGACAGATTGCAAACCTATCGCCGCTTATTGGAACACTAACCTATGGTAGGTACATATCTTCGAAGTTTTGGTTAAGAATTTTTAGCATTTTTAGTGTGATTATGCTGTCGAGTGTTCGAATTTTGGTGATTTGTTTGCAAGGGCTTAATACAGGTTTCGTGCATTATCTATTGTTTTATAAAACTGTATTATTATTAAATATTTATATCAACAGTTTTACTACGTCTAACAAAATGTATAAATAGGCATATCCACATCATTGTTACCGTTGCAGTTTAGAGCAAGATAGCACTATCGGCCATCTCCCTCGACCAGGCACTGCACGTGTGTCAGAGAACGGGTTTCAACGGCCAAGATTTTATTAATTTGTGTTTCTGTGTAGAGGGTGTTTTGTTTTGTCCAGTTAATTAATTGTGCTTCAGACAGGGTTATTTTTAAATTATGCTAATTTCTCTGACCATAATCCTAATACCAAACGCAACAACTTTTGTTTTAACAACTTTTGGGATTTTAACTTTTTTTTTTTCAGATTAGTTAGATTAGTTACCTAGATATGATCTGTATTTTTTCATTAAATAGGAGCAAGCACTTGACTCATTAACCTAATTGTAACTCCTACTACAGGTACAGGTTGGACAGTTAAGACGTATTTTACGAATTTTTATTTCATGATTATTTTGTAGTTTTTTATGATTTTAACCTCAATTCTTAAAACTGACTAGGAATATTTTCCTAAAGTTGAGCGAAAGTTGCTGGGTTTCCCATTAAGAATTATGTTCCAAGAGCTTGTGCGTGATTTACAAACCTGCTTATATCTTGAGCAGCTGAAGTCAGTAAAATGGCGGTATACTAATTGACGCCATTTTGGATTGTTTAAATTACTCACTAGGTGCGTTAAACATAACCGTTAATTTTTACAAAGTACCTACTTTGTAAAAAATAACGGTTTAAAAAAAGGCTTGTGATACCTTTTTTAAATTTTTGTTACAATTTTGTCTGTTTTAGGTATTGTTATTTTCCATTATCCTAATTCCAAATACTGATAGATAGAAATGTTCGTATTTGTCGTGTCATCATTTATTATTATTATATATTATTATTTAATTTATATCTTGGACGCATAATAAAACCACTTGAGCAAGGATATATTCGATTATAGCTTTTGCCCGCGGCTTCACCGCATGGTACCCGCATAAAAAGTAGTCTATGTGTTATTCTGATGTATAAGCTACTATTACTGTATAGATTCATCAAAATCCGTGCAGTAGTTTTTGCGTGAAAGAGTAACAAACATGGAGGGGTAACCGATTAAAAGCTTACTGCGGAAGATAAAGGTATATATATCCATAAGTTACTGTAATCGCTTACCTGTAGGTAAGTTTTTTTTACCTGTAGGTAGGGCGAATGCTTTTTTGCCAATTTAGTTCTTAAAAAATATAAGAAAAGTTTGTAACTTACCCTTTGAAGTAATTATTTTAAACACCCACTAGCTATTATAGCTGTGTAAAATATAGCCTACAGACTGCGTAGAACCTCACTTCTGTTCGACTCCACCATCGATATTGTTGATAACAAATTACTTTTCTTTGTTCTGTCTGTGAGTTTGTATCTTTTTTTGTGATTTGTCATGTGTCTCGATGAATAGAGCTTCTGGGTTAATTTTTTTTGTAGCTTACGTACCTACAAAGAATAAGCTTATCCTCTACTTGACATTAAGGATATGCATATTTTTTTGCGTTTTTGATGACTTAGTTTGATGTTCGCAAAAAGCATGCAGTCTTATTAAGTGTGGTTGAGAATGCTAAAAAAAACATATAATAATATGTTTATGATTATGGGCGTTCTTGATTTTAAAAGCTCCTGAATTCTGACGCATCAGTAGATTATTTAAATAGGTAATTTTGTATCATTTAAGTACCTTATCATATGTAATTCATATTTTTTGTAAAAACCACAATCTAAAGCTTGAAGAATGAGTTCTTATTCTGTAATAATTACGATCCTATATAAATTGTAAACTTTTTCATATAAATCTCCTGTAAAACTTTTGCAAGAGAATGGAATATTTCTCTACTCTACATTTGCACCCTTTTATTTCAAACCATATCTATTTCTTCATATTTATTTCTAGCCTAAGACGCAGAAGGTTGCGGGTTCGATTCCCGCCGCGGGACAAATGTTTGCATCTGCCAATATTTGTCTCGGCATCTGGGTGTTTTCTATGTATAATATGTATGTATTTACAAAAAAAAAGTTTATAAGTAGTATATCAGTCATGTAGTTCCCATAACACAAGCTCTGCTTACTTTGGGGCTAGATGATGCTGTGTGAAAAATGTCCAGCATTATTTATTTATTTTTTCTTCCTCCAAGCAGTAATGCTCGAGGTGCCACAGTAGTAATGCTACTGTGTTCCGTTTTCAAGGATATGGCAAACGGCGTGCCAGTGAAATTACAGGCAAATGAGACTTTTCATCCGTAATGTCTCAGGGTCGGCAACGGGCGAGTGATACCTTTGGCACAGCCTCTGGTGTCACAACCGTCCATAGGTTACTGCTAAACAACAAGTACGCTGTATGCCCTTTTAAAAAACTAACCGATTCTCCGTCTTATTGCAGATCGTCCATTCTCCGAGTCCGATGTCACCCGCCCAACGCCGCCCGCCCAGCAATGCCGTATTTCAGCGTCCTCCCCCCCGCTTCCCCTGACCTTCGACTCGGAAGACTTAGAAGATGAAGTCTTCATCAATCCACGGAGCGGCAACGATCTGTTCTCTACTAGGAATCTGGAGATTATAGGTCAGTTCTACTAGTTTAATAGTTTTTAACTAAGTTAGTATTTTGTGTTTTAGTGTTTCTGTTTCTGTCTCAGATAAATTAAGTTATTTCTAATAATATTATGAGACATTAAATGTCAAAAAATCGACTTCATCACATGTTTACGTTTTTTTGCGCCCTTGGGATGACAAAAATGTTTCCACTAGTCGTGATTGCATAATGAGTTTTTTTAGTTTTCTTGGGAAAGTAGCATATCCTTCAGGAATACAACTTTTATGGGACCACTTCGAGATTATTTTCTACGCAAATCAAAAGAATCATCAAAATCGGTTAACAAATTGCGAAGATATCAAGTAACAAACATAAAAAAATAAGAATTGAGAACCTTTCCCTTTATTTGATGTTGGTTAAAAACGGGATATTTACCATAATTTTGTGATGACTGAAGTCAAAACCAAAAATTTTGTTCAAAACCATGAATTAATTAATTAAAATACTTGATTGTACACCACAAGGTAACCAAATACACAAAACTTAATATTACTAAAAGTAAAATGGCGGCTTAAAGCTTAAAAGCAATTTCTTCCAAAGAACCTTTGAATGGAGTGGAATCTATTTAAATTGTTAGAATGGTTGCACGGAATAATAAATTCAAGAAGAGAATGCAATGCGATATACAAACTACTATATAAAATATAATTTAAAAATACCTAGACATACAGTAATTAACCATGATTGTTTCAAAAGTTGTGAATACAAATTATTTTTTATCCCACAGGCTTTAACACGCAGAGAAGTCCAGCTGGTGTGCTCTTGAGTCCAAGGAGGGAGAGGACCTTTAACTTTTCGCTGACGAGTGAAAAGCATTGGAGGGACAAGGGAGGGACGGACGTCGCTGATGGAGTAATGAGCGCCGATGAGGTAAGACTGATTCACAATAACAATGTTAGAACCATTATGTATAGATATAAATAAATAAATAAATTATTTTTTAAAACTATGCATAGCATCAAAAGGAAAAAAAAGTTACATCTAAGTTACAATACAATATTATGTTGTAACTTAGATTAGGTAGTCCCTACCTCACTATTGTACCATACTATCAAAAAAGATCCGTGCTCAGCATAATGTTGTCTATAGTAAACTGCAGACAATGCTGATTTTTACCACGAACCTCAGTTGACGCACGGATACGGTACGAAAAATTACAGATCCACATTAAAAAAGTATCAATAATTTAACATACAGTAACAATACAAGCATCAGCTAAATACACTAGTTCTATAAACTAAGATAAAAATATCAGAAATTTGGAATATATTTAGACGTTAAAATGCGATTAATTAATTCTATAACTGCTATGCAAAACACAGTACAATGATTTCTATAAGACATTTCAATGATTTCTCTAATTATAATTCTAAGCGTGAGCTTAATCTTCATTGGGGTCTATTGAGCATTATACACTACCAACCTGTCCCTAACCAATCCAACTCCTTGAAATAGCGAAGAAGGACTCTGGGACCGCTGTTCCAGTATCCCAATGAGGTCTCTGCCAGTCAACGCGTCAGCGATAACCCTGATGTAATTCTGATGTCTTAATTTGACATTGTTCTAATGCCCAAAAATATTAAGTGTTATTTTTAAATCATGGTCCCAAGCAGTTTAAGTACTTTTAGGTATGTATTTGATGAATCTTGCAAAAACATTACGCAATAAAACGACGCCGACAGGCGAACTGTAAAATGTGTTTTATGATATTTTTCTGGGCGTACGTGAGTCTTTGTTTACTAATGTAATGATTCATATGGCAATGAACCGAGACATACTGGAGGGTAGAGAAACTAGGTAAATAATGTGTGGATGATAATAATAATTGTTGAATTATTAAGCATGTTTAAGTAATTAAGTGATCAAGGTATCTAATAATTAAATTACGATGACCTATCATTACATAGGATCATTAAATGTGTAACTTAGTAATGACTTGTTAGAACAGTACAAGTAAAGTTCATGGTTTGTAGAAAATTACCAATGAACATATTAATATTAAATATTTTTAATGAAAGCGGAATCGCACAACATACCAAAAATAACTCCAAGTATACAATTTACAAACACCTATTAAAAAATAAGAGCAATACACACGGCCGATTGCTATCCAGAATTACCAGGCGCAATAACATGCTTTCAATGCTGGGGTTGCAATGATTTTGTTAATGTTCCCAATAAAATAAAAAGTGCTGACTGAAACGGACTTAAACCCGATAGATACCAGTTTACGTACGGAATAAAATTTTGTATGAGTGTTTTTCTTTATTTCCAAGTGTTATTGTATGGAAGTTGCTTTATTTTTAAAAATGTTTTATTAAAATCTGTACATTTTATAAATATTATTATTATTAATATAAGCTACCATTGCGGATAAAAATCCATTATTCTTGCCTTATATATATTGACCGATAATTCATAATCAGTTAATTTTTAAAACCCTACAAGGTCTTTTATCATGAATCCACGAAACAACAATAGAATATAATCTAGTAAAATTATTTTAGTTTATCTAGAACGACGTATTTATCAATCACAATATTTATCTTCTATGCACTCAGCTGAATCCAAATAAATATTAACTCATCTGAATGTTGCAACGTCGTAAATAGATCTACTGCTCGCTGAAATGTACTGCGTATATTATTTTGTCGTGAATTAGGTCAGAATGTATCTACCTTCTATTAGTATTCATACTATCGCACTGTCGTGGTAGGTTTAATTGAGGCATCGTTTATTTTGGTTTACATTTAGTTTTTCTTAAATGCCTTTAGTAAAACAATTATAATATTAAGTGATTTTAATTAACAGCGGCTAACATTTTCATCGTCTTGGAACTTAAAATAGAATCAAAGCTTGATAAAATATCTGAGCAGAAGTAATCAACGTTTTTGATATAAAGTACAGGTAAAAAACAAACACGCTCACGACTGTCTTCCCCATGGTGGACATCCTCAGATACATACTCAATGAGTAGATATTTGAGGATAACAAGTAGGAGGCAGTCAGAGGCACGTCCAAACATTACATTTGGTATATGCCCGTCTTTTGCAAGTAGTAAGCATTGCACGTGACAGGTTTTGCAAGCCCATCGCCGCTTATTGGAACACTAACTGTTGCCACATGCCTTCGATTTTTTGGTTCTAGGGCATGCCATCTCAGTCTTCACTTAATCTATTAATCTTTTCACTCTTCTCTTATAATGAATATTGCTAAAAAGAGCTGACGCCACACTTTCCATCCCATTGGCTTTCGCCTAAACTATACGTTTTTGATATGAAATATTGGTGTTTTTAAGCTAAAATCTCTGTTTTCATATACTTTTCCCACGCTTGTGAGCTCAGTATAATACGTTTCTTCTATTCTTTTACATCTTATTCTCCCATCTCAGTCTTCACTTAATCTTTTCACTCTTCTCTTTTAATGAATATTGCTAAAAAGAGCCGACGCCACACTTTCCATCCCACTGACTTTCGCCTAACTTTACTTTTTGACGTAAACTTATTTTAGTATTTAGTGCTAAATTAATTGCCCCACAAAACATTGTGAGGGCCGACTTTACGCCATATTGGAACATTTGAGTGGATTTGAGTGATGACTCAGTTGATGTGTACCTATAAAAGTTATTGCGCATAATTGGATCGAGGTAGAGAATATTGTTTTTGAGAATACGTTGGTTTTTACATCTATTTACAGAGAATAATATCAGCAAGGTCGTCGTCTAGATGATGGTTATTTTTAAGATTGCATCCTGCTAATACGTTGCCTGTAAGTTACACGATGAACAGTTTTCTGAGTGTGACATATTTTCGTTATCAGCTAATATGTTTAAAAAACAAGTGTCCTCATTTAACATGCAGGTAACTGAATATGCACCTACTTATTTTCATTTATTTTGTAACCTAGTTTAAGAAGTACCGTCTTCAAAATTATTTATATAGTGTTACTATTAGCGGCAGCTTAATTGGTGTAAGAATGCTTAGTTTTTACCATTTATCTTGATATTTAAGACCGTTTTTGCCTTAATAAAAAAAAATTGTAATTAATTTCTATGGCGTTATGTAGTTGTGGTATATGTAGGTACTCATTATTCTAGATGAGGGTAGTTATATTGAGGATGGTCAGTCGGTTGTCAGCCATTAAACGAGTTCAAGTGAATGCCGTGTTTCCTTGGTTATTATTCCCTTAAATACAGAACAGTAGTGGAATAGGTATCTCACAAAGAACAGAAGATGAAGGGAACTTCAAGGTCATAACGTATTAAAAGGCCAGTATTTTATGTAATTTGCTGCATGTAACTGCGTAGTTTATAACCATTTCAAATCAAATTTTATTATTTACATTTAAACGGCCCGTGACTTCATTCTCAGTCCACCCCCTTCATACTAAACGGAATTTAGCCTCCAAATATATGTTATCTTATGCTATACGCTCTGCGTTGATCTCTCAGTCAATGAAACAGTCAGTTCTTTGTTTTATAAAGATTGTACACAAGTGGCGCAGTGGGCGAAGGCCCGCCTGAGACGCAGAAGGTTGCGGGTTCGATTCCCGCGCGGGACAAATGTTTGTATCTGCAAATATTTGTCTCGGGATCTGGGTGTTTTCTATGTATAATATGTATGTATTTACAAAAAAAAAGTATATAATTAGTATAACAGTCATGTAGTTCCCATAACACAAGCTCTGCTTACTTTGGGGCTAGATGATGCTGTGTGAAAAATGTCCAGCTTTATAAAAAAAAAAACAGAAACAGAAACATGATAATATGACTCGAAAATACAGAGCTAGAGATTCCTCTATAGAGATAAGAGCATAGTGGGAAACAGGGAAGATACTTATACAAAAACAAATAATTATACATAATAACCTTGAACCTCTATAAACATAACTAATAATGTATTTAAAATATCCCTCTTGTGTACTTAAATCGACAAGATATCAATTGTTAGTGCGCGTGATTTACGTTTGTTCGCTCTCCCAGCGTGAATCGGACGAGAATAGTAACAATAAAAGGTACTCTGCACTCTGTAGTAGTTTTGTGGACTATAATTATTGGTCGGCTGCAGCGGCCAGAGATGAGAGCATTTCTATATTTATCTTCAAATAAACTTCTTCTATTGTGAAACAAATAGGCCTTCGCAAAAAAGTGTATTGACGTATGATCCCAAGCAGTCTTCCGCTGACTTCCCACAACCCTTAAGGTAACAGGATATTAGATAATGTTGTAAATTAGTAGATGCTCTTCCTTGTGAAAGGCATTAAAAAGTACTGCCAACGGATCCGTTTCTGCCACAAAGCAGTTATGTTAAAACTGTTGCATGCTAGATTATAGTGCTGGTGATATTGCTGTTACATGGTGTTTTTTCAACTGTCTTTATTAGAAATGCCCCTGGTGTAACAGATATCAATAACAGTTGAGTATCTGATGGATCGCCCTTTTGCCTCCAAATAACAATACAAATACAAATAATAAAAATATCGAAACAAATATTTGCAGATCGACAGACATTTGCCCACGCAACCTTTTGCGTCTCAGGCGCCCACTGCGCCACAGAGGTCGTCTTATAATTTGCACAGTTAATTTGATACAAAAGACATCGTCAACTCAGATCTACTTCACAGTTGACTAAGGGCCCGGTCAAACTGACGAGATGGCGGTGGTGATCATTACATTCATGACAATCACTTCCCTATATCACCGGCAGGTGATTAGTTCGCCACCGAGTTAGTCTGAACAGGCTTTAACTATTGAAGCTTAGACAGAAGAAAAAGTATGTTTCATTCATTCTCTGCAAGCTTCAAAAAGTGAAAGATTTATCTTATTTTATAACAATATACAATTTAGTTCAAACTCATGAGATGACGCATGACAGACGTCCACAGAATGAACACTCTGGACATTAAAATCCGAGTAACGATGTTTTTACAATTGTGCAGTCCTGTAGTTTATAGCTTTGAGACATGTATGGCTTAGCAGAGTTTGTGAAAGATCAGAAAGAAAAAAGAAAGAAGTCTTTATTTAAGCATTTTTTAACAATTAATTTCAAGCTTAGTCTAATTACTTAAATTAACCAACACCATAATAATCTACTTAGAATCTACAATATAAAATGCTACAAAATGGCGTCCGACTCAGCTTAATGTTGTAATAGATCAGGATATTTGACGTATGTTATATGTCAGTTGTCAAGAAAGCGGTGACGTTGGAGTTAACATTTTGACAGTGACTTTTCGTGGTGACAATAGGCTGTTGTTCACTTTGTATAAATTGAAATGATTGAAGTTTCTATCGATTAATCACGTGGTTAAAACAAAAAAGAAAATTATATATAACAAAAAAAAATATCACTCTAATTAAAGTGCTGAGATCAAAATCTTAGCAAGTTGAAATCTGGGATAGAAATTAGTTAAAAGTATCACCTACAAAGTAGGTTTGCAAATAAAATATTAGTGCTAGATGCTAAAAATGTATAGCATTAAGTCCTCCCTTTGTATATATTGTTTATGTGCAATAAATAATTAAATCAGTAAAAATATAAAACAATAAACGAATTTGATGAAAAAACTTATAGAAAAGAATAATCATGCTTATCCCAACAAAGTTGCAAAACCAATCTAAATGATATCTTTAGGGAAATGGAGCCACAACATCTTCATAAATAAAAATCCCTATCTCTTACAAACAAAGCGTGCCAAGCAAATACACTTTTACCTTCACAAAAGAGCACCGAATTCCAAAACCTATCCCCAAGATTATCTCGGCAATTTACTTATGAATATTAATGCCGGTGAAGCGAAGAAACGGGAGTAAATAAAAAAGAAAAAAAAAACGAGGACGAAATCATGAATCCAGACACGGATAACAAAACGTTCTCGACAGAACCCTCTCAATGATCCTTGAGAGAAAATACATTTGACGGATGACAAAATTTAAAAGGTAAGGGACAAGTTATTTTCTGCGCATTCACGAGGTTCGATGCTTTCGATTGCTTCGTGGTTCTTGAGTTTATTTGAATGTGTCAACAAAATTATTAAAGTTCTCAAAGGCTATGCTCAGAAATCTAAAGGTCGCACGGTTCATTTACCAGCGATTGTATTAGGGTGATACATTTAAATTAAAACAGTAAAATGAAATGAAATGTTTATTGCTATCTCAAACAAATATCGTAGGTACAAATTTTGTCGCTACGTAGGTAAGTAATAAATACCCTTATTCTAATAGAACACCAAAGATTATGCTCTGTTCCATGTAAAAGCCATGCAGACGTGTTTTCTTAAAACAAAAACGAAAAAAAATTACATTGGTGAAATTAAAATTTTTAAAGGCACTTTGTCAATTATGATTCAGGGTCAGCAACGTCCGAATGATACCTCTATGTCGCAAGCGTTCATAGGTTACGGTAACCGCTTACAAACAGGTGGGACATACGCTGTCACATTTTTTTTTAATACACCCATCATTGTGGGCAATCATTGAATAGGTATCTTAAATCATAGCGAGTCTTGCTCAATCATTTTCGATATGTAATCATTTTACCCTCTATTTTTTTAACCTTGATGTATAAAAAAACTTCTTTATTAATAGTTTTAGGGTCTTTTTAGGGTCCGGTCAAATTGACGCGATGGCGGAAAAATATAGCTGTATTCAAAATATGATACATGTTTACAAAAACCGCAATCATACTGGTAACATATCCATTTAAATATACCCCTGAAAGGGAGATCACGAGATACGGGATTAAAAAGAAATGCCATCCCATTGTGAGGGCCCACTTGCACGAAGCAATCATTTGAGACGTGACAGAGTAAGGGAGAGGTAAAGAAAGACGAAAAGTGTACAGGGTGTCCGAAATATTGAACCTAATAATATATTATCATCATCACCAGACAGAAGAGTGCATACACCAAGTATTAAGTCTCACAAGTTGGATCGTGGTGATACGATGCGCGGCCGCATCGCTAAGAGTGATCTCTTCCAGGCAACTTTTGGAAGGACTGAATTAAAAAGTATGTGAACAGAGGCAGTGTAACTGCAATAGGCCACATGACATATGTCACGGGGTCTATTTGCAGTTAAGACTTGTTTCAATGTGACATCATTTCTCATATACCTACACATACATTTTGGACGAGTCGTTGGCAAGGCCTTCAGGACTATAATTTTATCTACAATCTCTGAATCAAATTGGAAAAATCTGCCCTTTGACTTTCGAATGATGAATCCGATCTTTCTGTATTTCATATACAAAGTCATTGTATATGAAAGACTGAAATTCTTTCATATACATCATATAGATCTGAAATTTAAACGAATTATTAGATAATAACCAATAGATTTACTCTAGGGGTAATGAATATGATACGTTTTGAAATATCACCCGTATTTTAAAACTACTTTACAAACGGGGTATAATAAATTATCATTTAAATTATCATAATATAATTTAAATAGTTAATTTACAATTCTTGCCAATTTGCTTTGAAAATTTAAACACAACAATATCTCAGTTCGTGGCAAAATATTAGTGATATATTTTTTAATAAACAATAATTGTCAAAAATTTTGGTCCATAACGGAAAATAAACCCTCTCCTTCGTCTAAGGCAACTAAGCAGCGAAAATCGAAAAAAAATATTACCTTTAAATCTTTATTTTGGGACACCCTGTAAAAGTATATGAAAGGAAGATGGAAAAGGTAAGGGTAAAAGGAAAAGGTGGAAAATTGTTTGAGGAAGTGTAGGTTGTAATAGATGCCTGAAAATGTGGATACATTTTGGATGCTCCTTGAATCCTTTCAGATGTTGCTTAAAGTCTAGAGGATGTTTTTAGCATTTTATGTTTCCAAGAATACTTATATATTTTAAGCAAGTATACGGCCACGAGAAATTTTCTTAAAACCAAATTAATTAATTAGTTGACGTTTCTAAAATATCTCTCCGATTTCTATGAATTAATACGCATTAACTTTGACTTAGATAACCAAAGAAACCAACGCATATTGACATTTGTAACGCCATGTTCATTGTAACAGATTTTAAGGTTTGTATTTAGGAAATCTCAAACTGGATAAAGACTCAAGTATAGATTTATATACATACAAATCTTTGCATGAGCCCTAATTAAGTATGAAATCTGTTCTGGAACTCGGGCTTACAACTCTGATATACCTGTAATTTAACCGGCACATCTTACACTTTAAAACTAGAACAATAATTAAAAATAAATAATAATAATGATTAAATAAAAAATGAATAAAAGCTCATATTTATCACTTTGACAGTAAATTGCATTCGGCCAAATAAAAAAAAAAAAATGCATTTTATTAAAGCTCAGATCAAGTGTACCCTAAATTAGCAAATCTGTGTGAATTAAGCAAAGGAGGTGTGTCAGTCCGTCCACGGAAATCCGTAGTCTCTGCCTACCCCTCCTGTATAATATACTCGTAGATAGTTCAGATTCTATTGTACGGCATACTCCAGTCATACCTACTATTGTGTTTTTCTTAACTACTTCAACATCAATCAATCTTAATTTCGTTCATACAACGATAATATTTCTCTGAAAAACACCCCAACCAATTCAGCTCCGTGTAAAATTCTCTCGCATTTTTTTAAAATATTCTTTAGCCGTGACAAAAACAAAGCTTCACTGAGCAATAAAAATAAAACCTCCTAAGTCCCAGATCCTCGGCTTTACGCCTTGAAGTGCCCTAGGAAGCTGAACCAGACGTTTTCTAAAACCTCGTGGAAACGGATCGAAAATAAAGTAGAAAAAAATCGAGACATCTCCACCGAGGTCTCAAGCCTTGAATCTTGTGCTTACACCGTAGTGTAACATTTTTTTCGTTTTTTGGAGTTATTAAGTGCTTTACCTCTGAGTTGAGTTCTGACGTGTGGACCAATGACTTAAGTGTTATGTTAAATACTTCGTGATATACACATACCGAACAAAACGTCCCCATGTGCGAGTGGGTATCAGGACAAAACCAAAGACCCGGATCAAATATCTGCAGAGCATGCAAATATTTGTCTTGCGCTGGGAATCGAATCCGCATCTCTTGCCTCACTATTAAATAAATAATGCTGGAAATTTATCACACAGCATCATCTAGCCCAAAGTAAGCAGAGCTTGTGTTATGGGAAGTACATGACTGATATAAAAACTACTTATATACATTTTTTTCGTAATGTATGTTAATACATACAGATTATACATAGAAAACACCCAGACAAATATTTGTAAATCATACAAACATTTCTCCCGCGGCGGGAATTGAACCCGCAACCTTCTGCACAGAGGTCGTATTCAGCAGACTACTCGCCCGTCGCGCCACGGTTATCCGGACCATATAGTTTTTTATTTTTCCGTCATACCAAGCATGATTCTCGACTTTAAACGCTGATGTAACAGTTTTTCGCATTCGATTATTGTATGTCTACGGTCTAATTTCAGTGAGGACGAACCAAAATGGTTGCTTGTTACATGTTACATGTTACAGAACAGTGTAAATCGTCCCAAACCTTTGTTTTTCGCCACTCACCATGCCGTATCATTAACTCAGAGTGGATCTTTTTAGACTTTTTAACTCTTAATCTTTTTTTTTATTTATTCGCTGAGTGGTGTCACTGCTCTTTGAGTCGACTCAATATTCGCTGATGACGCGATACTGTAATTAGTGGAAAATGGAAAATTAAAAGTAGAAAATATGTAGGTGTTTCTTGAGTACAGAAAAAATTTTATGTAACAGATAAACTAACAGGAAAACTTGCCTTTTTCCTCATTTTGGCTCTTATTTCGTAAAATAAAAAAGTTAAATCATCTATCAAAATTCGAACACCACAATGACAGGTCACAGCATGAGATTCGATATGCTTATCCCTGATAAGGGATATTTTTAATCTTTTACCACCCCATTATTTAAAAGCAACTTAACTTAATAAAATCCCTTTCACATGAAGATCAGGTCGGATGAATTCAATAAGTAGAATTTAAGAACTTATTATCATATCTCAGATAGAAAAAGTATTTATTACACACCAAAGAAAAATACAAAAAACACACAAAATCATAAACAGATTAAAATGGGTACCTGGTCTTATCGCTTAAGACAATCTTCCAGACAATCTTAGATAGTTAAATTAACCATTTGAAAACTATCGACGGCCATACCGATTTTTCTAAACTATACGGGTATAACTATTTTATGAGGGTAGTTGCGGCTACTGCCGTTTTTTCTCGTCGATAGCTCCGTAAACTCCAGTCATCCCGTGACCACGTCTGTTGCAATACAGTCGAAACGTCGGGAAAATAATATTAAATTTAAAACCGATAACGACTCGTAAAACTTATAATTATTTTATATAATCGCGAAAGTTTGAAAAAACTCTATACGGAGATATCTCTCGCTTAGCTACTTAATAATATCTGTAACTGATAATTTCCCTGCTGTAAAGTGAGACACATAACCCCTTGGCAACACCTGTTGTATTGTCATGGGAATGAATCCGTACGATAGCCAAGACGAATATACGTATTGTTTTCAACCGCACTTGTAGTCGGTATTTTTCTATACTAATATTATGAAGAGGTTAAAGTTTATTTGTATTGGGTAATCTCTGAAACGACTCATCCAATTTTATATATACTTACACTAATATTTAGAATGGACTTTCAGGGTGGATATAGGGTGTATAATATCCAGTTAAAATAAATTGTCGATTTGTTTTTGAGTTGCGAATCGATTTAAAATCACGGTCAAAACCGTATATGTTTCAGTGAGTAATCTTATTGCACCTTGTATTTTCTAGGATAGTTTCTGTTATGTTGGTATCTTCATGAAGAACTGAAACAAGAAAATTTGACAATTTATCCCAAAATTGCCAGCTTATTTATAATCTCAGTAGGTATTTCTTGATTCTTACTTGTATATTTTTATACTTCAAAGAAACTCGTTTTATAATTCAAAAGAATTTTGATAATTCAAAAGAAGACTTTCTCAAATTGAGCAGATGCAATCTAATATTGGCTGTAATAAATATTGAATGGAGACGGCAAATATGAATACAAAGGAGAATGTATAAATCAGAAAATTCTTTGGTGATATCTAAATGAAATCGAGAACAGAATTTAAAGGGAGGAAATTACGATTACACACATTTTTGACATTTATTTGTTTTTTTTTATTATTCATATTTGTCCTCAATTTTTTTTACATTTGTATTTTATTTGTATTTTTGACGAAAAAAATACCTACTTTTTTAAATACCATAGTTCAATTCCTTGTGCAATGGCAACACAATAGATGCTTGATGTTAATTATAATTATAAATGCGAAAGTATGGATGTTTTTATGTTCGTTTCTAATAATTACTGTTACGACTGTACCTATTCAAATGTAATTTTGAATCAATTGTTGATGACCCAGCTACAGATAGGCTATTTTTACCCAGATACCACACGGGCAAAGCCGTGGGTAGAAGTTCATTGTGCTAATGTAAAAATCTAACATAAAGATTTCTAGGGAACCTAATTTTCTCGTAGATATTTTACTGTGTCAAATGCTAAATGGTAGTATACAAGAATACCTACAAGAGGGTAAAGGAAACAACAAATATTCCTACACAATAAATAAAAGTCTTCGCCTTAACGAAGCTCACCTTCGCAAAAAAGAAAACTTAATATTACGAAAAATTTTACTCCAATATGAGTAAAAAGCGTTGAAGTATCATAGATCTATGAAGATATAGAAATTATTTACTATAAAAAAAAAACTTTAAGAAAATAAGTATTATGATTGTAGTCAAAGATTTTTTTCAAAGATTGGTACAGGAAAGACGTACAGGAAGACAATTAAGGTGGGGTGGGGTGGGCCGAAAATTTTGATCTTTTATCACTCCATGTAATGTAGAGTAGAATAAATAGCATTTTTCTAAACAGAAATTTAAATAGTGCCTTGGTATATACTCTACAACTTTAAGTACTCTTTTTAAAATGTTGCGTGTTGCAGTTCTCAATAATATTATAAACAACAATATTTGTTTAACTAGTAGTTAAGATAAAACATGATTATGGAAGTACAAAACATACGACCGCCATGACGTAAATGACATTTTATGAACAACCTAATTTTAATCTTTAGTTAACACCAAAGATCATAAATGCCTGCATCATTCATTTAAAATCTGACTCCATTTTAAGTGCTCAGATTAGTTTATAAATTTCGCCAACCAATCACGTCTGTTCACATGAGATTTAACAACGTTAGTTTCCAAAACCGAAAGTCCAAATAATTTTAATCAGGGCATTACCCTGCCACCTCTAGCATTTCGTGTCTCCCAATAATAATTCGGGGTCCAAAAAGAATAAGAGATATGGTGCGAGTCATTGAGATTTCCCCCGTGCACGGTGTTTTTATGACCTAGCCCTTTCCATCAGATAAGGTATTGTGTAAATAACATTTTTAGGATACGGTTTGGATTATAACGGCATAAGTATTTCCGTTAGCTGGAAAAGTCAATAGATATTCTGTTTTAAATACGATTTCGTTAGCCACACAGCCCTCATATTTTTTTATAATCTTTGACCGTAACTCTCAATCTTTTGGAAAGGAGGAGGGCGTTGTTGTCTGCAACACAGTTTTTAAACTTCTGCAGCATCATCATTTTTCAATAGTATTTGTATGCCATCGTTTCTGTTCCTCCATAAATATATATGATTTTTTTATTAAAGTCTCTGGAGAGAGCTTTTCTCGGAGTTTCAGGAAATATGTCGAAGAGTCACAGATATTGCTCTTAGAACTAGCAAACTGAAATGGGAATAGGCAACTTAGTTAGCTCGCACAAATAACTGCTGCAGAAGGAAGATTCTCGGATAGTGACCAAGAACCGAACGATGTGCAGGCGCTCCACCCGATGACGCTTTTATGGAAAGTCGGTGGATGAAGCCCAAGATATTTCTTCATGGCACTCTATAGGGATAGTCTATGTCCAGTGAACTTCTAAATTATAATGATCGAGTTTTATCACTGTTTTCATCGTCTCACATTTTTTTTAGGGTTTCAATCAAAGAGGTTCAAGGGGGTTAAGACAAATACCACTTTCTGTTGGCGTGAACGCCTGCGGAAATATTAAATTGTAAAAGAATGACGTTAGTTGTGGAAATGTCACGTGACAGCTGCCAAGTTTTAATTTGACAAATTTGCGTTAGCGTGAATGGAAAAGTACACGTGAGGTATTTGTCTAGACTTCTGGGTATTGATAATGTGTGATTAATTTTACATTGCATTCTGCGAGACTGCAAAAACAATAACAATTTTACATCGTACAATATCATCGCAGCGTTTATAAAACTTTTAAAGCCTTAGCCGAGTGTGTAAACATTTTCATAACAAATGTGTTATGCGTAAAATGTTATTAACAATAAATCGCACACGTCATTTTATAGGAACAACGCATTTGGAATACGTTTATGTTTTCGCATATCTTTGAAAATAGGGTAACAGTAAAAATATGCACTTTATTTTTAAAAAAGGTAAAAAAATTACCATATATTTACAAAAAATATTAAATATTTACAAAAAAAATGTATTCCCAAAAAACAAGATTTGCTTACTTTGAGGCTAAATGATTCTGTGTGGAAAATATCCAGCATTGTTTATTATTTATTAAGGCTTAACCGATTTGGATGAGACTTGGAACGAATAGTTCATGATTTAGAATAACACATAATACCAATGCGTGGGCATAGGTTAGTAATCAATAAATTATCATCATTCTACTACTTGCAAAACACGGGCGTGTACCAAATGTAATGTTCGTGGACGTGCCTCTGATTACCCCCTAGTTGGTATCCTCAAAGATCTACTCACTGAGTATGTATCTGATGAAGAAAGCCGTGAGCGTGTTTGTTTTTATTTGGTTTGGTTTTTTTGTTTGGGAATGTTTCAATATTCTGTTAAAAAAACTTGCTTTTAATGTGAAGTGTACCTGTATTGAGCATTCATAATTAAAAAAAAAAAATTGTCGTTGAATATTATTAAAATTTAAAAAGAAATCTACGTAAGCGCACCTCTATCGCAGCGTTTTATAACTCTAAGAAAAGCACAACAGAAAATCTCACCCCAGCATTAATGTAATCTCCACAATAAAAACGATATTAAAGTTAAGACTTTTACTTTTTATAACGGAAGATGGAAAATGCGTTTCATATCAGTTGTTAAAATAAACGATGGATTTGGACGCCACGTGTGGTATATAAAATCGGAAATATATGACTGGTTTCATGTTCAAGTTAGATTAAACTTTCGTTAGAATTGGTGGTCACGAAATATCCATAAATTTTCCAAAAATTATAAACATTATTTTTGGAGGTATTTTTTAGTTTCTTTACAGCATATAATTATAAATCCTGAACATTCTATTAAAATCGCATCTTAAGGCAAAAAAGTTTAAGAATAAGTTATAAAAAAATTTCGTTGAAAAAAAATATGTTTCGTCTAAATTATAGCCGATAGGATAGGGTTTGAAAAACTTCAAATTGCAATAGTTAAAATATTTGAAAACAAAACCTTTTAAACGTATTTCAGTTGGAAATACCTAAATCCTTAGCCTTTAGCGCAGAGGGCCTGGTAATGTTGTGTTCACTAAAAACGGGCCTTAAATATTTTTCATCAAATATTTAAGGCCCGGATAAACTGACGCGATGACGGTGGCGATTAAGGGGAAAAAAAATCATTTCATTTTTTTTTAAATGTACCTACTTAGCGCCACGTCGTCTTCTTGACCGGGATAGATTGCACGGGCCTTTAGGCATGTCGCCAATATTTTTGACGACCTCTTTGGCGTATTGGGCCCGCCCGAGACGTAGAAGGATGCGGGTTCGATTCCCACCACGCGATAAGTATTTGTATGATCTGCAAATATTTGTATTATAAATATAATATCTGTGTGTTTTCTATGTATAATATGTATGTATTTACAAAAAAAAATACATAAGTAGTATATCAGCCATGTAGATCCCATAACACAAGCTCTGCTTACTTTGGGGCTTTTATCTATCGCTATCTTCTAGATAGATAGATATACTAACTCTTTCTAAAAAAAGAAAGAGATAATTTTAGTGCTGCTAAATTAGTTTAGTCGTGATTTCAAAACATGCTGTTTATAATATAAACACGAAGAAGAGCGACACGTGAACGAACTTGACAACAGTTAAAGTCATGCCATCTCTTTCTTGTGTGCACTATCATTAAATAGAGCGACGGTGTAAATTAAGTTTAGTTGAAGTAAGATTATTTAAAATTAAAATTATTTTATTTTGTATCAAATAAAGGATACCTACAGGAGTACACGTAAAAGTTATAAAGAAAATGAGATTGACAACAAAAACGCCCACCACTCAGCACTATGTTATAGAAGCACTTTGTGCCACCAAAACGCTGGTCTTCCGTGACGCCGGTGGACGTGCGGACCAGCAACTGCGATACACGGCATCTATTTAAGCACTATACATGATAATTATGCATATTATGAGAGTGATTATGTATACTTTTTAAACTATATAAAGACGCAACAAAAATAAAAACTAAAAATAGAGTATCTAGAGAATACAGTGATCGGCGCCATTCTCAGTAGTTACCTCTGTCTTCATCTTTTCTTAGTCCAAAGGAGAAAAAATTACGCGTTGGCAACTCTTATTTAAAAAATAAAAACTCAGCTAAGATAGAAAGGTAGTTTCATCTAATCCGTAATGCACTAACAATCGAACATAACCCGTTTTACGTATCCATTTTATTTGCGATAGGCCCTCACTGCAAAGCCAACATAAAGTACGAAATAAAAGATTTGCCGTAAAAATTAAATCTCTTACACAAAAGCTTCCCCTTAACGGAATAAATGATATAATTTTTATTGTTGTTCTAAAAAATTGCCATTATCTTGTACGCCATCTTTGTTTTGAGTTCGAATTTTAAAAAGCTTGTTATAAAAATCGCGTAAAAATATAATGCTTCCTTTTTTATTGGCACAAAGAGATAACGAGGAACGGAGAATAGAGCAAAACTCCTGTGCGTTTACATTTTAATTCTGATAAAAAGTTGATGTACAGGTAAAAACTTTCAAAAATGTACAATGCAAACGTATAATTAATAATAATAATAATGTTGGACATATTTTACACAGCATCAAAGTAAGCAGAGCTTGTTTTATGGGAACTACATGATTAATATACTAAATATTTTTTTTATGTAAATACATGCCTACATATTATGCATATTAAAACACCAAGACCTGGTACAAATATTTGCAGATCGTACAAACATTTGTCCCGCGGCGGGAATCGAACCTGCAACCTTCTGCGTCTCAGGCGGGGCTTCGCCCACTGCGCCACAGAGGTCGTCGTAATGCAGACAAATAACTCAAAATAGATAATTTTAGCCCTCAATAAACATTTTAACGAAGAAAACCAAATACAATACACTTTTTTTTATCATTTTGAAAACTTAATTTACAATTTCTTTTTGTTTTAGTTAAAACTATACACATCTTTTAAAAAGTGTAAATTTATGATAGAACGTATTCCAATTTAAATTTTATTATGGATTTTATGCCGCAGTTATGAATTATTATTCCATCGACGCGTGCGCATGTTAGTACAAAGAATCGCTTTATACAGGCTGTAACATTTTTACGACCGCCTTGCATTAACTGATAAAGGATGTTCCGACCATTTATCGACTATTTAGTGCTAATTGCCTGTGTTTTATGCGTTTGGTGATAAATAATGAATTATGATATTCAAGTTGTGTTATTGAGTCATTGTGGAAGTTAGACGAAAATATTTTGATATTGTTCACTATTGAAAATTCTCAGGCGTTTTAGTATTTTGTTTTAGTTAAGGTATTTTTTTTAAGTCAAGGTATTTTTTTTAATCAAAGTATTTTTTTAAATCAAGGTATTTTTGTACTGTTAATAATAGTTTTTTTTTTACAATATTCAAACTGAGGATCGAATCTCGATAGCAATTTTTTTTTTTTTAATTTGTAATTGTGTATTTTTTTGCAATTGACAATTTTTTTATTTAAATAACATTACGTAGTCTGCTCTTTGGACCTAATATCTGATGGTTCACGTCATTGCTCTAATTCGAAGTCACTGCGATGTCATCACAAAAGCAACAGCAATATTTAACGTTAATCCCTCAACATAGTGACTGTATTATAAATATTTTATACGCATCTATAAATATTTTATGATACTCGTAAGTTCACTGAAATATATAGTTTATAACGTATAGGCGATTAGCCAAAATCCTTACGACTTGACCGTAAATAATGAATAAAAATATAGCTAAAAAAGAATAACTGAACTTTTTATTGTGTCGTGTTTATGCGAATGACATTTTCGTTTTGGGTTCCGTATACATGTATTAATTAACAGGAACTTAGCTTGTATCCACAAAAGATTATGAAACAGAAGAATCGCATATTTAGATAAAGTTAAATCAATCAATCAAACTGTGTTATCAAAATTATTTATTTATATAAGTTTTCCGTTTTCTTTGGTGGGTACCTATTGCGGGCCTTGAAGTACTTATACGAGCCGAAAGTAATTAACTTAACATATGTCTTTGACACTAGATATTATTGTTTTTTATATCTCACAAACGGTGTATTTAATATTTCTTATATTTTTCAAGTAGTTCTATAGGAAATCGAACGGTAAAAGTTACTGAGGGGAGATAGCAAAAATATTCTTTGATTTTATTTTAGCTCAAAAAACTACGGAACCTCAACACTCTTTCGCGACTCGCACTTGCAAGTTCAATAGTGATGTGACATGCCGATACGGTTCGATATTTTTTTACGACCTTATTTAATTTATTTGTGTCATCGTAAACGTCACCGCCGTTGCGTCCAACATTATTATTTGTTGCCCAAGCAGTTTTTAACGACGCTTTTACAAGATTGTATGATGAGAAATCTGAAAAAAAAACGTGCCCATAAAGCAGTCTTGTGAAAAAAAAACTGTCAATTTTTTTTTATACTACAGGTTTTTCTTGTGTTTAATAAATGATATAAGTTAGAAATTTTGTATTTTTTTTTTAATTAAAAATACTTACTTTTGCTCAAATGTTGCAATCTCAAAATTTTCTTTACGGCTCTGTCTTCACGATATCTCTTTCATACGGCAAACAAAATTCACGATAGCAATAAAATATTTCAATGATCTTAGATAAAATCGCGTCACATTCGACTGTTCTTTATGGTCGATCTAAACGTCAATGTAAGAGTTCAGAACCCTTACTAGAAGTTTCACTGAATGATAAAGTATTTTTTTATGTGCAATACCAAAGAATCCTCTCGAACCAAAAATACGAAAGGAAAGAAAAGTGAATGAACCAAAAAGAAACACTCACTTATTCCCTACGATGGACATCCTTATACATACATTGAGGATACCAAGTGTAGGGGGCAGTCAAAAACAAACATTAGGTATATCTTTTTGAATATTAAAAATTTACAGCTACTCAGAATAAAAACATAAGCTAATATATATAAAGATGTTAAGAAATTAAGGAAAAAGTCGCAAACGATTTTATATTTCGGAACAAATAGTTGATATCTGAAACTAAGTAGTTTTATTGAGTGATATGCAGCATCTATGTTTAAAGTTAATATGGTTTTTAATGCTTTATTAAACATTTCATTGCTAGATAAATAAAATTGTGACCATGACAATGTTGTTTGATAAAATTCTGAAGGATATGACGACCTCTGTGGCGCAGAGGGCGAAGGCCAGCCTGAGACGCAGCGGGTTGTGGGTTCGATTCCCGCCGCGGGCTGTTTTCCAAATGTTTGTATCTGCAAATATTTTCGGGATCTGGGTGTTTTCTATGTATAATATGTATGTATTTACAAAAAAATGTATATAAGTAGTATATCAGTCATGTAGTTCCCATAACACAAGCTCTGCTTACTTTGGGGCAAGATGATGGTGTCAGGAAATGCCCCGCATTATTAAAAAAAACGATTTAAGTTAATAAATATAATTTAATTTAACATTGACTTAAATGTATAATAATTATAAACCGTTTTTTATTTCCTTGACTTATAAACATAATGGCTATATTTTACTTAAGGTTTTTTGTCGTCTAGGTTCGTATAGGTCTCCTCTATACCAACACGCAAGTACACTGGGCTGACGAAATAATCAAAACCGCAGGACGAAACAGGATAAAATAAAAACTCAAATTATAGAGTAACCTAGACAAACTTGGAAAAATCAAAAATACAAACCAATTTTTACTATGCCTTGTTAGTTTGTAAATATGTTGTGCCTTGTTAGGGTAAATATTGCAACTGAGTTTTAAACTAGGTATCCTCAACTGATTGAGCTGACATTTTGCATATACGTTGAGTTTGGATGACAATACATGGTAAGCTTAGTGACGTCATTCTAAATCCAATATGGCGGACTACCAAAGATGGAGAACAATTATTTTTTATGCACCCCTATGATATGGGTATCAATGGATGAGAATAAAATGAACAATAAAATTACGGAACTCTAAAATCATTAGTAATAATAATTAAAAGTTTTTTTTACAAATATTTCATTAAAAAAAATGCATTATTTAAAAAAATAAATAATACAAAGTACATTTATACTTTGTAGTATAACAAAGTACATAATTGTAGGTACTGTATTTTTTATTAACTGATTACCCTTAAATCTGTATTAAACTGGCTGTTTTTCATGGTAACTCATAAAATATTAATAAAGCTCAGTTTTCCAATTCCGTTTGCTCCTAAACATCAATAACATCCATCAAACAAAATATCCAAATTAAATAGAACTCATTTCGCAACTCCTTTTATAAAACCTCGTTCGCGATTGTAAATAAACCTGACAGATTGTTTCTTCATAGAAAGGAAAGAAAACCGAATACTCTTGTCTCCTAAAGTTCAGTTTTGTTTGCGATTTTACGATTAGCATAGTGGCAAGATCTCAGAAAAAAAAGACTGTAAGTAGGCGAATTTAAAGTGTATTTTGCATTGTTCGTATTAGGTTCTTTAAAGTGGCAGGATCGGTGAAAATTATCCTTCGATTCGTATTCCAATCCCTTTGAGGCGATTTGTAGTGAGAGCCCCATTGTGTACTTCAAAGGTATTTTTTGCGGGTAGTTTATTATTACGCTTCTGCGAATATTGAACGATTGTTATTTGCGTTTACGTGGAAAATAATTCGAGTATTTTTAAATAGGTATTGATAATAGGTTTTTGAGAAAACCTAACTAAATTTAACTAAGCAATACCATCAAATCTATTGAACTTTTGGAAAGCTATCAAGTGTCACCAGAATGAACAAGTGGATAATTTTTAACTAGACAGAGAATTTATAAAAAAAAAAAATGTTTTATTAATTGGCGTTAGGAAAATATACATACATATTTTTATAACATAAATTTCAAAAAATCAAAGAATTCGAAGACATCTTTGACCAGACTGATTGGCAGTGTGTTTGACCCGTATCACGGTTTTGTTCAGTATCGTCATATATTTTTTTCCACTAGTAAGTAAATCTGTGTATTTTCTTTTTCATTCAACTCATACAAATATTAACAAAGAGATAACTTAAAACATCAAAGAATCCACGTTTACTTAAATCTCGATACCATCAACAAAAACAACATACTACCCCTTTTACGTCGCTAGCTTAGTCAATATTTGTACAAAATTCAGTTTTCTGCAGAAAAATAAAGGTTTTTGCGTGACAGTATTGGCATTGTCCCTCTTTATTATTAAAATGCATTGCATGCGTTTTTTCAGCATTGTTTAAGTTTATTGTTTTTTCTTGTAGTAACTTGCTTGTTACTTGCTGAAACACAAGTTTATTGGTTCAATTGCATAAAAATTTAATTAAAGTAAACTGATTTTTTCCGTAACAGTTTTTTTTAACTTTCTTTACAGAATCGTATGCAAACGGTTCTAGCGATTGATGTTTTGTGAGATTATCAGCATTTTTCTCTTTTCCTCCTTTGAATATTTAATCTTCTTCTTTTGAGAATGTATATTTTATCTCTCTCTTCAATAATGTAAGCAATTTGTCGGTCTCATTCAATTTGAAAAGGAGAAATTAGGTAATAAAATTATACAGATTTACGTTAGCGTATAAAAAGTACCGTAAGAGGATTGCTTTTTCTAATTTTATTTGCAGAGGGTGGCATTGTACCTGTGGTTTGTAATCTTTAAATTAGGGTGAGATATAACTATATATATATATATATATAAATGAGGGCGAGGACCCACCTATTAACCATATGTCATTGTTGGTATTTCAGGATTGAAATTGAAAACTTAATTAAATATTCGGCGGTTCTCGCTGCGGGACGAAAGTTCGCATGTTCTATAGATGTTTTTTTTTGGGCTGAGTGTAGTAGTACCATGGAAGCTCCTGTAGTTCCTGATACCCACGATACAGTGTATCTAGTGTGGAGTCAGGACTATGTATGTATGTTCGATGTTTCTTTATTTTATATATTTATCTGCGTAGTTTTAACAGTCTGATAAGCATAAATTGGTATGAAAAAATCTGCTGTCGCTGATTAAAAACCGGTCATTGTTTCGAAATAGAATTTAAAGTTTACTTAATTTTACTTAACTTACTAAACATATTTTACCTTTTAGTAGGACTTAAATGCAATGATATCTTCCCGTTTAACTAGCTCCAGGGCTCCCGCTATAAATAATTATCTTACCAAAATGAACAAACCTTAAGATCTTCAGGTCCCAAGAACTTACGGCTGTGCGATTTAATATATTTCGAAGACGAAATATAAAACAATAATTATCTACGGAGCTATCTCGCCTCTTAGAATAGCTGTAACAATAAATAGTGTTGATTTTATAATGGAAATTGCAGTCAATTCAAATTAGCCTCAGATTTTCATTAGGTATTTTAATTGTCTATTACTAACTAATGCAAGATTCCATACCAACATTTATTTTATTAGTACCTATTGCTTTAATTTTTATTTTTATTTTTTATAAACGCAGTGGAGGTTTTTATTGCAAATGGCAACTTTACTTTTATGATTATGCTAATTTTGTTTCCGTGTTTTAAAACCCGTAGGTACTATCCTTTATTACCCGCGTCGACAGGAGTATATACATGAGTTTGACGTAAGAGGTTCTTTGCCTGCTGCAATTTATCTCCAAAACGGCTTAACCGATATAAATGCAATTGATTTGTATGTTTTTAAGATTTTTTTTTATTATAGCATATGGAAATGGAAAACAGGTCGGAGTGCTAAAATTTACTTAACAATATATTATCTTTAACCGCTCGGTCACAGCCGTACGTAGAAACTAAATATTTTCTAAAACAACGTTACATAAATAGATATATAGATATATGAACTCTTTATTGCATGCCATAGAAAATTACAAAAATCTAATCTAAAAGCTATCCAGACCTCCTTTGGATGATTAGGATGCAAGAGTTAACCCATTAAAAAAAATTCAGGCAACACAGTATAGTAGGAACATGTACAAACACAGGACCCATAATACCTTAAAACTAAAATGCATACAATAATATTAAACAAAAAATATTTAGCACGTAGTGACTGCGACGCGACGTGGACGCGGCTAATTTCGGTAATCGACCCCGGGAACGTCGATAGACGACCCTGAGGTCACAGATCTTCCTTCATGAAGGTCCCTATAGACCTTCATGAAGAGTCCTTCATGTTCAGACGGTACTCTCATTAATCGCCATAATATTGACGACCTTGATGAAGGACCTCTAGGTTTTGGTACCCTGGTATTCGTGTTTCCTGACACCCACGGCACAGGGAAATATTGCGGGGGACTATCTATGTGTCTGTTTGAAATAAAAAAATGTTATAAAAAAGTTGTAACTAAGTACCTAAGTTGTTTTTTTTCTTCCTTTTCCAGACGGATTCACGATCCTCCGAAGAGTCTACCGAGGAGTCATCAGACGGGTTCTTCTCGTCCATTATACCGGACAAGATCTCAGGGTCAATCTGCACGGCCGTGCTTTTCGTGCTAGGATGGAAGCTATTCTCCAAACGATGAACACCAGTGTACAGATACAGGTATTACATTGGTAGGTTGTAAACTAAGTGATTATGGCAACCCCGGGAAGTTCGTTTGAGATTTTGTGAAAGGAGACTAAGCTAACTGATATTTTAGCTTGGAATTTGTAAAAAAATTTGATAACAATGATTTATGTGTAATCTTATATACGCCTTAGAAATGAAACACGATTTTTCGAAAAAAAATCATTGCTTGTTAACTATAGCTTAAGCGGGACGTCATTTTAAAATATTTTTTACATCTTAAGATTTTAGCAGCAATTTTTGTCGATTTGCTAACTGGATTGCGTGACATTCAACTGGACCAGCAGTTTTTTTTATAATTGTTTTGCAATGATAAAAATACTGAATACGAGATTTCAGCCATGATTTGTGATTAATTACCAAGATAGTTTCAAAAGTTATATATAATTTTTTAACCCCTGATCATTTCATATATATTTTTTTAAGGATATTTTCATGATAAAAATTGTTTCTTAGGTCTTAAGTTCTTCTTAACTCTCAAGCTAACTTCACCGGGTAGAAAGCACAGCTAGGTTTACAAAAGCGTACGATAAATAAACTAAGTTTTATTCATGGCGCTACGCTTGAAATGTATAATTTTTGCATAATTTCGTAAAAATCTCAGCGGAACTGAAAACATTTTGTAAAAGTGTAAATATTATAAAAATATAGTTGAATTTTTTCATGACGTTTCGTATAAAAAACTTCTATGTTTATGCAAACTGTAGTTTTTGAATACTAACCAATTTAAATTTTGAAATTATTAAATGTACTCATTATTATAAAATAATATTGCAAATGTCAATTTAACATTCCGCTTTTGATGTTGATTATTGTAATAAAATATATGTAAGATAATCGATTTAAGAGAATGAAAGTATGGACCAGTAAATGTACTTTTTTATAAAATAACATAAAAAATATTATAAGAAATAAAGTCCACATTTCCACAAATTGTTCCAAAGAGAGCAGCCTAAAATTTTTCATCGATTGATCTCATTTTTATTTTTGTATAATTAAATAAAAATGTTTATTTTAGATCATAATAATAGCATTATTTATAAATAAGGGTTCGTGCCAAGTTGTTTGAATTGGAGATTTTATATGAGATGGTTTTATAATAGGTAATTATGATTTAGCTTACTTATAAATTGTAAATAAATGTAATATTAAGATGTTTGCTTTCGCCAGTTTTTACAAACTTTTTTACGGTTAAAATTAATCACGTTAACTTTTGATATTCTTGGCAAAAAAATATTCGTGTGAACATATATTTTGCTAAAGATGTTTTGTATATATAAACGGCTATTTTTGTAGTTGACGCTAGATATCACTCAAATAATTTAAAAACAAAGAGCTTTGTTTAAAATTCTAAAAGACCGAATCAAAAAGGAACTTACCTTTTTATGATCCAATTTTTATTTTGTAATCAGCTTTGCAAATTAATACTATGTAATAAATATGTAAGAAATATTAATTTAGTTTTTAAAAACCTAATTAAATAAAAAAAAATGTGTTCAAATGTGATAGTGTATTGTTAGAACACAATTTTAAAAGAAGTTTTCCTAATGATCTCTTGAAAACTCTTATTTGCGTATAAACTGGATTTTGTCGACGAATAAATTTTAATATTTAAAAAAATAATCATACCTAAGTAAATTTTAATTTATTCGTTAGCAAAATCGTAAGAAAATATTTTAAATTTAATTTTTAAATGCATTTAAGAGTTTTGTAAATAAATTAAAATTGGTAACACTATAATCGTACATATATAATCTGTAGGTACGACTCTAAATTCTAAAATGTTATAACCCTGCTTGACCTATGAAACGTCTTGTTTCTATTAATATTACCTTAGAAATATTCCTACAATCACAGTCAATATAAAGAACACCGATGAATTAAAAAAAAAATGCACAATAACATCAAAATTACAAAAAAATTCAATGACGATGCTTGTATATGTTACAAGTCCACAACCAAAAAAAAAAAAGCGGTTCTAACGGAAGACCAGCGCTGGTTGCTGCAACCAGTATAATGCTGAGTTGGGACCTTTTTTTGCAACTACTGTTTGTCCTTGTTTGAATATTGTGATTATTTGTACCGTGTGTTTTTTTTTAATTATACTATATTCTATATTTATTTACCGCATTTCTTTACAATGAATTGTGGTGATAAATCTGGTTATATACAACTTTTCTATCGGTATCATAGCAAAGGTAAAAAAGTCGATCGAAATATTAGTACCTATCGAACAAAAAAATGTTTTGCACACGCCTTCGAAATCCAAAATAAAACTAACTATGTGTATGCAAGTAATAATTTGAAAAGAAAGCAATAAAATTGTTATTATACTTATGATAATTTAAATTACTTAATATATTTTTGAACTCATGATTTTGAAATTTAATTGAAATTTTAAATTTATTCGGCAAAACATAGTTTTACTATGACAACATCTTTCTTATAATATATTTAATGTTATTCTTTTACAGCAGGTACCTACTATAAGTCCAAAGTGCAATAATTGGCGCATTGGCAGTGGCGATGATGGTGGCAATTCGTACCTCGACCGCACATCTTAAGAGGCAGAAAACTGCCGAATTGAGTAAATTTAGAGCGCAAGATAATTAATTAAAGGAGCTGATAACGCGCTGTCAAAATATATGCCAATTATCTTTTTTTTTCGAAACTGAATTTAGCTAAATTTCGCATTTGGTATAGTTTTTTTTGGAAATTCATATAATTTTTTTTTTATTGGCTTAGTAATACATAACTAACTATGATAGTAAATTAAATCAATTTTATATGAAAAATATTATTTTAAACAACAATATTGATCGATTTTTAGTAATTATTATGATTATATTTTTTAAATATTACTTAACAGCCTTTTTGATCACCACTGATACCGCCACCGCCTGCCGCCACCGCGCCAATTTGCACGGGCCTTTATGTACCTACTTATTTCCTCAATTTTATTGACAATGGCGTGATTTTATTATAAAATATGTAAATTTAGTAAAATGGCCTGTAAATCTTAGGTAATATTAGTTTTAACACTTTATATTTTAATTTTTAGCTTTGTAAAAATATACTGTGTAAAATGATTATGATTTCTCATCTTAATTTGACACTGCCAATTTATATTATCTGTTTTGTATTCTTAATTTGAAAATATACATACATTTCATAAAATATTTATGCGTATTTATTTTTCTAACCACATCGAAAACAATATCGACTAATACAGGGTGTAAAAAGACCCATCACTAAGCCGAAATCTACGCATATTGTTCATCTTAACTAGTTACATTGCGGGAAAATAATTGCTTGGATACGACTTTTAATTTTTGGGTATAAAACATGCTGTTTTTTGTAGCGCGCAATTTGTTAGAAAAAATCGATAATGTTTGATAATTATTGTTTGGACAAAAGATTAATAATAACACTTGAAAATAATTTCTGTAAAGAATATAAAAAAATAAGACTTCGATATCTCCAGAACCAGTGAGTTTTTATTGTAGAAAAAATATATCCTGTGCTGTGTGAATTTTTTTTTTCACACAGCATCATCTATCCCCAAACTAAGCAGAGCTTGTGTTATGGGAACTACATGACTGATATACTACTTATATACCTTTTTTTTTGTAAATACATGCATATTATACATAGAAAACACCCAGACCCGAGACAAACTTTACAAACATTTGTCCCGCGGCGGGAATCGAACCCGCAACCGTCTGCGTCTCAGGCGGGCCTTCGCCCACTGCGCCACAGAGGTCGTCATAATGTATAGAATATGTGGCTTTCGGCTTGGTTATGGGTCTTTTTACATCGTGTATATAAATTTAGATATTTACTTATTTTACGTTATTTAAATAAATTACACAATACATAAACGGGAATAAAAATACTGCCATTAAAACTTGCGTAGTTTTTCCTTCCAGTTTTGTAAGGAGAAAACTCATACGAAGTCTGAGCGCTATCCATCTAAGTTAGATGCGTTTTGTAACTTATCCGGTAAAGTTCCAGTTAAGTTTTAGATAAGTTGCGGTTAAGTTAGCTGAACGTGGTCAGTTAAAGTTGATGTATTTCACTTAGATGCGACTTGGATGGGTTTATGAGTGCAAAGTGTCCGCAGTTTGCTGAAAGTTTTTGATGGTGTGAACATTTGAGATTTGATGGAGAGATCCTATCTAGAAGAGTTAAGTATATTTTCGTTTTTACTAGTCAAAGTAAGTGTTTTTGAAGATTCAATTCAAACTTTTACAATTTCAGTTTAATATAAATATTTAAAGCAGTCTAACGTGCACAACTTTCTACTAGTATAAAGGGTATTCTACCTATGGTAAATCTACGGTAAATTTGTCCACAACACGGAATCGTTGGGATAAAGACCGTATAAATAATAAATAAATAAATAATGCTGGACATTTCCACACAGCATCATCTAGCCCCACAGTAAGCAGAGCTTGTGTTATTGGAACTACATGACTGATATACTAACATAATTTTTTTTTGTAAATACATACATATTATACTTAGGAAACACCCAGATCCCGAGGCAAATATTTGCAGATGCAAATATTTGTCCAGTAGCGGGAATCGAACCCGCAACCTTCAGCGTCTCAGGCGTCATAATTATATAAAACTTATAATTATGTTTACTGGCATGTCCAAACATTACATTTCAAGTATTAGCATTCCACGTGACAGATTGCAAGCACATCGCCGCTTTATTGGATCGCAATTCTCAAGTGAAAAAGTATTTTATGCACGACCGGGTCAGAATCTACGGCCCCGGGATCGGAAGAAGTCGCCACCCACTAGTCCCACACAGCTCATACGTCATAAATAACGTTAGAATTATGTACAAATCCTAGACAAATGTAACTTCCCCTGCTTGTGATGTTAACCTGTCTAGTATTATTACAAAGACATTAATTCTATTGGTGACTTTTTTTTTCTATTTACGGATTATTTACGTATTTCGACTCATTCCGGCATTCCGAGCCACTGTTTGGTTATTACGTTGGTTTAATAAATAACATAGTCTTTCTGTAATTAGTAAAGATTTGTGGTATGTGTTTCTTCAATTTGGTCGGCTATTTTTGGATGTTTAGTACATACACAGTTTTGTTTAGTACGTACAGAGTAGATAAATATAATCAAAGATATAATATAATATATCTATTTTTGAGAGAAAGATTGCATACGTAGAACTTAAATCAGTTTTTACTGTAGGTACTTGCACGGCCTTAGTGGCACGGCGGCAACGAAGGAGGTGCTGGTTCGATTACCGCTGCGGGATAAATGTTTTCATGTTCTGCAGATATTTTTTCGGATAAAAGTATTTCGCCCTGTAAAAGGATGCTTTTTATAATATTAAATTAAAAAGAGGTTAGAAATGATTTAAACATGTGTCACATCATGATTCAAATTTCATACAAACGTTCTTCGAGCGTGAGTTTTAGTCGTAGCACAATTAAACTGGGTCGTGAAGATACCAGCATTTTATTTTAACACTTATCATACTTCTTAGTGTGATACAAGTATTCATTTATTTTTAACCGACTCCAAAAAAGGAGGTTCTCACTTCGATTGTATTTTATTTTTTTATCAAAAGCTGACGATTTCAAAATGCTGCTAAACTGGAATGGATTTGGGCTAGCATGGTCTACCGCATACTAAATGAACTCAGGATAAAAATGATAAATGGGCTTGCAAAGATGGAAGACGGAATCGCGACAAACACAGTTTGTGATAATTTTGAGAAAGAATGATTTTTTAAATAATATAGTCGCATAGGTACGGCCTTTTGGTAAGCGGTTACCGTAACTTGGACGCTCACGGTATCCGTCTAACTCGCGTGCCAGCGTGGTCGCAAACGGTGCTCAGGAGAGGAAAATAGTAAAGTACGTGGTATACATTATAATATAAAAAAATGATGATTAATTGACGACCTCTGTGGCGCAGTGGGCGAAGGCCCGCCTGAGACGCAGAAGGTTGCGGGTTCGTTTTCCGCTGCGGGACAAATGTTGGTATGATTAGCAAATGTCTGTCTCGGGTCTGGGTGTTTTCTTTGTATAATATGTAGGTATGCATTTACAAAAATGCTTAGTCATGTAGTTCCCATAATACAAGCTCTGCTTACTTTGGGGCTAGATGATGCTGTGTGAAAATGTCCAGCATTATTATTATTATTTATTATTTTGCTCTAGATCTGCGTACTTTGTTAGAAATCAGAGAAAGTCTTAGGTAAGCTGAGACTAAGTGATCCTAATAATTTCACACTCTTTTGAAAGTTAAGGACGTCTTGCTAACTTCTACTACCTTCAAATCGGCACAAAAAAAAAATTAAAGAGGTCGTGTTAGATACGAATAACAAACGTGAGAGGTATATTTTTGAACCTACCAACCTACTATGCGGGTAAAGACGTGGTCAAAAGCTAGTTTCATATAAGTCTAAACTCAATATCCTGTTTTGATATTCCCATGATAACACATCGTGGGAATATGAAACAGCAGGTATCCGTTAATAGATTTAAATGAAAACGTGTCGATTAATTTCGATTTGCAGATTAAGCACACCCTATTTACGTGGTTCCTTCAAAATAGGGGTGCATCAATAAATATCTGATCAAACTATTCACAACTAGCTTCTGCCCACGGCCTCGCCTACGTGGTACCCGGATGAAAAGTAGCCTATGTGTTATTCTGATGTAATAGCTATGTTATTGTAAAGTTTCATCGAAATCCGTCCAGTAGTTTTTGCGTGAAAGAGTAACAAACATCCATCCTCACAAACTTTCGCGTTTATACAATTTAATAGAGTAAAAGAGAGAAGAAAGAAGGATAAGTAGGAAGAAAGTAGGATTTCACATACACATGTTCTGCTTAATTTGGAGCATAATGAAGTTGTGTAAAAATAAAAAAATAAAACACTTATACACCATCCTCCGCACAAAATGTCACCTGTCTTATGAATAGGAGAGGTTCATTTCTCCACAACTATGCTGTTTTCAGGATACTGTTGTGACTGCCTTGAACTGTTCTCATCAGAGATGACTTTTTTACAGTCTAGGTAGATTGATCAGTAAGGTGCGTGGGGCATTATTGTCTCAGTTTTAATAAAACATTTTTTTTTTTAAATAAAAATACTATTCTAATTACCATTTTTTTTTAAACATAATACATTTATTCATACAACTATGTACAAGTAGGTATATACAAAAAATACAGATGAAACAGCTAGCTATCTAAAGACCGTTGCAAACGATCTATAGATAGCTCAACTGATCCAGATCACTACCAGGCGGAAGCGTTCCCAAAATACTGGCCGCATTGCCACGCTGAATGGCATTACCATTATTTAATTTCATTTATTTATTTTTTCAAATCTACATTGGATCAAATTTTATATATTTCATTCTAAATTAGTAAGCACATTCCTAACTTAAACTATTTAGAATTATTTAGGCTATATATAAAGAAAAATAACAATAATAATACAAAACAACAAGTGAACAAAGAAACACATAAATTGAATTAGAATGTCCAGAAATACGATGTCAAAAAGTTAAAATATCAGTGCAATATTATAAGAATATTAATTACTGCCCCACCCATTATTTGCATAATTTTGTTTTCTTTTATATCATGATAAGTAAATACTTTTCCATTTAATTTCAATCAATTGTACATTGTGTACGGCGATTTAACTTTGATTGATGATTTCTCAATTTCCATTTCAGTAGCCAAATTATTTTAAATCCGCTCATTCAAATCTGTTTTCTCATTTCATTGTCCGTGATTGACAACCATAGAAATCCAATCTATCTGATATTGGCCGTCGACTGGCAAAGCGTCACCACCGAACAATCGCTATTTTTGCATATAAAAAATTCAAATTGCTTCATTCGCACTATTAGGTGTCGTATCGGAAAAATAAACAAATAATTTTTATATTTTGGTATTCAAATTTGTGGCAGCCGCGAACTATGGGATTTGCATATAGACAAGGTAGCCATCATCGATCACCGATGATTTCAATATGTTGGGGTTAAATCACAGATATAGGGGTCCGCACGGTTTCACACATTTTTCACTATATATTTATGAGAAAAAATTACAACTGGATTCTAATTACAGCTGTATACGAACGACGTCTCGTTTTACAAAAGAACAATCACTTTCGCATACCGGCTTCTTGCATGACAGGTAAAAACAGAGAGATGAAATTAAAACGTTCTATAAATAGGCGAAGTTACTGCTAGATTCTCATTTAAACTTAGCAAAAAATAATTAACATATTAATTTTAAAAAGCCAAGATATCATTGCAACATAATATTTTAAACATTTTTTTTTTGATAGCTTTTTGAGATACCTCAGACTCGCTTTAGAAAATCTTATGATATAGATAATAAATTAACTAAATAATGTAATGAATTATTCAAGATTTATTATTACTTACTTGATACTTGAATATAATAAAAGGCTATTTGAAAGTTAGATTTATGGTTCAATGTATCCATTGTGCATTTTTTTAAAGAAATACTGTAATTCCCTAATTTTCATTCAAATGCTTATTATTAAACTAATGAAACATTTACAAATTAAAGAACTTAAAATAATTTAAAAATTTAAATTTAGGTTTGACCACAGATCTAATTTGATATTTAGGTAGAAATTACGTTTTTTGTGATTATTATCTATTTAAATAAAAAATAAAGCTGGCTTTTTTCACACAACATCATCTAGCCCCAAACTAAGCAGAGCTTGTATTATGGGAACTACATGACTACTACGATATACTACGTATATACTTTTTTTTGTAAATACATACATATTATACATGGAAAACACCCAGACGCGAGACAAATATTTGCAGATCTTACAAACATTTATCCCGCGGCGGGAATAGAACCCGCAATCTTCTGCGTCTCAGGCGGTCCTTCGCCCACTGCGCCACAGAGGTCTTATTTTATGTGTGTGCAATAAAGAATTAAGAACCAGGGGCTTTGTAACAAGAGTTTTCTTCCAGAAAACCTTTGAGGATAGGGACAGCTGAAAAATAATTGGTATTTGTACACAGACGGATAAACTCCAAAAATATAACTAATTATAACATACTATTATATCTAAATACATATAAATATAATACGTATAAATATAATATGTAAAAAGACATTCTAATCTATTCTATTCTATTATTAGTGTTGAAACTATATTCATAATTGCAACCACACTCTCACGTAATGTAAGTGGAATTGCAATGCCTTAGTTTATAGGTTACTAACTAGAACTAGAACTAACTAGAATTATCACTAATGAGAGCAAATTGCTCACGATATTGGAGACATCTGCATAATAATATCATAATTGAAAACTGATAAGCAAATGTTGGTATATGAAAGGTTATGGATGCCATTGTTCACGAGAACAAACAAACAAACACGCTCACGACTGTACTCCACATGATAGACATCCTCAGATATATACTCAGTGCTTAGATCTTTGATAAAATCAAGTTGGGTAGTCAGAGACACGTCCGTACTTTATATTTAGAATACACATCCGCGTTTTGCAAGTAATTAGCATTCCACGTGACAGATCGCACGCTCATCGCCGTTTATTGGAACGCTGACCGATTGCACATGCCTTCCAATCTCCGTTTATAGGGCATGCCATTTTCCTCACGATGCTTTCCTTCTCCCCACGAACCCACGACCCCGGATCAGAAGTTAGAGTATCGCCCATTACGCCAATACGGCTACGTGTCAATCTGTCCATGAGAATCTGAGGATTAAGTGAGCCGTGTTAGCCTAGTGAGCTATACGACGCCTTCCTATTTGAAGATAGTGGGTAAGAAACCCAACATGCACCAAAGGAAGTATACCACCATAAAAAAATGTTAATCATAATGTGCACGTGTTCAATGCAATGATAAGATAAGATAAGATAATAATATTTTATTTTGTGTCATATAAAAGATACAGGAGTACAATGAAGGCAAATATAGTGAGAAAAACAGATCTAGAACAAATCTACCAAACCACGTATTTTACTATTCTCCTGTTGACGTTTCGTTGACCGTTTAGAGGTCCTGCCTCATGAGCACCGTCTGCGACCACGCTCCACGGTCATAAGACGGTCCGATTGTCTCACGACCGTTAAACGTCGTAAAGTAATATTAAAGTATATATGGCAAAGTCGTAATCCTAAAATGATACTAAACCACGATAATTTAAATACTATGGATTAAGTTCGCCCGTCTTTCTCTGGGAGTTGCCTCTGTCCATTCTGGATTTCTACGGGATAATAATAAAGATGTATAAAAAAATTGAAAAAATCTAGCAGTGTTTTAAGCTTCTGGATATTTATATTTTTAGTTTACCTGTTTATTTATAATATCTATTTTTTTTCTGCGAACCGGTCAGAGTTAAACGAACTAAACTTTTATATGCTAAAAAACAGAATATTTACCATGATTTGTAAATGTCCCGTTTTTTAGTAAAAATTAAGTTCAAAACCATGATAGTTTCAAAAGTTAAACGTATTATTGCAATATCAAATATTATAATCAAAAAGGAAAGAAATTTGCTCAATTTTTTCGACTTAGTTAATATAAAGTGACATTATATTTGTAGATTATGATGTCAAACACAGAAAAAACATTGGTAATAAAAATGTAAATAACAGAGGAATAAGATCGTAAAGCCTGTGTTACAGTCCTGAGCGATATAATGAAGTAACACGAGGTGGTGTACAACCCCTTTATGGCGGTTGACTGAATGTTATGCGATTATTCTGAAATAATTTCAAAGAATTTACAAAAAAAAAAACACCTTTTATATTTTTAGTAAAGTAGAACCTTTGCCTCCTGCATACGAGTTGCAGTAGTCAATTTGGAAAGCGCTTAATAGGCTTCCCACCCAAGTTGGCCGTTGCAGAAGCAATCTAGCCAAATGAGCCCAAGTTGGACGTTCCAGAAGCAATCTAGCCAAATGAGCCCAAGTTGGCCGTTGCAGAAGCAATCTAGCCAAATGAGCCCAAGTTGGACGTTCCAGAAGCAATCTAGCCAAATGGGCCCAAGTTGGACGTTCCAGAAGCAATCTAGCCAAATGAGCCCAAGTTGGCCGTTGCAGAAGCAATCTAGCCAAATGAGTCCAAGTTGGACGTTCCAGAAGCAATCTAGCCAAATGAGTCCAAGTTGGCCGTTGCAGAAGCAATCTAGCCAAATGAGCCCAAGTTGGCCGTTGCAGAAGCAATCTAGCCAAATGAGCCCAAGTTGGCCGTTGCAGAAGCAATGTAGCCAAATGAGCCCAAGTTGGCCGTTGCAGAAGCAATATAGCCAAATGGGGAATAATTGACCCAACCCACGTCCAGTGTGAGTGCGGGAAACTCATACAGAATATGGCACACTTGGGGGACCATCTCATAGAGGCAACCGATGAGGCTTGACAAATTGGTAAAACAAATTTAAAATATGAGTCATTGACACGACATGAATGAATAAGGTACTTAAGTATTTTAAATGTAAATAGTCTAGAATTCAATTATAGGGAAAATAACTTTTTTTTGTTTTTGTCTATGTCAATAATAATAATTATCTACTTATATAAAAATAAATATTTTAAACTAAGTATTTGTTCAGTTAGGTATTGCTGTTCTACTGAAACATGTACTTGCTTGTTTAGATCTAGACATACTAAAAAGGTGTCACGTGGAATGCTTACTACTTGCAAAACGCGGGCATGTACCAAATGTAATGTTTGGACGTGCCTCTGACAACCCCTTCTTGGTATCCTTAAAGATCTACTTATTGAGTATGTATCTGATGATGTCCACCATGGGGAAGACAGTCGTGAGCGTGTTTGTTTGTTTTTGTTTATAGAAACCTAGGTACGTTTTATTATTCTTAGGTTTTTTCTTTTCTATAATTTAAACCCTTTTGAATACGTTATTTATCTTTATTTTATTTTATTAATCAATATTTCCTATGGCAAATAGAAAACCATGGAACTCTCGTAATAAATGTTATTTTTTTTATTATAATTACTAAGTATTCATAATTTACTAAGTAGAAAATATGTTCATGTATTTTAAACCAGTAGAGTTTTATGTCATTCTAAGCAACACCAGAATAACCGACCATCAACTCAATCCGTAACACAGCGAATCAAAAAAGCAATATGTAACAAATTTGTTTTTCAATTTCGTGCCAATTTTGCATACGGAACCCCGGCCGCACAACACGAGCAAATAAAACGACGCATTGTGGTTTTTACGACGCGTAAACATTTTTCTTTATTTTTTTCAACTTTTTATCCCACTTTTATTTGAAAGGTGGGAATGGAAGAGGTTTTTGGCATTACTGGGTGTCGCAGAAATTAATAGGGCTGAGCGTCGAGACATTTTTTTTTGTTTTTTTTTGGTTGTAACGTTTTTACACTTTATACCGACGACGAGGCTTTGCTGTGTATATGGTTGGTATAGGGATTTAATTTTGATATTATGTTAACACTGTTTTGATAGAATAAATTTGTTGCTATTAGATACTTAGGCGCTTTTGTTTTGGACAAACAATGATTACTATTTTTGAAAATGCTATTCATCATTTAACGACCTATGTGGTGCAGTGGGCGTAGGCCAGCCTGAGTCGCAGTAGGTTGCGGGTTCGATTCCCGCCGTGGGACAAATGTTGGTATAATCTGCAAATATTTGTCTCGGATTCTATGTATAATATGTACGTGTTTACAAAAAAAAATATAAGAAGTATATCAGTTATGTAGTACCCATAATACAAGCTCTGCTTAGTTTGGGGCTAGATGATGCTGTGTGAAAATGTCCAGCATTATTATTATTATTTAGCAAACGCTATAAAAGGCTACCGCTGAGCAAAAGTCTAATTAAAGATTAAATTCATATTTTTTTTAGGAATAATTTTTGCAAATTTTTACCAAATAGTACCTATTTTTTTTTAGAACTGTTATTTTACCATAGTATGATATAAATAATGAAAATAATTAAAAAAAGAATATGACGAAACTATGTATGAAAAGATAAAATAATGACAAGTTATGGGCATTCGATTCAAATTAAGAAGGCGTTTGCCAAAATATTTATAATTCTGTTAAGATTAATCTGTTTATTTTTTTCAATCAGTGTATCCTTACTCAACTTTTCAATGCCGAGTCCAGCATTATATAGCTTCTAAAACCCTGTCTACACTCAGAACAAAGCCACACTTCACTCAGACACCCAATACATTATCTAAACAATAATTCGGTTGCCTCATAGCGCAACCAGGAAACAGCCCATCAACTTCTGAATTAAATAGAAAAAAAACATGATATTTTCCAACACAATACATGTTTTGCAGATATTTGTTCCGGGTCTAGATGTTCTGGTACCACAATACTCATAGTTCCTGATACCCACGACACCGATTCCTAGCGTAGTGAGTGGCCATTCTGTTCGCAGTTACTACCAACTGTGGAATAACTACCAACGGCAACCTACCTAGAATATTATTACGACTATACCACGTACTTTACTATTCTCCTGCTGACGTTTTGTTGACGTCATGAGGAAGGACCTCTAAACGGTCAACGAAACGTCAGCAGGAGAATATTCTAAAAAGAGTCACCTAGATATTTTCATAATAAGCTGGGTCTACACTGTCGTATCAGAATTGCCGGAATCAATCATGACGTACGTATTCACGTCTAATATCACTTAAACACGCTGCAAGCCACGCAAATGGGAAGCCTTAATAATATTCGTGCGTGGGCAAAGAGTAGTCAAGGGTACAGATCATCTTGTAGGACTTGTAGTACGTAGCCTGAAAGTCCAATTTAAAAAAATAGGTTAGTATGTAAAGTCAATAGGTTTGTATTCATTGAAATCACAAGGATCATACAGAAACGTCAACTTAAAAACTACGTGAGTTTAAAATTTTAAAGTGAATTTACGCCGATTCCTCGCACGCGACCAAGCCTAGAAGAATCAGGCAACAAACTTTGATTGGTTTTTTGAAGATCCTTCATTCAGCTTTATAGTGTAGTGTAACAAAATAGCACGAAGTCCAATTTCAATAATTACATTTATAATGTTATTTTAGGATATTATAACGAGCGTAGTCGCGGACGGTGCTCACGAGGAAAGACCTCTAAATGATTAAGGAACGTCAGCAGGAGAATAGTAAAGTACGTCGTAATAATATCCTAAAATGATACCAAACCACGATAATTTCAATTCTATAGTAGTAATGTTGAGTTTTTTTTTATCTTACGTTTACCGTAAACAAGCTGTTTTTAAAATGGAATGGAACATCTTTGTCTAACAAACTATGCCAAAAAAATAAACACGCCCATGATTTTAATCTAAGCGATGGATATCCTCAAATCATTTACACGAGTGTACCTACCAAGTAAGGGATAGTTAGCGGAACGTCCAAATATTTTTGCTCTTGTCCACGTTATACACAATATTTATCATTCATCATGACTAGAAGCAAGCCCATCGCCGCTTATTGGACCACTAATCGATGACACAAGCCTTCGAATTTTTGGTTTTAAGGTTTTCTTTCATTTTCACACTGTCTCAAAACAGTGTTAATATCAAGTAAACAATCGATTTGTGTAATTAGTTTCCAACCCATGATTTTTGAAATGGAATTTAAAACGGAAGTACTGCCCACTGGATCAACACAGCAATTCAAAACCCACAAGAAAAGTGTCTCATCTTACACACATACCTACTCTTTGGCTTGTAAAATCATCCCTTGATTGTAAGCGCGGAAGCTGGACATTCAATATCAATGCAAATGTCTCGACACCACGGGGTGGTATGAAGCTATGTAGGCACATACATATCGTGATCACTGTTTTACGACATGTGCTTTGTTTTTAATTAATTTCGAACACATGCCATCAAAAATGCGTAGTGTTATAACAATGGACGATATTATCTTCTTTTCGACGTTATTACTTCTTATTATTTCTTAGTCACCCTGTGATTAGTTAAGTCAAAATAATTGGTGCACTATGGGATTCGAAGCTTCGGATCGTCATAGAAAAGTCATGGCCAGCACCTGTAAACATATAATTTTGGGTATTAAAAATAGTAGATGAATAATCAAGATGGGGTAGGTATTATGAAATTAGGTCATGCATAATAACTGTTTTTTTAACACAACCCCGAAAAGGGCATCCAATAAGATTAAAAAAAATAAAAATCATTTAAAATACATAATATCCAATAATGATCGAATAATAAAGGTGAATATCGACCATTGTTTGGTAAACCATAAAAAGTAGCTAATTTTACGACACGTGTCAAAAACAGTTTCTACGTAGTCATTGTACGTGGGAAGTATTTGATGAGAGTTTTGGGGTCCCGATACCATACGTAAGAAAGTTAACACGTTCGTTGCATTACGAGATCTATCAGATCTCTTGCAGGACTTTTGTATTGTGCGTTGACTATAATCGTGTTGTTTCACTCCTTGCGGGAGGCTCTAACGTGTAAAGTTAAAGTTAGTTAAATATACATATTTCTCCTGCTGTGTACTTCCACGGTTGATCATGATTAAAACCCTTTAGAGTCAGCATTGATCGCACGAGTGAAGCGTGCAAACATCTCTGAGTCTACTTAGACGGTCACCGTTTACCAATAGGTGATCGGTACGTTTGCCATTTGTACTTAGTTGTATAATATAAACAAGTTCATCTGTTTGTCCGTTCGTATGTCACACTCACACCCCGATTAATCCCTCAGTTCGAGACGTATAGTGCGTGATCGGAAAAATAAAACAAAAACAAACACGCTCACGACTGTCTCCCCATGGTGGACATCCTCAGATACATACTCAGTGAGTAGATCTTTAAGGATACCAAGTAGGGGGTAGTCAGAGGCACGTCCAAACATTACATTTGGTACATGCAAATTAGTAAAAATTATCGGAAATATTGATCCGAATATTAATATTTTTGCATAATATTGGTAAGCGTAGTTAAATTGTATGATTATATAGGATTTAAACTTTATTCGGTTGTATTCGCATAATATTTTTTGTATATTATGAATGCAGTATTATTTACTTACAAAATCCTCATTACCAAGGTTTTGAGGGTAGTTTCACACCCCTATCTATTACAAATCCTATTTATCCAAACAATAGGTGTATTAAAAATATGTAGACCCTAATGACGGTATTTAAGTTGTTATTCCAAACCAACGCTTGCTTTTCTTACGTGTCACGTGACTGACACGTGGCTATTTGATCGACGCCATTTTGGAAATTGAAACCAGTCTCGGTTGATCCCACTTCTGTCCTGTTAGCTTCAATACAGTTAGATCTTTTATGTTGGTGGAAGAAGCGGTCATTAATTCACTCATTCGAATTTTGAATTTCTTGTATAGTCTTCGCAAATTATTTAGTGATATAGTTATAATAGATTTCAAACTCTATTTTCATAGTGTAAAGGATAATAAAACAGCAAACTGAGATTAAATTTTCAAGCAATTTGATTGTATGAAAAGCGATCAGTTTATTCAAATATAGAATGATTTCGGTGGTTTGTTTATTGAACATTCTGAATAATGATTTTAGTTGTTAAACTTGGTGGGCGTGTGCCTTTATTTGTTAAAGACGTGTTGATGATAGATCATTTAGCGTAGTGCTATTATTTTTGTGTTGAATGATGACACTTAAATGTATGGATTTTTTAAATATATACTGCATCGGATTTACTTTTTTTAATTTATTTAGTAGTATTGTATTTTTGCCTAGAACTCTCATTTTTACCAACAACATTTTAATAAGAATTTTAGGACACTATGACTTCTTGTGTGACGCAGAATTAGCATTTAAACCTGGATTATAATCTAATTCGTTGATTGCGCAGAACAAAATTACCTAATTAGTAAACTAACCCAGGGTTAAATCGATAACTCTGGCTCGCGCAATTGACTCTAAAATAACTTAATTGAAAAAAGTCTAAGTATTTTAATAGAAATAACAAACGCTACTGAATAGATTTTTTTTGAATACCAAGTTTGGGGTAGTCAGAGGCATGTCCAAACATTACATTTGGCACACGCCCGCGCATACCACGTGACAGGTTGCTATTAAGCCAATCGCCGCTCATTGGTATGCTAACTGACGCATGCCTTCGTATTTTTGGTTCTAGGGCATGCCAGTTACCGTTTTTCCTTATGATTCAAGGTACAATAATCCAATCACAGACTCCATGTTTTTAAAATCTATTTTGCATTGATGCCAACGTGTCATCAAATATCAATAAAACTCATCCCTCAATAATTTCCCTTCCCACAAAAACCATAATCAGTGTAACAGCAACCAGACAAGTTAAAAAATAAAAATAGGCACTGACAAGATGGGGACAGACACAACCGACGTATTTTGAGCTCTAAAAACCCCCAACTCTTCTCTTGATGCTCTGTCTTTGTGGGCGACGAAAGGGGTGAGGCAGATCTTGTAAAATTGGTTGTAAAATATTAATGGTTTGGACTTCGAACGTCGCGCGAAATTTAATCTTTCGCGCAAAAAGTATTCAATAGAACGGGACAAAAAGACCTCGAGGTGATAAATGGATCTTCTCGGTGATCATGTGCGCCTGGTACTTTTGGTTTTTGAGACATCTTCCAGATTGGTAGAGTCATTAATTTGGGACTAGACAGGACGCTAGGACGTATAAGGATCCCTAGTAGGATAATAGATGCTTAGTGACAAGATATCAATTAATTTTAAAAGATGGCTTTTATATAACTCTAGTGTAAGTGACTAGGATAAATACGCAAATTTACTAGCAAAGGGATCGAAATCATTTCGAAAAGGGTACGTTTATTTATCTGTAATCTGTCACAATTTTTTTTTTATTATCATTTTTGCCTCACACATCCCTGCCTATATTTAGAACAAAATATTTACATTTAAACATTTGTATAAACATCAAAAGTGTCTAGGGATCAAGTACATTTTTAACTATAAAAAAATATCCAAATAATATTTTCCAAATCTAGTCTTCCAAACTGGCTTCTTACTTTAAGTCCTATGTTTAACAATTTATTTTTAAAATATAAGAAATATTTCAATTTTTGTATGAATAAAATGAGAGATGTAGAATAAAATCTATTAAGTATTGGGTTCAAAACCACGGTTTCACCATCTACGAACCAAATTTAGGTTAGAAATTCGGGTTATCTCTCGCTATGCCAACACAGCTTATTAATAAATACGATCACATCACCAAACCACCTCTTTTTGGATAGATTTTAGAAATATTAAACCTCCTTGTGAAGATCTCGTCCGGGGAAATACTATCACCATAACCTTTTTCTGCCGCCATTCAGGAAATCTCGCATTGCTGTGGTCCGCTTTGAAGGGTATGGGTGCCGGTTAAATTACACATGATGTGTTTCACCCGTTGCCTCAGGGTCGGTAACGCGCGACTGATATATCTACCTCTGGTATTGCAAGCGTCTATTGGTAACAGTAAAAAAACAGATATACCAAGGAGTTTCTACTTTCCTTCGCTAAAGTTATGAGGTTTCTAAAGCACAGAAGTAAATTAATATTAGCGAGGGGTGTTCAGCTTACTAATGGAACTGCAGTGTTGCATTGACAAGTTATTAATGATCCACCTGTCAATTCTGTCTGTGTTTTTGAGAACCGCTCGAGTGGAAACCGGATAACGGAAATACTAGCACTATGGCTATTTGTTATGATTGGTTTACGCAAGTGTGGTCGCGATTCCCAGTACAAATGTAAAAAAATAGACAGATTATTTTTCCGGGATTTACGGCACAGTAGTACCAAAACACACTGTGTTTAGAATTAACCTGGGTATAGATTATTACACACTGTGTTTTGGTACAACTGTACCGTAAATCCTGTTACCCACAAGGAAGGTATGATATGTTTTACGATACTAGGACGCGCTGAAATACGAGAGTGGGTCAATAAGTCCGTGACTTTTTGCATTTCCCGCCACTTTAGTAAAAAAGTGAATACTCTATGGTCAACAACCATCCTTGAACGGATGACTGTCAAAGTTTGAATTATTTTCATCGTTTAGTTTATCTATGGCAGCCATTGTAAAAGAAAAGCGCGGGAATTTTCAAGAAAATGGAAAAGTGTAAATTTCGTGTGCTCATTAAGCATTATTTTTTGCGAAAAAAAAAAAAAACAAGATAAGGTGTTGGCCGACCGGAGGTTGAAAATGCGCGAGATTGCAGTGACCATAGATGGCTGGTAGAAAGCGGATGAGAAGACCAGAACACCGGGCTCAGCGGCGTATGGAAAGAGGCCTATGCCCTGTAGACTGATGTGGGCTGATGATGATGGTAATGATTAGTTTTCTGATCCCCGTACTAAATCATCCGTCAATAAGCCCATAATTTGCGCATCTCAAACAATGGTCACGTGTGTCACTCCCTTGTGTTATAAGCGTGATTATATGCGGTGGTGTGTGATGGATGTCGCCACGCCTTCCGGTTTTGTGATGGCCTAAAACCAGTTAATAACCCGTTTAAAATGATGATTAGTGGTATGGGAACTTTTTTACCGACTTCCGAAAGTCTACAACAACAGACAACTTCTGACGACGTTAAAACAATGTTGTTTTACCCATAGTGCCTGATTTCCACAACGTTTTTTCTCTAAAGAACGGAAATATTTTTTTTCGATGTATATATGTATATATTTACAAAAAAAGGTTTATCGTTGTATATATCAGTCATGTAGTTCCCATAATACAAGCTCTGCTTAGTTTGGGGTTAGATGCTGTGTGAAAAATGACCAGGTGTAATTTTTTTTTTATTATAAGATACTTTAGATGGGGTCAAACCCGGATTCAAAATGCGCAGACAGTTTTATCCCTCGCATAATAAGATTCAAATCAGCTTATTCATAGAATCACAGTTACGAATTGGCTGTGCGTAAAAAACTGTCGTATGAGTGTTTTCTTAAGATTTCTTAAAATATATAACTTAATTGAAAACTCTAAACGACCAATAATTCAATATTTACCCGCGTGGTACCCGGATAAAAAATATCCAATGAAAAGTAGCTCTTAGATAGATAGATAGAAAATACTTTATTGCACATCAGCTTAGTTACTAAAAGCTCTTACCGTTAGGACAGTTTTCGTAAGAAACGCATCGACATTAATTTGTTCCATCGACTTACGTTGCAAAATTTATATCTGCGAAAAAATCTTTTTTACCGTGATAATCTATACCCAGGTAATTTCTAAATATTGATAATTTTCTTAAATAGGTTTTGTAGATTTGGAGATTACCTCCCACATCCAAACTCACAAACTCTTTATAACATTAGCTTAAATCTTATTAAAGTGATTTAAGTAGAATCATTAGGACACAAACTTCTTAGCCACTTCTTAAAGTGCTACTTACAAACTTAAGAATTCCCTTTGATGCTGGTGACGAAATTAATAATATTCTCAGCATACTAAATCCATAACACCACCGTAATAAGTACTGTAATCCCTTGTCATAATCCACCATCTGAAGACCCTTCGTTGTTAATCATGGGATTATGCTGTAAAAGGTGTCTTTTGGAGGGAGAAAAATGTATTGCCTCTGTTTCCTAAGGACGTCGATTTTTTGTTTAGTTCAATTGCTGTTGCAAAAAACTGTACCTTTCCCTGATCAAAAAGGCCTAAGGGAGAGTCACAACACAGATCGATTGGTTTCTCTTCATATAACTACTAACAAATATAACTAATATGCTGGGCACAAATACTGTAGTTTTGAAACATACATCAGGTATCGTACTATATGACTCTGTGGCGCAGTGGGCGAAAGTCCGCCTGATACGCTGAAGGGTTCGATTCCCGCTGCGGGTCAAATGTTTGTATTATCTGCAAATATTTTCTCGAGTCTGGGTGTTTTCTATGTATAATATGTAGTAGGTATTTACAAATAAAAAAGAATATAATTATATATAAGTCATTAAATTCCCATAATACAAGCTCTGCTTAGTTTGGGACTAGATGATGCTGTGTGAAAATGATCAGCATTACTATAAAAAAAACCTAAATTTATGTAGTTTTTGTGAGTGTTTAGAATGTCACCAACTCATGTAAACATTCGAACAAAATTATATAAAACTATATAGCTTTTTAAATGATATAGAATTAGCTTTTTAGTGGTGACCTCAGTGTGTAAGGGACAATAATATATTACTAGCTTCTGCCCACGGCTTCGCCCGCGTGGTACCCAGATAAAAAGTAGCCTATGTGTTATTCTGATGTATAAGCTATATTACTGTAAATTTTAATCAAAATCCGTTCATTAGTTTTTGCGTTTTTGTTACTCTTAACAAACTTTCGCGTTTATAATAGTAGGTAGGATAATCATTATTTTTACCCAGGAGCTAGTTAAAAGCTGATCAACCTAACCAACCATCCCCAAAACCATCGGCCATTTTAATTACATCCACCGATAATCCCGACACCCCGCCGATAATATGACATCAAAGCAAATGCGAATTTACCATTCTGTAAACCCCTATCTCACTCAAAAATCATCATTCACTTTATGACAACTAAAATACGGTTCAAAATAAGCAAGGTTATATTTTGTAGTGTGAATTGTATCTGTGTATGGTATATTATAGTATGAATTAATATCTGCCAGCTTTTAGGTTCTTTATACTGTCATTATTATGAGCATTTGACACTAGAAGTGTGCGATATGAATTGTTGAAGAACCTTTGAGGGATTATATGAGCATGGGAATTAAATTGTCGGGTTGTAAATGAGGGTACGATGAACAGTTGATTGACAACAAATTAGAGCTAAATTATTAAGACAAGAAGTTGGAGTGCATTGAGGCAAGGAATATGGATTAACTTAAGAAACTGTTTTAAAAAAAAAACCTATTTAAATATGTAGAATCTAATATATCCAATGTTATCGTTGAAATTACACGTGATAGTGATGACGGAGGAAACCCTAGCGCATCACTTATTTATAGCCTCCTAGTGACGTGTGGTGTTAAAACGAACCTACAATTTTTATATCTGGAAGAGATAGCTCCTAGCGATAAGGCCACTCATTATATTGTCACCGCTTCTTAGAATCATCATCTTCTTGTCCTTATTCCACATTACGTGGTGGCATAACATGTTTTCTTCTTCCACTCTCCTCTATCAGCCGTCATCTCAGTACTCACTCCTTTCCCATGTCACCCTTCACACAATCCATCCATCATTTTATTTGGCCTACTTCTATAAGATTTGATTATATATTTTTATATTCTGTTTTCTGCAATAAAACGTTATCTATCTATCTAAATTACTTTATCGAAGTTTTTCAAATCGATTGCAAGAAACCCTTTCATAATTGATGAAGCTGATTTAGGAGAAAATGGTATCACACTTATTAAAAAACACAAACCCCATACACAAACAACCAAACAACCACAGAACCAAATACCCCCAAACACATAATCCTGCTCCTTGCGCCGCGGGTAACAACTGTATAGATAAACCTAATTCTGATATTTTTTTCTGTTTATAACTGAAATGATAAACCGTTATTAGTTTTTACTTTTATTACTAGAAAAATTACATAACAGAAATCATATTTTTTTCACTTAAAAATTCAATATTTCAACAAAACATACCTACCTTCAAATTTCCTCCAGACTATTTGCATCTTCCTCCATCACATCCCAAAGGTAACGATTATTGAAATCCATATTCTTCTCCTCGATTCTCTCGTCACACGGCTCGGGGTTCGATTCTAAATCGTCATCGAGAAGTGACGTCACGGAGAGTAGTGTGGAATCTGTGATGTTGATCGTATCACCCGCGTCTCCCCTTTCTGGTTGACTTCGCGTTGTACCCAATGTCTGTAAGTATAATATTGTTAACGGAAGCGACCACCGCTGAGAACCTTGAACCTTTGCACTCTCAAGGTTCTCAGGCGGCAACTATCCAAAAGAAGCAGTGTCAGACGTTGCCAAAATAGTCTCATTAGTTGAAAAGTCGGACTAGTACAATATTAATTATGTAAAACTTGTCATAAATCCAAATTTTTATGACAGCTTCGTCAAAAAAAATTGTTAAGTAGTTAGTAAGTCTGTTATTCATTTTGTTTTATATAACCTGTTTTATGTTTTTATTATTATTTATAACTTCTGTGAAACGAGGACACAAATTAATTTCCATTGTCCCCCGAAACAATCTTACTTTGTTTCTTTCTTTACTTAATAAGAAATAATAATTTATTGAACAAATGAATTACACAAGAGGTATTCATCAACTTTCCAATGACCTTACCTAATTCTGAAGTATTCGAGCTTATAGGAGATGTTTGAAGACACTAATACCTAAACTAGGGCGAGGTATGACCGTGATGACCGTGTTTTGGTTGCGTAGATAAATTATACTTTTGACTCTAACTGTACTTACACTAAGTTTGGTATGCGAGACGAACATGGACAAATATCATCGTAAGGGACGTATAAAGACTTTTAAATAATGTGGGCCGAAAACTAGGGATGAATATGGCATAAATCCAATAATTTTATTATAGCATATTATCAATACTTAGAGGTAATACAAAACTACTATATTCTATTAGAGTTATTTCAAAAGTACCCACAACAATTTATACAAACTCGACTAAACAAAATATTTTTCCTAAATATTACAAATAAAATGACTTACACTATGTTTGGTATGCGAGACGAATATGGTATAAATCCAACAATTTTATTGTACCATATTATCAATACTTAGAGGTAATACAAAACTACTATATTCTATTATAGTTATTTCAAAAGTACCCACAACAATTTACACAAACTCGACTAAACAAAATATTGTTCCTAAATATTACAAATAAAATGATACATATTAGGCAAAACCCTATTTCGCCATGGTCATTAATTGATAGAATAGACTTTACTATGTCAATAATAGCCAAGTGAAGCGCAGAACCCAATAATGTGAAAAAAATACAACGATGATGATAAAAAATTACAGTTATATGCATTGCCAATTTGTTAATGAAAATTTTTGGTAAGCTTGTAAAATGCAGAACCCAATCATGTGAAAGTCTTACGTCGATGATAGCCATGTGCAGAATAGGCACTTCTAGTTTCAGCGGCTTGATCTCCTGGGGCTCATCGTCCAAGTATGAATATTCAGTAGGCACCTGGTAATTTATCTAAAAGTTTAACATATTCTTGTCAATCTATTTAATCGAGGTTTTTTTTTTTTTTTTTATTAACGACTGCTACCCATCTCTGCCATCATATCCCAACCATTTTCCGTGAAGCTTCTTCAGTTGAAGTGTTCAGGGCTAGAGTCTACAATCACGTCCTCGGTGAAGGCAAAGATTAAGCAATGTATTTGTGTATATATATATATATTATTTTAATTTGTTTTATGTTATTATAAACTTAGTATTAAATATTAAAATCAATAATCTAGGTGTATTTAAACATTTGCATTACATAATTACTACATCTTAATATTTTTATTTTAATCCTTTCCGCGCACTATGGACACATCTTTTTCCACAATACACTAAGGTTATCTGGAAGATAATGCTTTTTAGCATTAAGTTCGCCTATGTATTCATATTTTTGTGCAATAAAGAATTTTCTATCTATCTATCTATCTTAAAGACACTTTGAGTGAAGTAAATCTAAGCGAGATACAAGACCTTTAGGATTAACAAGTTAGTATAAAATTAAAGTATGAATAGGTATGCTTTTAGGAGGGAAGAATGTCACATTACGAGAATAGTGTTAAGTATGAATGTGGATGGAAATATAAGTAGAGATAAGCCAAAGAACAGATGGATGGATTGTGTGAAGGATGACATGGTTAAGAAAGAAGTGAGTACTGAGATGACGGCTGGTAGAGGAGAGTGGAAGAATAAAACATGTTGTAACGACTCCATGTAATGTGGGATAAGGACAAGAAAATTATGAGGTATGCTTTGAGGTAGTTCGTACCCCCTGATTTTTTTTTATTCGGAAATGTAATTGCGTTGGAGGTAGGACTAATGGAAATCCCTTTGGCGCAAATCGTCTATAAAAACAAGATCTTTCCGCTACATTTTCGGGCCTTATTTACGCAAATAAGGACTTTCCACGCCAAGCCACGCCACGTCACGTGGCTTTTCCTATACCCATGCGCATAAAATACTTTGAGGAGAAAGACTCATTCAAAAACAAAAACAGATCGAACATAATTCGGAATGGAGCATTTTTTTTAATTTAATTTAAAAAAGGAGGAAGTTTTTTTGATAAAACAATAATAATGCTGGTCATTTTTCACACAGCATCATCTAGCAACTAAGCAGAGTTTGTATTATGGTAACTACATGATTGATACATTACTTGATAAAATTACAATATGCATTGCCAATTTGATAATGAAAATTTTTGTGGATGATACATTGATACTTTTTTTTTGTAAATACAGACATAATTATACATAGAAAACACACAGATAAGAGAAATATTTGCAGATCATACAAACATTAGTTCCGCGGCGGGAATTGAACCCGCAACCTTCTACGTCTCAGGCGGGCTTTCGCCCATAGCGCCATAGAGGTAAATTATTATTTATTTGAAATAACATACTTTCAGATTGGTCCCGTTTTTATCAAAATCCAGTTCTGATGATGTGATCCATGAGGAAACGAGGGAACTCTTCAAATTTGAATGAGAAAATGGATGACGAAATTTAATATTGACTTTTTATAAATTTCCCTTTATCTTATTTAGTTTCACCAGTCACATTATAATTATATTACTGGCCCCAGGCAAGATTTCCTTGTGGTGTGGGCAATAGGAACTATGAGCACCATGGAACCACAATACCCAAATACGCAAACATCTGTCCCTCAATAGGATTCGAAACTACGAATATTTCCTAAATGAAAACCAAACTAAATACCCAATATACTTACTCTTCTAAGACGCCATTTCTCTAAGAACTCATTGGTTTGTCTGAGAGCATCCTTGCTTTCCTGTAATAACTCATCAATACGGTCCTTGCATCGGAATTGCTTGTATTTATTCAGCATCTAGAAGGAAATAGCATTTAATTTACACCAGCTTCTGCCCACGGCTTCTTCCGTGTTGCCCGGATAAAAAAGTCTTTAAAATTTTAGGTACTTACAAACTATCCAGTTCCATATATCGTTAAAGTCGACCCGGCTGTTACGGATATTAGTAGCAACAAATATACAAACAAAAAAAAAACAAAAACAAAGGCGCTCACGACTGTATTCCCCATGGTGCACATCCTCAGATACATACTCAATGAGTAGATCTTTAAGGATACCAAGTAGGGGGTAGTCAGAGGCACGTCCAAACATAACATTTGGTACATGTCCGCGTTTTACAAGTTAGCATTCCACGTGACAGGTTGCAAACCCATCGCCGCTTATTGAAACACTAACTGTTGGTACATGCCTTCGAATTTTTGGTTCTAGGGCATCTCGTAGTTTGTATTCCACGTGTCATATCGCAAGCCAATAACCACTTATTGGAACGCTAACTGATTGCAGGCCTTTAAGTTGTTCTTGGGCACGCCGATTTCCTTATGATGTTATGAGCAACATCGAACCAATGTGGTAAAAGGATTCACCAAGCTTGCAGTATTGGATCAACTTACAGCTACAGTCAAAGACAGCACCAGAATCTCAGTAAATAATACCGATAGGCTAACAGGATTCTCAATACCCGCCATCTGTACTAATTTGGCTTCTTCTCTTACAGTTCTTTTGATGAAACAAGTAATTTTACAGAACATCCTCTGGAACATATCCACGAAACCATTCCCTAGTATATAGTCAATGAGGAATAGGCTCAAGAATATTGAGCTGTATATAGCTCCATTGAATGCCTCTACCAGCATTTTGATGAGATTATAACAGATGGCGGGGTTTTGGGTCTGAAAGGGCTGAATATATAGAATTACATTACAAAATAAGACGAGGAATTTGAGTTCAGGGATAATGTCAAAGTGACATTACATAGTGACAGAAGGAACCATTTGACTGAAATCAGAGTTAAGAAAAACGGACCAAAAGAAAGTTTGTAGTGGTGATTGTAAAACTCTTTAGACGAGGTTAGTTTTTTTTCTACTAGGCTTATCAAGCGTGCCATAAGGCTCACCACAAGCCCGTATTCTGTGGTCACATTGATAGTTAATATTTGCAATTTAAAATCATTTAACTTATCGTTAGACGTTCGTCACGAGTGGCTTTCGAAAAGTCACTCGCCGTTAAAAGCTCGGTTAAAGAACTTTGATACTAGAAGTAGAGAAGTTGACAAAGAAATTGAATCTACAGCAAATGCTATCAAACAAATTAAAGAACTTGGTGGTGTTAAAGCTGCAAGAGATGTATATTTCGCCTACTTTCATTCTTTAATGACCTATGGTATAATGTTTTGGGGTTCACAGCTGAGTCAAATAAAATATTTGTACTCCAAAAGCGTTCAATTAGTACATATTAGGTATTAAAAGAATGGACTACTGTAGAGATCGATTTAGAGAGCTGGGTATAATGACCATGACCTGTGAATTTATATATCAAAATATAGTATATGTAAGGGAAAACCTAAGCCATATGATACTAAAAGAGGACACTCATAGTTATAACATGAGACGCAAGAAAAACATTGTAGTTCCACGCACTAGACTAGCAGAAACTGGGAAAAGTTTTATTTCTATTTCTTTTGAATTGTATAACTGTATTCCTATTGACATAAGAAATAAGACATTGAATTTTACAAGTATGTAGAAAATAAATTATTATTTAAAAGCTATTAAAAATTTGACGAAGCCTTTGCTGATAAAAAAAATGTTTTTTGATGCAGACTAATCTTTTGGCAATACTAATGTTAACTAATTTTAGTATATATGGCCGATTTGTAACCTACCTTAAGTATTTTTGTAATTTTGTTTTGACGAATCTAAGTACATTTAAAAAAACTTACTTAAATCTAAGTAAAGATAAATAAAAATGATTATTGCAACTTTAGCGTTAGAGATATTTCTAACTTTTATCACTCCGGAAGTGTTTACAGAGTTTTTAACTTAACCTCAGTTTCCCATTTCCGAAGATATACAAAGTTTACCGCATAACTTAAGTCGTACTATTCATATAAACCCTTTGCTTTTTTTTAACCGTTTAAAACTATTTCATTCTGAATGAAACTAACTTCAGGATTAAACTGTTTGCAGTTACCATGGCAACCTCTTATCAGCTAGAAATTCTTGACAACGCTGTCATTAAAATAACAAACAGTGGCTTTATTTCGAAGTGTTTACAAAATAAATCTAAATAATTAAAATAACCTTCTCTTGTAGTTGTTTTTATAGAGCCTAGGACTATTACAAATCTAACACAATGGTAAGTTTATCTATACAATTATTAAAAAGTTCCTTTATTATCATCTACCGAGCAGAAATACCAAGGCTTATCAGCTTATCACCTAACTACCTTGGAGTGTAACGCAGCCTTTTAATTGCCCTTCATTAATTCGGCGTCATTAATACCTACTATAGTTCCCTACAAATCTACAGCTACTGCAAATACTGTCGCTAATTATAGGTAAGTAGATCATAATCATCATTATCATCATCCATCAGCCTAGTAAAGCATAACTGGTCATAGGCCTCTCTTAAGAGTGCCAGAACGAACGGCCTTGAGACCTTCAAGGTCGAACTACTTGCAAGACGTGGACATGTGCCAAACATATGGATGTGCGTCTTGAGTATGTATATACGCACTGAGTATGATATGGCAATCATGGGGAATACAGTCGTGAGCGTGTTTATTTATGGATAAGAAGCCTATTCGCACTAAGTATTATAATTGTAGGTATCTGAGGATGTCCATTATTCGAAATGCAATCGTGACCGTGTTTGTTTTTGGTTTAGAAGCTTATCTTATTGCAATACAAATTCCAATTAAGGCTGCATTCTTATCACTGAACAGGAAGTGAGTACTCAATGATAAAACTATTGATTAATTAATGTTTTTAATTAATTTTCCAGCCGCCCAAAGGTGGAAAAGGAGGAGCGAAAAAAGCACCAGGTAGTTTCATATTAGTTTATATCTCACTATAATTTAATAATCTGGCCTGCGAAAAGTCTATTTTCGTTAGTTTTATGGCTTTTAGTCTTACTAAAGTCATGTTTTTAAACATGAAAATTTGCATTTAGATATTTCTACCATGTTAGTCCGATTGATATGGCCATTTCTACACAAACTGAAGAGTATCTGTGGATCACCTAATTGGATATATCGAGTCTAGGAACTTAGTTACATTAAAAAGCTTTGATTAAATTTGAATTACAGCAATCATTATCGATGGCGTGGACACCTCGGAGATGACTCGAGAAAAACTAGAGCAATTCACGCTCAAAGTAAAAGAAGAACTCGACAAAGAAAGAGAGGAGCGAAACTACTTCCAACTAGAAAGAGACAAAATACGCACCTTCTGGGAGATCACCCGGCAACAGCTTGAAGAAGCAAAAGCAGAATTGAGAAACAGAGAAAGAGCTACAGAGGAAGCTCAAGAAGAAAATGAAGCTTTACTCGAAACAGAGAAACAAAAGATAAAGCATCTGAAATATGAGCAACAAGCCTCGGCAGCCGCTTTAAGAGCTGAAAACCTTGTAGCACTTAAAGCTGCTAAAGAAGAACATGCAGAACAAGAACTTGAATTACTCAACGATAAAAGATCTCTAAGACAGGAGATAAGAGAGAAAATGCTAGCAGCTCAAGATGAGTTACGACGAGCTAAGCTAATGCATGCAGAAGAGCTTTCGAAAGTAAGAGAGCAGTTCGAGGAAAGAGCGAGACAGATAGAAGACAAAGCCGAGAAGAAACTCCATGAAACGAAGGTAGAATTAACAGTGAAGCATAGAACAGAGATGGCTGAGGTTGAAGAGAGAAAGAATAAGCAACTGTCGGAATTGATAGCTCATCATGAGAGGGCATTTGCAGATTTGAAGAACTACTACAATGATATCACTTTAAACAACTTAGGTAAAGAATTTCGATCTAGATAAATAAGATATCAATACACATTTCTATGCATTAAATACACAAGCCACTGTAACATTTATTTTGGTAACTAAATTACTATGAATGCATCATGCAAAGGAGACTTTCTGAGGTGTACTGAATCCTAGAACCGTACTGTTTCTTTTGCCACCTTAGCCAATATTTAAGACAACAATATTTTACAATGGATAATTACTGTGATTTATCTGTTAGGTGTCTTAAATAAGCAAATAAAACCTGGTCACGGATATTAACTCAGAGTAGCCAAAATAAACAATGACACTACAAACAAACGAACAATACCATTTCCACATGCTCCTACGAGGCCAAAGTATAATCAAACTACTTGCATTTTCCAGGTCTCATAAGTAGCTTAAAGCAGCAAATGGAAGACATGCAGAAGGTAAAAGAAAGAGCGGAGAAGGTTGCGAAAGACGCCGTGGCTGAGTCGAAGAGTCTTCGTGAGCCGTTGGAAGCGGCCATAATTGATAACAAGGAGCTGAAGAGGCAGATGTCAAACTATGACAGAGATAAGGCTGCACTCGCTGTAAGAGATAATACATTTGTTATCGAAATAATACTTCTGTGTTTTTGTAGGCTTTCAAAATCAAAGACTGTCCATGAAACTCATCCACTAGAATAATTGACAGATAAAATAGGTTGCAGGAATTTGGAGACTGAACGTTGGTCAGGAACATTAGTCTCTTTTGGAAAAAACTGATGATTTTAATGAAGATGATGAAATTAATTAATTTATTCATGAATCATCATTGGATCATTTTGTGTGCAACAGTTTAAATTACAGTGTTAAATCATCATGGTAATTTTATTGTGATGTTTTATTATGTAGTTCTTTCAGAGTAACACAGATGGCGCTCTAGCTTATATTTGGAAAATAATTATAAAAAATGTTTTATCAACTTGGCTCGTTTAACGTTTTTTTTTGTTCCAGGCCAAAACAAAACAACTAGCTTCACTTGAAAAGCAATTCGAAGTGCTTAAATGGGAGTATGAAGTCCTTCAAGTGAGGTTCGACAGGATCCAAGCTGAACGGGATGAGCTGAAGACTCGATTCACAAGGGCTGTTCTAGAGGTCCAGCAGAGGGCATCCCTGAAAACGGCACTCTTGGAAGCCAAGCTGAATAATTTGGAGGGACGGGACATGGGACCGAGGGAAATGCATGTATGTTATGCCACTATTTAATATAGCAAGGGGATGCAAGCCCATCGCCGCTTATTGTAACACTAACCAATGGCTCTGACATATTATGTCTAACTTTTGGTTTTATAGCCGGTTCTATATTTTCACGTTTCAGCACATTTCTAGCCTTTGGTCAGTTAATGTGTCACACCAACAGATAGTCTTATTGACCTAGTGGGCAGTACCCCTACTTACAGTCCGAAGGTCGTGGGTCCAAGCCCGGCCAAGCAAGATAAAGGAAAATCGATTCACTATAGGAAGTTGGTGGTAGGAGCGACTAGAAACCATCCGTCGTGAAGTTATATCATGGGGGAGGCTATAGGCCTCAGCTGTATATTTTTTCGATGAATATAAGATCAAAATATTACGTTGTGTTGCTACAAAAAACAGCGAAAGAAAACATCGTGACTAAACCAGCTTGCCCTAGAACCAAAAATATGGGCATAAGGCATTTGACATGTGTCCAACCTGTCACGTGGAATGCTAACTAAGTATCCTTCTATCCCTTCTTGGTATCCCCACAGATCTGCGTACTGAGTATGGATCTTAGGATCTCCATCATGACTAATATCGTCGTGAGCGTGTTTTTTTATTGTAGGAACTTCTTAAGATGAAAGACACTCAAGTCGAAGACCTGCGCTATGAAGCTGCTCGTTTACGAAAAGCTCACGACGACCTCCTTGCTACTTACGAAGCGAAACTATCAAAGCTGGGTGTACCGGCCGAGGAGCTTGGATTCAAGTAAGCGTTGCGATAAACGCCATCTGTGCTGCCCGTGTAGAACTAGCTTCTGTTGTCGAGATACTATATCCATCTAGAGCAAAGCTGGAAAACTTGATCGCTTTCAGAAGCTGCAGATGTTACTACAGTCATGGTTTCATTATTAAATCAGAGATGGCGCTTTTACACAAACTATCTGTGTTATGATCATATGACTATAGATGGCATTGTTGATAACTTTGTCAACGATAAAATTAGAGAATTTGCATAAAGGCGTAGTTAACGTTTCATGGACCTAAGACATATGGCAACTATAGCCAAAAATAATAAAATAACTGTTAATTTTTTTTTGTTTCCTTGTTTACGTAAATTTATTGCTATATATTATATTTATTTTATTTTTGTTTTTCAGGCCGCTGAAAGCAGTCGCCGTGGCGGGTCTATCTCCGATTATTGGACAAGGCCCTGCAGGGTTGGTAACCCGAGATCAGTGAGTGGTGTATGTATTGAGCTTTTGCTCAAATATTTTCACGAAATTAATTACTTTGGTGGTGAATGTTATATTTAAATTATGTGGAATATATTTTGAAATAAACTTATCAATTTGATTCAACTATCTACTAACATTCATTTTAACCCGTGACGTAAAAACTCGTTTTAAAAGAGTTTGTTTGTCTGTATGTTTGACTGTTACCATTTATCTCGAAATGCACTTTTTTTGCAAAGATCACTTAAAGTTGTAATAGATGATGGAAAGCGCGTTGAGGGATTTAAAATTATACAAATTTTACATATTAAGTAGCTCCCATTCCTTATTAAGCATGATCAGATGACATTGAAATAGCAAAGAAGTTAGTCTATCTGACTAGCCACAAGATAGCCAGGAGTTGCTTTAAAAAGAAGATGCCTTTTACTCAGTAGTGTTGTAAATGTAGAGAGCTCTTTGTGAAAGAGCTCGTTCAGGGCAAATAGCTCGTCGTAATGGCGACATAAATAGGTATAGTACAACCTATTTCTGCCACCAAGCATTAGTTCTCGCATTGCAGTGTTCTGGTTTGAAGATTTGCCGGTGAAATTGCAGGTACTTGAGACTTTCACCCGTTAGGTCACAAGGTTGGCGTGATACCTCTGGTCGCCAGATATTATAATACTTTTGTAAGCGTTTATAGGTTACGGTTATCCGCTTACCAATAGGGCAGTATGCTGGTTGCCACTTAAGTTGAATAAAAAAGTCATTAATTGACCTAGTTTTTTTGTCGTTTGTAAAATACATGTTTGTAACTTTTGTAATAAAACATCTAACTCGAAGCCAATAAGTGTGTTTATTTACTACTAACTTTATATACAAAACATTCATAAGGCAACAGTTAAAACGAACAAAACGCGATTTGCGATGAAACATTCCACTTCCAAGCACATTTTGGGATTTTAGCAAAAATACGCCGCACTATTTTGCAGGCTGGTCACATTGAAGACAATATTTAATGATAAGACTAAAGTTATTTATTAAATAAAACTAATTTTATTCGTTAATATATTGTAACTATTCAACAGAACTATGCCTACCTGAATCAGATAGTTATGATGGTAGAAGAGTGGGTATACCTACCTATTCTATTCTTCTATTCCATGGACAAACACGGAATGTTGTCGACATTTTTTTTTAAACTCGATTATTTATAAAAGCGATTATCGTTTCACACACCATTTTTTTGTGCGGGACTCGATAATTTAGAACCGATTATATTTTCGCAGTTATATAAATTGAATGATTGTAAAACCTTGGGAATTCTGTATCTGTAGTTAATATTGTGCATTCTAATTGATTCATTAAAACTGGATAGGTATCTGATACCTAGTTCGTTCATGGAAGCAACCCAACATTGTTTGGAAAAGGGCCAAAGACTAAACGATGTCGCATGACACTTGATTTATTTATCTTATAGCAATACTGACCAATATAACAGAGCACGTAAATAATCGAAGTAATTTTATGATGGTTTGATAAACATCAGGAAATAACTAAGTAGAAATATTTACCTGTTAAAAAATAACGATTTAAAAATGACAATCAGACATTCATGTGACCAGCCTACCAACCAGCAACTTAAAACGAAACTGCTCTTATTTATTTCTATATTTCTAGATAATGGTTAAACCGTCTTATATAATTTTATAAAATTTGAATATCTTTGGTATAACATACTTAATCGTATAATAAATTATTCGTTAAATAATATTAAACTTTTAAATAATTAAATAACTAATAGTAGTCAAAAACTAAAGTGATAGTTCAAAGTTAAAGTACTTATTAGTTTAGATTAGTTTTAATAAGAATGAAGAAATTATGACTATATAAAATTTTAACTACATGTATAATTATATTTTTTGTATTTTCAATAAATAATTTAAATTTCAATAACTTATTCAACATTATAATCTTTAATAAGACACAATAAATCATAATTGAATCAACATTTTTAAAGAAAGTATATAGGGAGTACTTAACTATTTTAATTGAAATCTTAATATTTCATTACTTTTACATAATTTAGCTATTTAAAATGGACATCATACACAAAAGAAGTAATAAAGTCGAACATATAGTTAAATTTAATTATAAATTCAATGTTATGATTGAAAACATCAAAGCACGCTTTACTGCACTATAAAACTATCATAGATTTAAAACTTTATATCTTAAAATATTTACTTAAAGACACAACCAAATAGTACAACTATACTGGTAATTAACTAACAAAACATTTAAAATAATTTGACATTAAATTTCTTTGTGATATTTTTAGAATTGCTTGATATCTCACTTTGCGTTTAGGTGATTGTTATTATAATTAATGAGCACTTAATTAACTTTAATACAATTTCTGTCATCATATTTCTGTTTACTAAAGTATCTATAATTATTATATAATTTTATTTTTATGCCATCTTAGTTAATATTTGTAATTTTATTTAAATGTCATTAGATAATAACATTGTTTTATAGCAAACAATGACAACTCGAGTATATTTATAAAATGTGCGTAGGTATTTAAGCAATAATTCACAATTTATTTCCAGTCTACGTGAAGGTTTTTTTTTTAACTCGACTTAGCAAATTTTTACTATTATTTTGGAATGAGTCTGAGTGTATCAAATATTAATGTAAACAGCGTGGTAATAATGACTATAATCTGACTATTTTTCATTTCTAAGTGAATTAAATAGTCTCACTGTATAAAGTCAGTTTATAAAAGTTATTATGGTACACAATTCAGTTGTCCATATTAAAACTAAACACACCAACTTCAATCATGTTTACTATATAATAATGTTGCTTTATTAAATTGCTCTTAATAAAAGTTATTCCAAAAAAATTACAACCAGTGTACTTAAATCATAAAATTACATTTTGTATAACATAACAATCATATATTTTTATGCAGCATTTTCTTCGCTAAGTTTACGCATTATTCACAAGCCTTCACTGATTTCTAGCGACCGATATTATTATTGAAATTAACAGAATAATAGAATGTTATTATTTTGTCTATACTATTAAATTACTCACCATAAAATGTCGCTTTAATTGCAAAATATAAATTTAGAATGTTTTGGATGGATTCATATAAAATTTTACACTGAAACAGTTAAGTTATTTTAAAGTTTAGCTGGGTTCTAACGGTATATCTATTGGTATTGTTTTAAGCAGTATCTTTTGTTTCATTCAAAGGCTAACCAAGTTACCGGAACTAGGATATCGATTACTCTTTCTATTTCGGTAAATAGTTACGGACGTTGGTTTGGACAGCGTGTTCGATTAATTTTTAAATAGCTAAGGCCTAGGACGGACGAATCGATACCAATACAAAGGTATGGGAAGGACTTTGTTCAATTGCGGTTTATGGTAGAATATATTTTTCTGTTTCTACAATAATAATATTATTTCTCTTCTTGAATCGATACTTGCTTGAAAACTTCTACATCGTGAGACTTTTTCTTTACCATACTGTAAAAGCACCTTCAAAGACAAAGCTGGATTGATATCCTCGAAAAGGCTTTGTGAAATGTGGTGAAAGGTTAGATGTCTTATAGTAGATCTATTCTTCTAAGTTTTTGTACATTATAATCAGTAGAACCTAATGCAACCAGTGACAGTAGTAAAAGCTAAAAAAAGTCACCACCATAAATAATTTTAGTATTCCATTTTAATAAAGCATTCTCTAGGTTTTAAAGCTTTTTATCATTTTATTAATTTTAATTTGCTAATTTTATGATAATATAGTTGACAAAAATAATTCCGAAGTTATGATTCTGTGTCTCTATTGGCGTAGGTATGTTTTTCTATACATAACTTGAAAAGTGTCCATGCATTTTCTTAACAAGCTAAAGGCACTAATAATATCTAAATCCAATCTAAGTTATTAAATATTTTAAATAATCACAAGCATCGAGATATCCGTTTGCATCATAATATTTTTATGTGGTCTTCTAATGTTTTTATATTAATACTAAAATTAAACTTTCTTAGGTTTATAAATCATTGTACTAATGTAATCATGGTAATCTCTTTGTTCGGTTTCATATAGTTTCAAATATTCTTAATACTTTTTTACAATTTTATAATATTTTTAACCACCTATAGGTTGTATGTATTTAAAAATCTGATATTTGTTACAAATCAACAATGGGTAAATGTTATCTTTCATATATTCTGCAACATGTTTTATATTTTTTGTATAATTATAATGAGATATAATATTATTTTATAATTTATTAATATTATTAGCACGCGTGCATTTTGACACCATTAGCATACGAGCATAATATAATCTTATAATTATGCATTTAATCTCTAAAGAAGATAAAATCTTTTAAGTAATTACATCTAAGTTAGTGAATAATGATTTTGTGACAGTATTTTGAATTAGATTAGTGGACTCTTTTTTTTTGAGCAACCTGCATGATATTTTCACTACGAGTGCACAAAATAGCAGTACGTTTTGATATAACACAGAAATGTGCGGAAAGCAAATAATGAAAATGAAGGTTAAGATGATGAATTGATTTTTTTTTCAACTTCAAATTTCAACTTAAGTTATCTACTATTTAATATTTTTTAATTTGCTGGATTGTATTTACAAAAATATTGTCACAAAATGAAGCACTCCATTTTAGTTTCACAACGCTTGATTAAAAACAATCTTTCGCCATTTTCGTTCGTGATCACGCCGACTATCCTACGTCTCACTTTTACTCTTATGCTAGAAAGAGATCAATAGCTTCTTGAAGCGTGGCTTGAAAATCACAATATCGAGCACATTCTTACGAGATTGTTTATTTTGTCGAGTTCACCTTTCCGTGGTGGACTTTGTAGCCAAATCCTCTTCAGGAGTCCTGTCATCTGAAAATAAAAATATGTCAGAATTATGTATATTAATTTATGAAGAAGTGACTTTATATCCGTGCTGGAAACACTATCTATTTGGAAATATAGGCTATCTAACTTGTTGGTTGTGTGAGGTTCTAGACCTTGCCGACCGACGTATGAGAAGTGGGTTCGATTCCCGTTGCGGGGCAAATGTTTTAATGTTCTGCAGATATTTTTGTTGCGGTGCCACGGGCCTCTTAGTTCCTTATGCCCACATTACAGGGTATCTTAGTGTGTGGTCACGACTATATTCCCTGTTAGGTGTTAATTTTTTTTTTACATAACTGCCCTAAGCTAAGGCAAAGGCGTATGTATGATACAGAAATCTGTCAGGCCCATATTTCAGTAGTGTAAAGTAATATATGCAAGCACATTCTTATTGAAAACCGTCAAAATTCTAGGCTGGATTCAAGGTTCGTTTTGAATTCCACCATATTTTTTTCTCTGTCCAGATTTGTTTGTGAAATTCGTTCAGGAACACGGGTTTTAGACATTGGTGTCAACGGGACTTCATATTATCACTTGACCTTTGTTTAAATAAGTACTTCTTATTATGTGCATATTTTAATATTATGGTGTCCTTCAAGGTTCTTTGCGGGGCCATGTTTTGTTTTCTGTTTTATAGACGCTAACATAATTTTACTCTACAACTACTCGTATCGTGAAAAGTGTCAAAAGTGTAATTTCTGTGAAGACAGCAGGCTAAGCACCAACGATGGAGATCGGCGCGATCACTTATCCTCATGAAGATTCTTGGGATGAGTCGAAACAGTGGATATCACAACAGTAAATATTCCCGTTTTCAAAATTAACTTTGAATTTAAAGTTAATGAAATAGATTAAAATGCTGTTGTGGGACAGGAAAGTGAAACCATTTTGAAAATTGTCAGCTGTTCTTACCTGAAAGTACAGTTGGAAAGCTGCCAAATGGACCAGCTAATTAATAGGTAAGCGAGTCATTTTCATTTACGTGGGAAACTTAGGAACCTCATAGTTTTACTAGTGAAAAGGCATAGTCAATACAAAAAAAAAAATTGTCCATATATATTTTTTATGTAACTAAGCAAATGTGGTGTGTTAGTGCAAAGCTAGGCAGAACTTAATTAAACAGTTAAAAAGGATACGGAAAGCTTATGAAATTGTGATTAATATTGAAATGCTTAGAAAAGTTACTAAAGTCATTGTTCTCATTGAAATAATTAATAGAAATCATTGTCGGATCGCAAGCACTAAAAGGCTGAATAATGCTTTACTGTGCAGAGTTGATTGGAGCGTGATCTGGGCTTCGGGTATATATAGGACTTTATCCACTAAGCTCCATCGAACATACCTCAATAGCAATTCGATGTAAGTTTTCATTCGTGTTAGGCGTTCACGAAGGATGACTTGGTCCTGTCAAGTTTAAATTTATTTGTCACATTTTGGTCAGACGTATGGACCAGTCGTTAGTACAGAGAAACAAAATAAAACTGTTTGAGACTGTGTGTTGTGTAAAATGTAAAGTTAGTCTCTCATTATTTGAATGAAAGCAACGTTCCATAAACTCTCAGCCTGAAATAGTTGACAAATGAATAAAGTTTGAGCTCTGTTACTGCTCGGATAGTTCAAAGTTGAAACGTAAGTTGAAAAGTCCTGCTTTAAATTTCAATTTAAAACACTCACCCAGACAAAGAAGCGGAATTGGAAATAGCTGGACTATTTGACTCAAACTCCTCCTTAGGCTTCTCATTGGTCAGTTGCATCTTCAGTTGATGGCCGAAGCACGCCAGGTCTTCCCTGAACGTGTCTGACCCTGGAGTAGTGGGTTTCTCATCATCGCCCGTCGCCATAGCCTCCGCATCGCTCTTTAGTGGAGCCTGTTCAGACTCTTCCTCTTGATTGTATATCTTGAAATACGCAAACGTTAGGTATAACACCGATATGATGAAAGAAGGTATCGGTATAGCCATAGCGTAAACTAAATTCAACGTGTTCTGCCACATGTCCAGCTCAGTAATAACGAGACCAGGATCCACCCGGCTGTAATAGCAAGTATAGTTGTTTCCGATTGGCTTGTATTTGCTGTGGAAAACAGTGCAGTTCAAAATGGGAGGGTATCCGCAGCCTTTGACGTTTGGAAATAGACGTGCCCCCGTGAAGTACCATTCTGAGTCGTTCCCCTGCAGTCCGGTGGGCATTACTTCGGGAAGTTCCTCTTCGATCATGTCTGGGTAAGACTTGTCTTCTGATTTATCTTCGTAGTAATCGTAATCTTTGCGCAGGGCTCTCTCGACCCTAACTAATTCTTCCACCTCTGTCTCAGTAATGTTACTGGAGTTACCAAGTTTGTAGTTCACTCGGATTTGGGTGCATTCGAAAAGGTCCTTCGTGCAGCCTTCACGGCAAGACGCCCAGCTGCAGTTGCTCGCACCAACTAGATGTTTCACTTGTGTGGTGACGCATAAAGCTGGTACTAGATCAAATTGCATAAAGATTGTAGTGAAGGCAGGCTCAATCACGAAGGGAACTAAGAAGAGAAAGGCGAACAGGCTGAAGATAGCGCAGAGGACGAAAGAGGCAGTTGTGTAGAAGAGGAGTTTTTCTGCAAAAGTAGGAGGAATAACTTCTTCGTCGGCCATTTTGGCGAGAGCGCGCTGGAAGCGACCATATCGCTAATTTCAGCTTGGCTGGATCATTTCATGCGGTTTAGTAGTGCTCCTTGTTTGATTATTTTTGTTCTCGTTGTTGTTCTGTTCAGGCTCTTCACATTTTTGTTTTTTTAATTATCTGGAAAAGAAAGAATCTGGTATATTTTGATAGCTCTGGTAGTACGAACATGTTAATAATAAACAAATGGGGAATTAATACATAAGAGACCAACTTTAAAAGCATTTAAATAGCGCATGATCCAATCTTTGTAAAACGTAAGTGCAATATCAAACAATAAAACTGATGAAATAGCCACATAATATGTAAAATATCATGAGGAAACAGACATGTCCTAGAACTAAAAATACATAATCGATTTATGTTTCAATAACGCGACGATGAGCTTGCAACCTGTCACGCATGCAGAATGCTAACATGTGCTAAATATGTTTGGACTTTTCTCTAACTACCCCTACTTGGTATCCTCATGGATCTACATACTGAGTCTATCTGAAGATGAATGTATTCAATACTTAAGACACATTTATCGCGGTGGTTAACAAAAAGAGAATTTCCTTTACAAAAATAAAAATCTACTTCATATGCCGGGAAGTAGATAAAAGGCCAGTATGAAATGTCATCCGTATTTTTTTCACTAGTTTCCTAACTGGTTTCCTAGATTCCATTGAGTTAAACAAACAAATACACAATTGCAGCTAGACATTCCATTAATCCAGATTCAGTAGATCAGACGACAGGCAGTCTGGGCAAGACACCAGCGTCGTATCGATTCAGCTGGAATTAGCTTATGGAATTCAGGGCGTCTATTTACAAAATGTCGCAGTGGACAGTTATAGTAGGTGATATTCACGAGCAGAGCCTGGCCACGAAGCCAGTTCAAACCAGTTTTAAAACCAGTTCAATCTTCTTGGTTTTGCCTTTTGTATTTTTTTCACTCGTCTGTCATGCGATGATTCTTTGGGCACCCTGTTATGTCAGTGATCTGATTCTGATTGAATGATTAAAAAACAGTTTATAGGATATGGTGATGGCCTACCACATCAATGGACCAATAGCTTATTATCATCATCAGCCCACATCAGCCCACTATTGGACAAAAGCCTCTATGAGCCCACTGACCCCGGTGTTCGGCTTTTCTCATCTACTTTCTGCCCGTCACCTTTCTTAAGTCATCGCTCCATTTATCAGGGGGGGCTAACGGTGGTCAGTTCTTCGACATATGACCATCCGACTGCTACTTCAGCTTGCTAATCCACTGAGCTATGTAGATTTTTGTTCTCTGTCGCATGATCTCGTTAGATATTTTATCCTTCAGAGAAACCCCGAGCATATCCCGTTCCATAGCTTGCTGTACAACTTTGAACTGGTGGATTAGCTTTACTATGTCGTCGTCACGGTTAGGACGCACTGATTGAAGACTTTTGTTTTTAGGAATTGTGGTATGAGCGAGAAGATTTGACATCGATTTCCGAACGCTGTCCAGGCCAACCAGATCCTCCTGTTGGCCTCCTTATCGAAGGTGTCTCTACTCAATTGCAAAATTTGCTCGAGGTAGACGTATTCCTGAACAACTTCAGCCTTGTACGAGGACTGGTTATGGTTTATGTTCCCATTGATTATTTTCGTTTTATCCAATAGCTTATAACTGTCACAGAAAAAGGTGGGAGGTGGCTTGGGACTGTTTACCGTGGCATTCCATAGGCCATATGGATCCATTGTAGAAAACCCGCTCTTACCACTTATGTACCGGTTGAAATATCATGTCATGTACTCATATACTCAAACAATGTCATGTATAATAGGTATTGTTAAAAGTATTGTTGACACCTCAGATTCATATTCAGTGCATAGATCTTTGAGGATACTAAGTAGGTAGTCAGAGGTTCGTCCTAACATTACATTGGGGCATGCCCACGGTTAACAAGTAGTGAGCATTCCAAGTGACAGGTTGCAAATTCATCGCCGCTTATTGGAACACTACCAGTGGCGTGTGTAGTTAGATTCTAATCGATAAGCATAGGATCTATTCTTGTCGAATGCCACTATCATTAGTGGCTAGTATTTTATCAGCTGGTAAGACCCATTGCTGAGTAAAGACCTCAGGTTATTGATATGTGGATCTGAAAACGTCTTTTATAATGGAACTTTCACCAGAAAAACTATTGTGGAGATAGAACCACTAAAACATAAAAAAAACACTTCTTTAAAGTTATGGTTCTAGGGTTGGATTTTAACATTTGGCCTGTCAGTTAGATTCAGTTTTATTAGCAATCAACAAAATATTGTGACTTAGATTAATAAAAGGGTAATTTTTACAAAATTGGAGGAATAGAAAATTCTAGACGTCATCATCAACTATAGCAAGGTCCTCTAGTGATTTGCGAAAATAAGACTTACCTAAGATATACTAATCGATTGCGAAAAAATGCATTATTAGTCAGAATTCCTTCATCAACTAGAAAACACCGAATCTATAAACGACTAAACATTTTTTCTTGAATCATAGTTAAAAAAACTCCCGATGAAGCCCCCTTTCAAACCAAAAAAAACTAAATGAAAATTGTTTCATCCGGTTTTTATTATTAGATAACTATACCAGAGGGGTCTAGACATTTTCATTTCAACTCAAATTTGTCAAGGTAAAACTTGGCAGAAGTCACGTGACATTCCCGCAGCTAATGTCATTTCCATACAATTCAATCTTTCCGCAGGCGTTAACGCCAACAGAAAGTGGTATTTGTCTAGAACCTTGTCAAAATCTATAACTTTATTGGGTAGACAAGTAACAAATCTTCAACCTAAGACAGTGACTTTCCTTTTACAGTTCTTGTCATAACAGTGCTTGTCTTTATTACTTACTTTATTTAGTTCATACCCAAAATGTTCGATAAGTCTATGGTTAATATTATTACCTATGCTTTACATAAAGTAAACCTTATTTTGTGTCCTGTATACTTTTGTCAATAAATACTTCTGAATCTGATTCTGAAACTGACTTTATAGTTCATTGGTTTCGTAGATTTGTGCTTGCATTTTTGTACATAAATTTATTATAATCTGAAACTTTAGGTTAATTAAATACGATAATATTTTGTTTATGGGTAACCGTTAATTGGAAAAACGGCAAATTCATAATTTATTCCATGATTCCTAGTATTCAAACTACTTAGTTGTATATTGTTTTCTAGTAATAGTTTAAGACAGAAGAATTATTCAAATTCATATTCATAATATGAATCATAGAAAAATCCCTGTTTCATAAGTGACAAATCAACTAGGTTCTTTAACTACACTGGATAAACAGCCATGTCTCTTCGTTATTTTAAAATTTAATTACAATCGTTTTATTAGAATTAATTAAAATGATTTACTATAGCTAACAGTTTAACCATTTAACGGGTTTGATCATAATACTAATCAACTCTCGGCACACCCAAAATCTATTACTTTAAGAATAAAATCAGTCGACCTGAAATGTATTGCTGTTAGTTTCATTTCGAATACTAAAGAAACCTAGGTCTTTGAAACACTACTATTACATAACCTAACCTCAATGTGAAACATTTTGTTCTAGAATCACGAAGAGAGTTTTTTAATAGTATTAAAAGACGATATTAAAAATATATGCTAGTAACATTATTTTAAAGTAAATGACATCCATGCAACTGAATTCATTTATTAATTGAAAATAGCAAAACAAAAACATGAAATCTCCTATAAAATCAATGATTATTTTTAGAATTTGAGTATTATGTGTATTAAAATATCTTCTACGTGATAAAATAAAAAAAAAACAATCGTGGTCTAAAATAAGCACTCTTTGGCATAATGCAGTAATGAAGGCATTTCAACGATGTAATGGTTTAAACAAATATCAAATGCAATTATGAAAAGATTATATATAATGAAAAGTTCTTATTGTGATGGGAACGTTTGGTGCAGTCTAAAAATAGTAATCTGAAATAGTAAACTAGCCTTATATGAACTTGGGTTTCACAGCCAATTTTGTACACAATACGAACACCAAAACACTTTAATTGGAAAATAACATTAATATTTTCAAAGTAACACTACGTTTTTGTCAAATTAGATCATGGTTCTTGTGATATTAAGCGTATTGTGTGATCTTTTTGTGGTATCGACGTCTTCTATAAGACGTCGACGCGAAAGCCCGACGTCGCTACTACTGGGAGCAGGCCGCCTGGTGTTGCTATTATTGGCTCAAAAAATGACAATTTTACCCCATTTCATACCACTTTTTCAACCCTAAATGTTAACCAAATTTCTAAATCAAAAGCACTTATTAAATTTTGCAAAACATTACTAATTTAAATAACCATTAGTATTGTTATTTTCGTATACAGAACCAAAAATATAAACAAAAATAAACGCTATAAAAGCAATCAATTCTAAATTTGCAAATTACTTGTTTCGTTAGATAAGAAAAGGATTAGTTTTTGAATTTTGTACCATTGGAATGGAATTGTTTTAAAAGAATGCGCGCGTCGCTGGCGGCCGGTCGATACAGCCATATCATGTGCTCGCAGCACGACAGATATAATACCAGTCACTACGTCTGTAGATTCCACTCTGCCGACCCACTATGAATCTGCGATACGTACAAGCGATATTGAATCTTGCTCGGTAAAATTACTAGTATCTAAAACCAAAGCACTACAGTTCATTTTAACGCCAAAGCAAATTTGAAGAGACACAGAGTCTGACAGAACAAACGGCGAGTGGCGTCAGACTGTCTTGTTTTACAGTCCGGTTTCAACATAATAGAGATTGTTTTCCTTTCCCACCGTATGCTCCAACCTATACAAAATTTATGGAACCCGTGTTATAGTTTCAAGTGAAATTGGACGTTGTAGCAGAGTAGGAATGGGTAATTTAGCAGAGTAGTCAGTTTGGTGGTGTCTGGTGACTGGTAAAAGGAGCTTTTTGAGCTTTGTGGGCTAATGAAACTTTGGTGGCGGGGGGGCTGTGCGTCACTTTCGGCAACCAATTCAGCCATACCAAAGTCCAACGCAAATGAAAAATGAAACATTGTTAAAACATGTTATTTTTGTCTTTTGTAACCATAACTTACCATGTTATGTACTATTCCTATTTCATATAGAACTATGAGAATTTATGAACGTATTTATTTTAAAGTCACGTAAAAATCTAACAAATAATTATAACATTCGTGTACTGTAAGTAAATTGTAGCTTTGTGCCTAGTTCAGAATAATTGAAATTATAAACGTGGCGACCCATTTTTAAAGTACATAGATACCTGGCTAGTATCACATGTGTATATAGTACCTAGTATAGTACAGTCCTAGCAGTATAAAGTAGTAATATTAGAATAAAGACTAAAAGTGTTTTTGGTATCTTTGAATGGGCGTGTATACAACTGCGGTCACCTATTATTAAAAAGCAAATCGAATAATTTACATTTGTTTTATTGTACATCACAAGTTTAAAAAATAATAATAAATTTATCGATTCTCTTTTATAAATTACGAATTTAAATTAAAAAAAATGTGAAATTTGAACAGTCTCGTTCAAATTAATGTTTAAATTTTAAATAGACATACAACTACAATTTAGCATGCTTTAAAAGTAGACTCAACACACGACAAGACATTATTTTATAACATCTTGTATTGCACCAATTTTCGCAATTTTTTTTTACACGAAAATCGTTTCTTTTCTATTTCTTCCAGACAACATATTGACTAAATTTCTAGAGTAACTTTTGTGTATGTAATTACAATACTAAAGCAAAAATAACCAACTCAGACAGAAAACAGATAACGAACCATAGACAAAGGTTTTTATAGAGATTAGTGGCAAGTAATTAAAAAAAAAACCTCAGTCTTACAGGTGTATATCGATCAAAAGGTAACATCTCGTCTGAAAAAAATACAATAAATTGTTTCCTAGTTAAAATACTTTATTAAGAGGGAAAACAAACCATTTCAATTCATTGTTTTTATTTATGTGTAAATGATTTCAAAAAACAAAAACAAACAAACACGCTCACGACTGTCTTCTCCGTGGTGGGCATCCTCAGATACATACTCAGTGAGTAGATTTTTATTAAGTAGGGGGTAGTCAGAGGCACGTCTAAACATTACATTTGATACATGCCCGCGTTTTGCGAGGTAGCATTTCACGTGATAGTTTGCAAGCCCATCGCCGCTTATTGGAACCCTAACTGTTGGCACATGCCTTCGAATTGGTTCTAGGGCACGCCGGTTTCCTTACGATGTTTTCCTTCACTGTTTTGAGCACGTGTTAATGCACATAAATTTTTCGAGTAGAAAAATCCATTGGTGCACGACCGAGTTCGAACCTACGACCTCTGGATCAGAAGTCGGGGTATCAACCACTAGGCCAAATCAGTTATTATAGCGAATAAAGGGAATAGCAAATTAATCATCTAAATACATAGTTGGCTTTATGGAGTACCCTGAATAACTATAGGGAGTAACTGTTTTCATAGTAATTTGGGGGATATCTTGGGGTCCCTTTATAAAATAATCACATTACTTTTTATCGACCCCTTTAGTTTTATTGATTGTTTAGTTAATTTTGTCCTAAACATATATACCAATGTGACTCACGGGTGTTTTTTTAGAGTTCCGTAGTCAACAAGGAACCCTTATAGTTTCGCCATGTCCATCCTTCTGTCTGTCCGTGGCTTAGCTCAGAGACTTTTAGTACTAGAAAGTTGGTATGGGTATACATATCAATCACGCCTACAAAGTGGTATAAAAAACATCTTGAAAAATATTTTTTTAGGTTACTACGTAAAGTACAGAAGATTTTTTCTCTCGTCTATCCTATAGTGTGGTAGTATGGAGTCGTCCATTTACCTTTGGATCCATTTTAGATTCAGGCATCTGTTTGCTAAATTGCTCGTTTATTAAGCTTTAAAGTGAAAATTTTTGTTATAGTCAAGTGTCAAGTGTCTTTGCCAGCAAAACGGTTGTCTTTTGATTTGTGAAAAAAGAAAACTATCAAGTTAAATAGGCTTTACAAGTAATTTAGTAATAGTCGACCAACTTATAAGATGTAGTTGGAGAAGTAGAAGGATAATTTTGTACAAATTCCATTGAAAATTATTTTGATTAATTTGTTGGTTCTTTAAAACCAAAAATCCCTTTTCTTAGTCCGCATATTCTGACGGACAACTAGGAAACCCTACACGGCGCCTGGAATGACACGCACTTAGCCGGTTTTCTTTAATAAAAAAGGCAGACCACTTCCGATTAATAACTAAAAACTAACCTAAAGCTCTTACTGATAGAAAGGTTCTTTTGCTCGTAAGAATTTTTTTTTTGCATTTCTATGAATTTCATTACCTACAGAAAAAGTTCATCCGTTATTGACTATATGTAAAGTTCAATATTTTATGTCAAAAATCCTTGCAAGCTGTGCGATTTTGGTGAATAAAGAAAATCAACTTAAGTTAACATAATAAACTTACTTAAGTGAAACAAAACACAGGTTAGGTTTTAGTAATCCTGTGGTGTATACGGCAATGCAGTAAAACGCAAGTTGCTAGTACCTTAGGTCGCTCAACCCTTTTAAAATGCTCGCAATTCTATACAATACCTTGGTGACAAGCGAAGCGATCAGCAGAGCTACTATCAAACGACACAGCGTTATATAACTGAATCGAAGCGAGCCGCAACAAAGTTATAGTCGAGACATAAACTTTAAAGTTTATTAAACTACCTTTTTGAATACACTGAAATGTTTTTTTTTTATTTCAAGTGCCAAAAATGAGCTTACGCCAAACCTGTTGGTAAGCGGTTACCGTAACTTATGGATGGACACCAGAGGTATCTAGGGTGTCGCGCGTTACCGATCCAAAGACATAAAGCCTGAGGTCGCATGTGCCAGTAATTTCACCGACCTACCTAAAAAACAAAACAAACACGCTCACGACTGTATTCCCCGAGGGTCCACCTCAAATATATACTCAGTAAGTAGATCTTTAGAGACACATTACATTTGGTACATGCCCGCGTTTTGCAAGTTAGCATTCCACATAACAGGTTGCAAGCCCATCGCCGCTTATTGGAACACTAACTGATGGCACATGCCTTCGAATTATTGGTTCTAGGGCATGCGGACCTACCTATCAGACAGAAACTCAGCAAGTACTTAGGAGTTCTACTTCAGTCCACTGTGAATCATATTGGATATACTTTCAATTATATAGTTATCGTTTCAAAGTTTTATACTAATAATGTTGGACATTTTCACACAGCATCATCTAGCCCCAAAGGAAGCAGAACTTGTGTTATGGAAACTACATGGCTGATGATTACATCATTTATTTTAATTATTTTTTTGTAAACACATATTATAGAAAACATCCAGACCCGAGACAAATATTTACAGATCATACAAACAATTGTCCCGCGGCGGGAATCGGACCCACAACCTTCTTCGTCTCAGGCGACTGCGCCACAGAGCTCGTCGTTTATATTATCAATGAAGGGTAATAATAATGTTTATTGTTCAAAAATACATAGGTTATATATAGCATTTATATCTTATCTTATCTAAATCTTACAAAATAGATTAGGTTGTATGTTTCAGTTGCCATTTATGTAGACATAGTGGTATTGTTTAGAGCTCTGAGTATCGGACAAGAAATTTTGTTTCCCGATCCTCAGCGCCAGGAAACCGGCATGCCCTAGAACCAAAAATTCGAAGGCATGTGCCAATAGTTAGTTTCCCAATAAGCGGCGATGGGCTTGCAACCTGTCACGTGAAATGCTTACTACTTGCAAAACGCGGGCAATTACCAAATGTAATGTTTGGACGTGCCTCTGACTACCCCCTACTTGGTATACTCAAAGATCTACTTACTGAGTATGTGTCTGATGATGTCTACCATGGGTAAGACAGTCGTGAGCGTGTTTGTTTTTTTTTTAATGAAACTCTCGCTCCGCTTAGGCCATGTCGCCTCTGAACATGTCGTGTTCATTATTACTTTTTATTGATCCATGGTAATTATTGTACCTACCTACCTAATGGCGGTATCGTGACAACTAATTGTAGTTCAATACAGGGTGACTGCAGTTGAAACAGATATAATTCTGTTCGACAGCAAAATCACCGTCCATTGACGTATCGTTTACAATTAAGAGGATCTTCCTCAGCACCGTCCTATACAGGGTGACTGCAGTTGAAACAGATATAATTCTGTTCGACAGCAAAATCACCATCCACTGACGTATCGTTTACAATTCAGAGGATCTTCCTCAGCACCGTCCAATACAGGGTGACTGCAGTTGAAACAGATATAATTCTGTTCGACAGCAAAATCACCCTCCACTGACGTATCGTTTACAATTCAAAGGATCTCCCTCAGCCCCGTCCGCGACCACGTCAAACTTGGTAATAAAATTCTAAAATACAAAACCACAATAATTTCAATGCCATGCGTGTTTGGAAAGTTTCAGTGCGTAATGGATCCATATATGCCTTATTGACGATGATTGATTAGATTTACAGTGAATAAAGGATCCATCTTTGCCTTATTGACGTTGCTTAATTGGATTTACTCCACACGACCGATTAAATAACTTTTAAAAGGTATCCTTTGATTATGACTCTTTCTCTATAAATGAATTCTACTTTGTTAGATTGGCGTCATACTACAGTTGAATGAAGGATCATCAAAAAATACCGTTTTGAACCAACTATCGAAAGGAGGGTTTTGAGTTTAGGCTCATTTCCGAACTAATTCAATTCGTTTAGCTTTCTTACCTACCAAGTTTAATAAATAAATAAATAAATAAATAATGCTGGACATTTTCACACAGCATCATCTAGCCCCAAAGTAAGCAGAGCTTGTGTTATGGGAACTACATGACTGATATACTACTTACATACATTTTTTTTTTGTAAATACATACGTATTATACTTAGAAAACACCCAGATACCGAGAAAAATATTTGCAGATGCAAACATTTGTCCCGTGGCGGGAATCGAACCAGCAACCTTCTGCGCCTCAGGCGGGCCTTCACCCACTGCGCCACAGAGGTCGTCAATCAATATTTAATACGGTTTTTAGACGATAACTAGATTTACCCCTATCGAGACATAATAGTTTTCCTTGTGAAGAAGCGGCCAAGGCTATTTCTGCAGCCAAGCAGTAATGCTCGCATTGGTGTATTCCAGTTTGAAGGGTGTGGGTGTCGTTGAAATCTATTCACCCGTTATGTCTCAGGGTTGGCAACGCGCGTAATACCTCTGATGTTGAAAGCGTCTATAGGTTACGGTAACCGCTTAGCAACATGTGGGCCGTATGCTTGTCTTACACATTAGATATATTAGAATTTTGAAAATATATAAATTGTCATAACTTCTGAGCAATTTCTGCCCCATAATTGGCGATGAGTTATTTTTAAGTTGATTTAAAACCAACTCGCTCAAGAGTGATGGGCATAGGCTCAGTACGTAGAGCCATGTACTAGGTTTGGCATGTGCCAAATATAATATTTGACACATGCCCTAGTTTTGCATACTAGTTAGCTTTTCACGTGACGGATTGCAAGCTAATCAACTTTTATTGAAAAACTAGGTACCGATGTTAAAAACCATAGGACTTTTGGGTCACCGTTTTATGTAAATGGGAACCAATGAGAATATACATTATTCGAATGGATCATTCATTGGTGCAATAACGGATTTGATCCAACGACCTCTGGATCTGGTTCCCCACTTACAGCCCACTTGGCCAACACGAAAAATATTATCGGCAAAAAACATACAGACATACCTATTTTTTTCGAATTTATAATATTTAATAGGACTTAGGATAGGATATCAGGATTTGTATTATGTGGTTAAGTATGTACCTAATTATACACTCGATGGACCTCAACATCAACATTTCAATGACACTAGGCACACACAGCTCCATCTTTCAATGTGAATGTGTGGCCATTACCGAAGCCGCAACTGCGATCTACAGGAGAGAGATCGAAAACTACAACATACGCATTCTCTCTGACAGCACAGCAACACTAAGAGCTCTGGAAAGCCACAGCTGTAACTACAAACTCGTTTAAGAGTGCCACCTAGCCCTAGAGAGAATTGGGGCGAAAAATAAAGTGACTCTACAATGCATTAAGGGCCATAGTGGATCACTTGGCAACGATGCTGCTAATGAATTGGCCAGGAACACTTACGGAAGGTCCTGCCCCATTCCTCCCTCTGCCATTTTCCCAGCTGCGCACGTGGATGCGACACCGCACTATAAACCAACACAATGGACGCTGGGGACAGGCCACGGACTGCAGACAGTCAAGAGCAGCCCTACCTGCCATCTCACCACGTCTGACACGTCGCCTGCGAAGTCTTAAAAGACCAGATCTCCGGATCATCGTGGGGACCCTAACCGGTCACTGCCCCCTGAACAAACACTTCTACAATATCGGAGCCACAGACAGCCCACTCTGCAGAGGGTGTCTAACCGAAGAGGAATCAGCTGCCCACGTAATCCTGGAATGCGTAGGCGTAGCAACTCACCACGCACAAATCCTTGGCAACCCAAGGTCACTCCGCGAAGCCTGCGAAGACCCCAGGAAGCTTCTGTGCTTCTGGGCGGAGTTGGGCTGGCTACCCACTAGCCAAACTCCCATGCACAATGAACCAATTTGGAGTTTGAGTGCGGAAAAGGGAGTCCACACACATACACATGTACCTAATTAACTATTTTACCTAATAAGAAGTGATATAAAGGAATTTAAATTTGAAGAAGCGCCATCTCTTGCGGCATTTACACAACTTTTTCTAGGAGTTTTTTATTTTTTATATACTTAGTGTTTTTTTTTGCGTGATAGGTACCTAGGTAATAATTTAAGTAAACAATTAAGTTTACCTTCTGAAAGCAGCAACATTTACCAGTCAAATCCTTATTATTAGGTAGGTACATATTTTTACTCTAGTAATATGATTATAACACAAAACAAAAACAAACAAACACGCTCACGACTGTCTTCCCCATGGTGGACATAGGGGGTAGTCAGAGGCACGTCCAAACATTACATTTGGTACATGCCCGCATTTTGCAAGTAGTAAGCATTCCAGTAGTAAGCGTTTCATTATCAGATTTATTTAGAGTTAAAGTGGCTAAAGCATACGATCTATCTGTAGGTACCTATAGTATTTTGGATATCATCAAACGATGTGTTCCGTGTTCGCCCCGCAGAGTTTTGCCCCACATGTAAAATTCCACATTCACCCCACATTATATTCCTTGTCTGCCCCGAAAATATTGTTTTCTTTTTAAAACACTTCGACACGGTTTCTTCCGGGGACTTCGAAACGCTTCGATGAATTAGTTATAATAACGTAGATACTGGTTTTGATATTTTATTCTAGAAATTTCAAAAGGAAAGGTAAATAACTATTCTAAATAATAATACAGATATAAACAAAACAAAAGCTTTATTAGTTTTTATGGACACATGTGTGCACACTAGCGCTATTAAATGCTAAGATTTATGCGAAGACAGAAAAAATACAAACTAAATACCAACACGTAAAGTAACCTCAAAAACAATTGCATACAATGTTTTATTAGATATATAATATATACTACATGAATTCACACAACTCTGTACACGTACTGAGGTATCGACAAAAAATACAGAAGAAACAGCTACCTATCTAAGGACCGCTGCAAACGATCTATAGATAGCTCAACTGATCCAGATCTCAATCAGACGGAAGCGTTCCCAAAATACTGACCGTATTGCTACGCTGAATGACAATGCTAATGCGTCGACCCAGATAAGAGCTGAATCGCCCTGAAATAATATTGAAAACGCGAAGGACCTCGTTTCGTTACGGATCCAGAGTCTCAACCCCAAAAGGCTCAAATAAGTAAGCTCTGTCGAGACTTCTATATTTGCTCCTCTTGAGATCCCCGAAAAGTGAGATGGCGCTAGAGTATATATACTTAATTATACATATAGTATACATTATATACCATTTTTATTTTCCTGATATTCTACGGGTAACTTCCTCTCTTACCTTCCCATAGTGTTATCAAAAACAAAATAGTTAAAATATACCCTCTAACTCTATTAAAACTTCATTTTATGAAATTATAATTAATTTTCTAAACAAAATAGTTAAGAACGTATATGTTTTTATATAATTCACACAAACACATTTTACCAACAAATTAGTTCAATAAAATAATGAAAAAATTACACAATTGGAATTTATTAACACCAACAAAGTCTTACCATTTTGGTATATTTTATAAAGTTAATAATAAGTTAATAAATTGCACATTTAAGCTTATAAAGCGTACATAGTTTGTGCTATTCATATTATTTTTATTTTTTTGTTAAATGCAACAGTACACTTAGTGAATGCTATCAATAATAATGAATAACATGAGTTAAAATTTAAATTAAACATTTATTCTACATTCCAATAATAGTAATATAATTAACTAATTGGCATAACTTTATTGCATAATCATTTTAAATTTTAATTTAATATCACATAACTGGCAGATGTACAGAAGTACATTAGTTTAAACGTGATTAGAATATCTACCCATAGATTTACAGACACGCTTTATTTCCATTTCAAATTACAGAAGAGAAAAATAATTAAAATTTCAGAACATTTCACAAAAAAAAGATATTAATAGTACCTATACGTATTGCTAAATCAAATAAAAACATGATTTTTTACATTAAAACAAACGAATCAGATACCATAGTTTATTTTATTATCTATAATTACCAAGCAAAATTATGTTCAATTTTATAATTAATTTTATTATTTTTCAGAATGAAAATATTTTATACGAATAAAGTTTGATTGCTATTTTTATTCCAATGATACAATAAAAGCTATTTACAAATTCTAATATTACATACACTCTTTTATAAATCTAGTATTCGATTGTTTAAATAATTTTGTTATTCATAGTTTAAATGTATACTGTAATTCTATGTTTTTTTTGTATCATGGTAAACATGGACAAAAATATTGCTTGAATTATATAGTAAAATTATTTTTGACAAGGTACTGACTTTGAACATGATGATTTTGCAATGATATTTTTTTTATACCTACTTATATTAACTTACAATCTAAAACAAAAATTTTCACGCGTTTCCGGAAGCAAAAATCTAAATTACATACAATATAGAAATCCGGCATAGCTCATAGAATAAAGAGACGTTTTTATAATAGTTTTAAATTTTTCTTAAACCTCAAGCAAAAAGCTTTGACGCCCGCCTTGAAGAAGATATTTTTTAATACTGATTATTAAAATAACATGTAGCACCTCCCCGTTTAGTGCACTTAAATGTTTATTTTTGATTATAATTTTCTATTTCATTTCACTTTTTCACAGCTGCCATACTTTATTTTTGCCGTACTTTATTTCACGTAATTCTAAAACATAATTCCTATTTAGAAAAACTTAGAACAATGACATATTTAAAATGTATAAACAGCTATTTTTAAAATTCTCAGGCAATCGTGTAACTTTTATATCACAACCATTTGGTAGCGTATTGAATAGAGCAGTTTAAGCGTACGATAAAGTACGAAACGCTTTTGACTAGGATAATATGTCGTTTACTTATCAAACGTTTACAGAAGAGGATTAAAAGCTTATGTATGCTGATAAATTGTTTGCTATGGATTATTAAATACAGAATAATGTAGGCTTTGAAGATATCAGTTGAAAATTTACTTCGTACTCGCATAGTTAATTTGACATTAATTTAGCATGGTTTAGGTCAAAAGCCTTTGACCTAAATCATACTAAATAAATATCTCTGTCAATTATGCAATCTACTGCATGCAATCTGAAAACGCGAGACAATATATAGGTTTTCTTATTAATCTTCGGTAATTGTCGCTTTATATTTCTTCAAATTCACGCAGATGGCATAGTACTAAAAGATTTGATAGCGACCGTCGAAACTGAGAGTTCATATTTAGTTCCCCACACAGAACTTGTATCAGTGAATATATTTTAACTTCAGGAAACAAGCCCGGTTCGCCACAGGATTCCCTGTATCGTAGTTATCAAAAACAGTTCCATGGTACCACAAAACCCAGACCCCAAAAAAAATATTCAAGCGAGAATCGAACTTTTGGCTGGTTTTACGACAAATGCGCCATTGGCGTCCTCGTCAAAAAGTCGAGTAACGGTCAAACTGACGCGGTAGCAGCTATACATTCATGCGAACTTTGACAACTACATGACAACCCTTTCCACCTATTTTCCTTGGATCGCGACCAAAAGGAGTAAACTTGAGTATCGTTTCAGCCTTTCGGGAGGCATCTCTAGTAAGTCTGTGGGGAGATTCTGTCTCCCCACAGACTTACTAGAGATGCCTCCCTAGAGTAGACTTTCTGGAGACAGACACTCATGAGTATTAACGATAAAACTGATGCAATAGATTGCATATTGAGGCATAGCAGATATTTGACCAGCTTAATATGATATCATGGTGCAAACAAACTATAAATGTGTGTATCCTTTTGCACGGGGAGAGGTGCGGCGGCGGGCGATGGAAGCCCGGCGTCAGAAGACGTCGTCACTTGGATCTTCATCCAACTCGCAGAGAAGCTTGCTACTGTAATATTAAAAAACATGGTTAGAACAATCTGATAGTTTAGCAAATCAAAATAGTTTCACAACAATAAAACACTCGTGAAAATTCATTTTATTAAACTGTTCTGGAATTTCGTAAAACATCGAATATAGTGCTCACTAGAAATTTAATCTTTAGATATACTATGTCTATGTAAAGATTATTAGGTGATTTTAAATAATCTTGTGCCTTAAGAAATATTTTTTGTTTCTAAGTTTTTATACAGGTAAATTTTATTAGTTAAAGCGTGATTCAATTTAGAGTCAAATAACATTAAGTCATACTAAGAACTCAGTGCAAACATCCGATAAACTAAAGTTTAAAACGTACTTCACGTAAAGTCCATAAAAACTATGATTTTCCATCTTGATACTTGAAAGCGGACCTGAAAGTCCATATTACAGTAATTTATAACAAAAAGTTACCAAATAAATGCAATAAATTAAGAAATGATTTGATTTTAACTTATATAAGCTTCACTTGAAAGTAACTAAATAACAAACAGACAATAATGGAAGTCAAATTTCCTCCTACTTCTAATAATAATGACTATTAAAGTCAAAATGAAACTTTGTATGTATATGTAGTTCGGATGTCAATACTATAACTTGGTATCTTGGAGCTGACTTGATAATGGAGCCAGGAGGTTGATAATAAAACTCTTCAGTGGCTACTAGTAAACCCTATAAGTTTGTGCTCATATATTTCGTTTTGACGAGTCCAATAGATTGGACTAGTTAATAATTTTTAGTGCATGATAAAAGAGTAAATTTTATTTTTTATAAACTACACATTTTATTTATGAATATTTTTAGCCCGTTCACGGCACTAGAATTTAGAATGCATCAAATACATTACGTATTAATGAATCTGTTTACTTTATAATAGAAAATACTCACTCCTCTTTACTGGCATAGGATTCTGCGTGTACTCGCCTATTGCAAGCCCTGTTACAGCACCCACAGTGCCAATAAGCTAGTACACTGAGGCTGAAGATGAAAACTGTTGTTGGCAGTACCAATGCCAGGATCAACCCTCGGACCGTGCTATCCCAGGAGTACCTCGCAACTACCAGATCCGGTCGTGTCATGCTATAGTAGCATGGGAACACCACTGGAGCATTCGGACCAGCGTACTCTTTTGCAAACACAGTGCAATTGACCCTCGGTGGATAACCGCAACCTTCAGGGTTTATTAGAAGTTTCAAATCAGTCGCGTCCCATTCCTTAGGCGCTGGCGCGTTCTCGGAAAATGGTCTTCGGGCTAGGTTAACTCGAATTTTGTGGCATTTTGTATGCGCTGTTGTACAACCTTCCCGACAAGACGCCCATGTGCAGTTTGTCAGTGTTTCCGCGTGAACGTGTTCTGATACAGCGCATATGCCTGCCTCTGGGACGAACTCTGCTAAGATTGTCTGAACAGCTGGTTCAATGACAAAAGGAATTAGGAATAGGAAAGCGAATAGTGATAGAATAGCAGCGGTGCCGAGACTGATCGATGTGTATAGTTTGAATCGTTCGAAGAATTGGTTCAAAAGCTCTTCCCTCGTCGGTTCCAGGGGTAATAACTCCTCAGGGCTCTCCGCTTCAGCTGATACGCCCATGGGGAGCGTTGACCTCTCAGACGCAGCTGGAGAGAGGCTGGTCCGTGATCTGCTCATAGATGACATGGTCCGAGGGGATTTCAGCTAGTAAGAAGCATAGCAAGCGTTTAATCGTCTCTTAATGAACTAGCCGGACCCTCGCAAAGGAGGGGAACGCCTGAAAAAGAAAAAAAAAGGAATTAAATTAAACTAGTTTACAAAGTTTGATGACCATTAATCGTAACTAATGAAAATCTTACTTTTAATACTCAGGTTTACAAATTAATATAATGTTTATGCGCTTGTTTGTTCCTAATAATTACGTAACAGCTAAACTGATATGGACGAATAGTTCGTGACCTGGATTAAAATCTAGTGTAACTTTTTATATGGTTACTACGCGATTGACGCCGTAAATACTCGTGGAAAAAGGCTACAAGTACATCGTTATCATCTTATATATATAGTACAGTATATAATCAATCTCCCAATATTGTCAGAAAGAACGATCATGAGCCTTTTCTATTTTCAGTTCTGTTCAGTCAATTATTAAATTCAATATTCAAAAACCTTGGCTTTTCAATTCAATGATATTACAGTTTCTGGCAACTTAAATATCAAGTAGGTAATAGCTAAATTGGGATCATTTGACGAAGTTCGTGCTACCATTTTGAAGCCTGCAAATAAAATATTCATTAGACTGAAATACGACTCAGTCACGGAAAAACGTGTCAAGGTCATGTCGGTACTGCAACTTACAACCTACACCCTATTTGTGAGTATGGATACAGCTATCTGGCTATGATGTCTGTGGTGTCATCATATTTGTTATATGAATTATTTAGACCGATTTCAATACGGATTTAATGTGGTGATTTTCAGCCAAGTATGATGGAATATACAAACTGGGTGCACAGAAAGGGAAAACAATTGTTTCTTAACATTTAGGTTGGTGTTTTAGTCAGGGGCGCGGAATTAACTATAATAGTCGACAATATCACAGGTATAATGCTTGAAATAGTTATAAAAATTTGCTCACGTGACTGATCTCAGAGTGGAGAAACAGGATCGTTCGGATCCATAGGCAAATCATTCTTGTCAGTGGTGCATTTGAATCTCATCCTAGCATCATCACCCACCACAATCGTCCTCTGACAAATCACCAGAGTTATACAAGAAATCACAACAAGAACTGTCGGCAAGACCAAAGCTATTAGAAACTGGCGGTAGGTAGTTTCAAGATCGAAGCGGGCGACAACCGTGTCAGGGCTATTCTCCATATAGAAGCAAGGGAACCTGGCTTTAGCGTTATGGTCGGCCCCGTCGCGTCCGAAGTCCTTGAGGAAATCCTTGCATTCATCAGCTAGCGTATTCACGCAACCTTCTAAGTTAATCATCAATCGACTGTCGTTAGCAAGTGTGAGCTCGACTTCTGAAGGAGCAATGATGCGGTTCGGAGTCGCTCTAGACTGATACAGATACTGTAAGTAAGTGAAGTTAGTTAAATCTGAGATATCAGTTTTGGGAAGTAATGCTGCGTTAATGCAATCAACTGCCACAACACCAGCTGTCCCATTATGAACTGCATGACATGATAGCATCAGCACTTCTTCACCAGAATCATTCCAAAGCACTGTCCCATTTTCTTCAGACCCTACTTTTGCACATCTAGCTAGAAACACCCTATCACCGCTCAAGACTATGACGTTTTTGTTGCGGGTTGGGATGTCCACGCAACGTCGATCACAGTTGTACGGCGTTCGTATCTTTCTACAAGTCCCTCTGTTACATGAATATAAACCATGGACATCTATGCACGTTATTTTTCCGCGTCTCCCTGAACATTTTAGCGGTAGATCCGTTTCTCGGAAAGCACATTCGAAGGCGTCTGTTATATTAATGCATTTTCCTTCCGTACAGTTGAAAGTTCCAGTCAGATTTCGGCATTCGTCTCTGATGCAATGATACTTCTTTGCGTTTTCCTGGTCGATACCGAAGCATGTTTTGTTAGCAGCACTTCCGCATTCAGCAAGCAGTAAACTTGTTCCATTTTTTCTGACATTGACGTAGATCTGGATGCAGGCACCCGAAGTTTTGCTGAGGCACCACTCCCCACAGGACCCCCAATCGCAGTTGTCTTTGTTGACTGTCCTTGTTGTGGTACACATTATTGGTGTGGGGTCGATACCGGAGGCAATGGCTCGGGTATACGGCATGTAGATCGCCACGGTTAGGTAAACGATTGCCACGGCACTGAGCACTGCTGTCATTTGACAGACACATATCGTCCCACATATTTTTGTATCCTGCGGTGGTATAACCAGCTCTTCCTCAGTTTTCGGTTTTGGCATGTCGGAGACTTGCGATTGCCTGTGGCTCACCGATAACTGAGACTGAAGAGCGTTATACGCATGCGTAGTTGGGGGCGATCGATCGCTGCACTGCGGGCAACCCTCTATGCTATTTTTTTTAATAAATCATCTATGTCAACGTCCACCCAAGCTGTACTGGCCGACGGCACGCAAATGCGATAGATTATTGTTAATGGACATTTTATGTTGTTTTCTTGACGTCATGGATGATATTCGAATGACTTAAAATTTCAAAATTACGTTTGACACAATTATAAATTATATAGTCATAAGATATGATAAATTGTTAATATGTACCTAACTAAAATTACATGAACAAAGGTTTTATATATTTTATAAACTTCTAAATCGGTACGTTTGATAGCAAGCATAACTTTTTAATTGTCACAAGGTATGATAAATTTTTGATAGGTAGCTAACTAAAAATTTAATGACAATTTTAAAATAATGTCTATAATATTCAAACGACATACTTCTAACCTATCACCAGTTTTTTTATTTTGGTAGTAAGTGGTTTTGTTCATAAAAATTACTGAGATAACATTTTAAAAGTAATGGTAAGTTATTGGATACAGGTAGCTATAAACTGTTCGTCATAGCACTCTTTGGGGAAAGTTTATGTCTCGCTGTCGCCATGCGTGGATGATGATAATTTTATGCATAAATATATTAAACACCAAAAAATCAAAACATAAAAAAGAAAAATAAGCATTTTATAAAAAAAATGGCTTTATGAAGATTGCAATGCGACTTTCAGATACTTACTATAACAACAGGTATTGTTTTTGTACCTATTAATTTTCTATTTATGGTGACCTTGTAGCCTACGAATGTATTGTATGAATTTTAGCTTTTGGCTGTTCCTACCTATGTTTTATATTACATAAATAATCTTAAGTATAGAAAATTTTCGGAAATCCAAATTGATACTGCTGTATCATTCTGAAGATCTAAAATCAAGAGTACTTTAAGAGGTTTTACTTACGTTTTTATTAGATTTTTCACTTAAAACGGTATAATTTTTTCACCATCCAGTATTATTAGCGATAGTTAAATAAAGCTTTAAGTTGCTTTATTGTATATATTTATGTTTTAGGTGTTTTCAATGATGTTTCCAAAACGCTTGGATTCCAATGGCATGAAGTTGGTTGCTTTAAGTACGGCTGCGCAATGCGGTGTTTCTGTATATGAATGAAGTTGGTTTTGTGCAATGCGTTACAGACGACTTTAAGGGAAAATAAACTTTTTTTTTATAAATAATTTATCATCAATTCGTTTGCTCAATTCAAACGAATTGTCTTTAGTAATTTCACTCTAATAATTAACAATGATAGAAAATCCATAAAATATTGTAAACGTGGAAACTTTAACAGAAATACGAATCACTTACAAAATTATTTTGATTAAAATAATTAATTTCATTGTACCTACCTATATTGTTTTACGATACCAATTTTATTTAGTTTTAATTTGCATTGTACAAATTAAAATAAAAAAACACACATCGCCGGTATTTTGAAATTTGTTTTCTATCTATTATAACTGCTAGGAAACAGATTTATTTTCCTAGTTTAATATTAGGTAGGTAGCTAAATTTATTCTTACTGTTTTTAAAGTTGTTGTATTATTATGTATGTTTATAAATTTAAATTATATTTTAACGAACAAAAAGTCACGCAAATGTAGTATGTATGCAAATACTTACCTGATTATAGTAATAAAATCAGAATCGAATTAATGTGTAAAAAATAGCTTATTTTAAATAAGAAAAGTGCAAGCTCTTAGCGGTATTTCCTTTTTTTTTTAATTAACTATTTTCCTACTTATGACTTAGGTAGCCTTTGTCACTTAGTAGAAAATACCTAATATTCATAGTTATATTGGCTATAGGCCTACTTACCTGTGACTAAGTTTTGTCCATGTTTGGATAAATTTTTTTATTTATATTATTTAACTTCAAATCATTTAAATTCCATAATATTCCATTATAAATTCGTTAAAAACTATTCACAACCACGATCAAAAAACAATTACACTTTGTTTACATACTCAAGGAACAAGTTACGGGCTTAGCTTCTAAACCACATTTACACAAAGTTTACATCCAATATGGGAGACCACGCATGCGTTGGACTTTGCCAAATTTAGCAAAGTTTACTGTATTTGCAACGTTTTCATCGACTTTTTCGATTGCAGGTTTTGGTAAATAATTGTTTAATAAATACATTTATTTTTTTAAATATCTCGATCTGTAGAGAAATAGCGTTGGTAAAAATTATAAAATAGTTAAACGCGGTCAAACTCGTATATAAATTAATTAAAAATAAAGGTAGGTAACACACATATATACCAATCAGTGACAGCCCTTTGAACCGGTCTAAGGGATTTGACAAAAGGATGTAGTTGTTTTAAAAGCATAATATGCTTATTATTCACAGAACTGTCATCGTTAAATAATGCTGGAGTGAGGTGTTGCCAGTCAAAATACATTTAATAATAAACTTTTATCGTCAACAAACACATGTTGACTTGATATCTTCGCTAATTACCAACAGATTTTGATGATTACTTTGTTATATAGAGAATGATCCAAAGTTTGTTCGAATCACGACTATTAGTCGAAACATTTTTGTGGGTGATTTTCTTTTGTTTTTTATTGAATGAAGTCATCAAAATAACGTAAGCACGAGAAGATCTGAGGGTCTATGATGAGTTGCATGTCAAAACGACGGTATAGACAAGATGTGAACGTATTTGTATATCGGCGTAAACTTTCTGATGATAGGGATAGAAATAGTAAACTTGGAAATGCAAACGTATCGCCAGAATATCGCGATTTATATCAACCGAAGTTTCTCAATTCGTCCGTATTTTTTTTTGTATGTTACGCGATATATTTGTCAATTAAATTATTCTTTATTAATTGACAGACTTCAAGGGTAGCTCCATATACATATATTATTTATAAAAAAATACCACTTCTGAGAATGAAAAAATGGGTGACAAAAAATATTAGACTTTTTGACTATTTCCCGTTATTTGAAGTCGGTGTTTAGATTAAATGTCTTATAAATTATAAATAAATACAACTAAATTGGCAAACAAGCATACCTGTTGGTAAGCGGTTACCGTAACGTATTGGACGCTTGCAACACCATAGGTAGATATCACACGCGCGTTGTCGATCCTGAGATACAACGGGTGAAAAGTCTCTGTACCTTCAATTTCACCGGTATGGGCCCTTCAAACCGGAACACAGCAATGGGAGCATTACTGCTTTTTGGTAGAAATAGGCACGCTCTTTCACTAGAAGCTCTACTACGTCTTATATGTAGGTACAGACATACAATAACGTGGACATTTCTACACAGCATTATCCCCAAAGTAAACAGAGCTTGTGTTATGGGAACTACATGACTGAATATATTTTTATATAACTATTATATATTATACAAAGAAAACACTCAGACCCGAGACAAATGTTTGCAAATCATACAAACATTTGCCTCGCGCCGGGAATCTAACCCGTCACCTACTGCATCTTCGTCTATTGCGTCCATAGAGGTCATAGGAAAAATATCCACACCCAGTGAATAATTGCCACAGTAGGTACAGAATATAGGACAAGGGTCAACGAACATTGAATCAAAGATGGCAACAATTACTGTATTAAATCGTTAGTATGATTGTCGAACCGCAATTTATCTGTTAGGGCGTGTGTCGGCCTAGACTAGTCGGGTTTTGTCCACAAAATACTAACTATGAATAAAATAAATAAATATTTTCACACAGCATCATCATTTACACAGCCTCACGTGGAAGGGTGCCCTCATATCTGTCGCTACCGCTCTCTCACAGGTCCATTCAAAGTCTCCAATCCAAACTTAATGTTTGGTATTTGGATGATGGAACCTTAGGTGGCGACGTGGACACGGTTTTTGGCGATCTAAAACTCATCATTGATGAATTTAGGCAAATTTATCTAAGTGCGAACTTTTTGTTTCTGACACTTGTTTAGATAGAAATTCCGTTATTGATATATTTAACACTTTAGCCTCTAATATTACCGTAGTAGAAAATGTTCACTGCGTCTTCTGGGTTCACCAATTCTTAAAGTCCTTTCCAGCCTTTATTGAAGGAAAAACTCAAAATTTTGTGCGAAGTTTGGACAGATTGCTCAAAACTAATGCCATATATAGCTTTTACCATTATCACATTTTGCCTTTTTGTCCCGAAATTTACATACGCTTTAAGATGTTGTCAACTGTGGAAACACAGCGAGCTGGTGGAAGGCTTGGACAACATAATAAAGAACACCCTCTCGTCGGTTTTGAATATAGATTTGGATGGTAGGGCATGGTCGCAGGCCTCTCTGCCTGTCAAATTAGGCTTAGGTATTCGCAAAATTTCAAGTAGCTCTTCCAGCATTCTTGTCTTCCATCTAATGCACTGGTTTAATGGTTTAAAAAATTCTAACTCCTTCTCTTTCGGCGTTTCCTGGAAACAATATCAAAATTTCATATCTTGACGAAACTAGAAATGCTTGGAATAGTGCTTGCCCCAATACTGCTCCCCCAAAATCCTTTTGGTCTCAACGGCAATGGGACGGACCTCTGTGCGAGCTGACGCGGAATTGTATGTTACTCAAACTCCATGGATCGTGCTGGTCTGCTAGCCGTTTCTAAATGGGAGTCAGGACTTTGGTTGCAACCACTTCCGTTAAACAATACTGGTACTTTAACATTTCGGGTTACAGTTGGTCTACGGTTGGGTGCGCAGTGCTGTGCCCCTCATTCGTGTCAGTGCGGTACGGTGGCTTGGTTACCACGGATTATCGTGTACCAGAGCCGCCGGTAGGATCTCTCGCCACGCTAGCCTTAATGATATCATACGCCGGGCTTTTACCAGCGTCAACATTCCAGCTGTTCTCGAACCGAATGGTCTACTACGTGACGATGGTAAGCGGCCTGACGGCATGACCTTTGTCCCTTGAGAGAAGGGAAGGCCTTTGGTATGGGACGCCACATGCGTAGATACCCAAGCACCATCTCATCTGTCGGGGACATCAGTTTGAGCCGGTGCAGCGGCTGATTCGGCCGAGGATCTCAAGAGGCGCAAACATAGAAGTCTCGACAGAGCTTACTTATTTGAGCCTTTTGAGGTTGAGACTCTGGGTCCATGGAGAACCGGGACCCTTCGCGTTTTCAAAATTATTTCAGGGCGACTGGTCGAAGCGACGCCAGACAAGAAAGCTGGCTCTTATCTGGGTCAACGCATTAGCATTGCCATTCAGCGTGGCAATGCGGCCACTATTTTGGGAACGTTTCCGCCTGGTAGTGATCTGATCAGTTTGCAACGGAACCAACCGTTGTTGTATTGGTGAACTACACTACTACGCAGAAAATAATGGCCAGTACATTGTATCAGGTGTTGTAATTGATGACGGATATAAACTAAGGGGGTTTTAAAATGTTGTTAAAATCAACTAGATACTTGAGTGAGCGCTCAGTGACAACATTTCCATGGTCCTCAAGGGGCTAAATAGATAGCCAACATCTAAAAACAAACTTACCTGCTTACTTTTTGTAATACTCATAGTTTTTGTGTTTTTACCTACATGTAATAATATATAATATGATACACTTTCCAAGTAAGTGCCTCAGCCCTACAACCTTCTGGTTATTCCAATTTCAACTGCAAATGATCGCGTAGTGTAGATGGAGCCGGTTTGCCTGAATGGTCCTCTCCGAATCTTCCCAGAGGATCCTGTGGCAGGTGTTGGGAACATTTTAGAACAATCTGATCAGACATCGTGGAAAAGTACCAATGTTGTGTTTGGAATAAAATTATATTAAAATATGCATTATGGACCAACTAAAAGTGAAGGATTGTTATTCCTCACAGGCCCTAAGTGAAAACCAAATCGCTTGACCTGGCAGGTATATAAGGTAGTCTTTATTGAGTAACCACACAAGTAAAATAATAAGCCTTTTTTTCTGTAACATCATCCTAATACATTTTTGAGATACCTTATCTTAATCATCAGAGTGCATGTCAGCAAAGGTCTCCTCTAGCCCTTTTTCAGTGAAGTCTGTCTGCAGCTGCCCTCCTCTAGAAAGAGCCAGGGCAAAGGGGCTTCTTTCCATTGCTCGCTGGCAGCTATGGAGGCTGTCCCTTTGGGTTTTGCTAAGTGACTATGTCTCGAATCCATATGTAAGACATGAGAGTTTACAGATGTTGAATGTTTTTATTTTTATGGTTAGGCTTTGCTCTTCATAATTTATTTCAAACTCCAGTACTTTTTCCACTCTGTTGCCATTTTTTCATTGATTGGTCTTCTCGTGAAGTGGCAATAGCAATATTTATACCTAAGATTTCTAAATTAGGTATAAATATGCTATTGCACAGAAAATGTTGCCAATCCCGACGAATTAACTTATACCTACACAATAAACTGCAAGGTTCCGGTTGGTATAAAAGGAGTCCCCGCAAAATCCAGTGCACTGTTACAGTAAACAAAATCAGTTAGAGACATGAAGACTTTTATTGTGTTCGCGATTTGCATCGTCGTGGCTCAGGTAATTTTGTACCGACCTAATTTATTTCAATCATTTCATTACATATCCTTCGCCACTTCAACCGTTAACGAGATTGTGTATTTAATATTGTAATATAGTTGCTTTTTTTTCATTTTTTTTCAAATATAAACATTTCTTGTCTTTAATATTATTCAGTTCAACAAAGTTTTTTACTTTTTGAAGAACTAAGTACTTAAATTATGATTGTCATAGCTGTTGACCTTTTTCTAAACCCATATCCTGGCACAACATACCTCGTTTCACGTAGAGCTAAAATAACATAATTATTAAGGACGAATTTGCTAATTCTCAAATAGAGTAAATTTGCTAATAACGTTATGTGAACCGTTTTTTATTTTCAACCTACAATGTTTTGTTTTGTTTTTCTTAAACAGGCCTGGAATGACGAGCAAAAGGCAAATATAAAGAAACACACGGCAGAGTGCATCTCGGAGACAAAAGTTAATGAGCAACTAGTCAAAAAACTAAAGATGTCCGATGCTAAGGTAAGACGATTATTACCATCAGACGCACTTACTAACAACAAATAAAAAAGTCGTCTAAGAGATGGGTGCTTCAATGCTGCAAGCTGTGCATGCATAATCCAATTAAAATATATGTAATTTGACGCCGAAACCTTAGCGTCTTTATGCAAACAGATATACAGCTACCAGATGGTAATTACCGATGCCTAATTGGCATCTGTGTTACGACGTTGCTTGCTGCAAAAGAAAAGTCCAGGCAAGTTTTGTATACAATTTTACTGGTCCATTATAGTATTACTGCTTGCCGGCAGAAAAATAACTAGAAGATGTGGCAGTTCTACAACTTTATAACTACGAAATTTTACACAATTTTTTCTGGAAGCCTTAATTATAACTTGACCTGACCTTGACAAAAGTTACCTCATAAGTTTCAATTTATCAACAAAATATTAAAAAAGCAAGGTTTTGAGGCTAATTTGATGTTCTTTTTTCAGGCTGAGGACGAAGGTCTGAAGAAGTATGCCCTCTGCATGATGATTAAATATGGCGTGATGGACAAGGACGCAAAGATCAACATGGAAAAAGCCGTATCTACAGCAACAACTCCTGGTTAGTATACTAAAACGCAGTATGCGTTGATAAATAGCTATTCAGTAGTACTCTAGACTCTAGAAACTACAAAAGGTGGCAAATCCGGAAGAACACAGGATAATAAAATTAAGGTCTGACCTAACCATAAAAACGTTTCAGGAGCGCTTTACAAAAGACCAAGAATCAGACGGTCTTGAAAAAGATCCTGGTGACACATCTCAAAATTCAATTTGAAATAATTTCATCAGACTTTTCTTATCATCAAATACTGACGTAGTTCTAAGAGAAACGAAGCAGCGTAACTTGTAAAAAAATGTGATCTTACTGTTCAACTCTTTCTTTACAGAAACCAAAATTGAAGCGCAGAAACTGATAAATGCCTGCATCAAGAAAGGAAACACTCCACAACAGACTGCTTGGAACACAATCAAATGCCTCACTGAGAAAGAACCTTTTTACCCCCTCTACATATAATTTCTGACATTTTGTCGAACCTTCTGACAGCCTTTGCAGACCACATCTCTTCTTTATTATTTACTAGCTTCTGCATCTTGGCCCGCGTGGTACCTGTATAAAAAGTAGCCTATGTGTTATTCTGATGTATAAGCTATATTACTGTAAAGTTTTATCAAAATCCGTTCAGTAGTTTTTGCGTGAAAGAGTAACAAACATCCATCCTCACAAACTTTCGTTGTAGTAGGATTGTACACACAAATAAACACTTACAAAAGGCAGAATTAAATGACATGTACAAAGTTGACTCAAATATTTGAATCTTCTATTCAAAAAATAATGTTTTTAGGGTAACTCCCAGAAATAACCAAAAACTCAGAGCCAGTATTACGTTCGTGTTTATTGGATGATGTTTTAGTTCATTGTGCTTATCGACCTCAGTTTATCTTTTAGTGTTTTATGATAATACACAGCTAAGCTTTTTATAATTGGTTGTAAATACGGCGTAACCTCTACAAAGCGGGAGAAAAATAGACTTTTGGAAAGAGGATGGTTTTCTTCATCTTCAGCTATGATAGCATGATAGCAGACAACAAGAACCTCTCGTTCCATAGCTTCATCAGCTATAGGCTATTTAACATCACGCTACAACCCTCAAGAGCCGAGCATAAATAAAATAAGAAGTAACGTCGGCAGCCGAGGGCTCTGTGGTTAGTTCCACAGTAAAGATCCGACTTTATCAGTGTGTCCTGCCTACCATGACTTACAGTACCGAGATAGTATACTCACGTGGGTGGCTGTGTAAATGGAAGTTGCACAAAGATCCATAGAGCTTCAAGCTTATACCTAGTATAAACTTAAATAATGATTCTTACAAGGATTTTATTAGATTCTAAGGCTAAGTTAACTAACAAAATAAATGGACGGGCAAGTCTGAGCATTCATCATGATGACAGATTCCTATGGAAACATAATGTCATAAAGCTGTAATTAGGATCGAACCAACCGTTGCTGTGTTGGTGAACTACACTACTACGCAGAAAATAATGGCTAGTACATTGTATCAGGCGTTGAATAGCTAGCCAACAGCTAAAAACTTACCTGCTTAGTTTTTGTAGTACTCATAGTTTTTGTGATTTTACCTACATGTAATAAAATATAATATGATACACTTTCCAAGTAAGTGCCTCAGCCCTACAACCTTCTGGTCATTTCAATTTCAGCTGCAAATGATCGTTCATTATCGCGTAGTATAGATGGAACCGGTTTGCCTGAATAGTCCTGTCCGAATCTTCCCAGAGGATCCTGTGGCAGAAGTTGGGAACAATTTAGAATAATCTGATCAGACATCGTGGAAAAGTACCAATGTTGTGTTTGGAATAAAATTATATTAAAATATAAAATAATAAGCCTTTATTTCTGTAACATCATCGTTATTCCTATTTCATGTTTTAGATAATATATCTTAATTTAGAGTGCCTGTCGGCAAAGGTCTCCTCTAGCTCTTTCCAGTGAAGTCTGCCTGCCCTCCTCTAGAAACGCCCAGCTGAAAGTTTTATTTCATCCTCCCATCGTTTGATTTGTCTTCCCTGCATTTTTATTCTTTGTCCGTCTCTTGGATACCAGTTAGTAATAATTTTGCTCCATTATTTACTGCGAATTACGTGTCCTGTCCAACGCCATTTTTGATTGTCTATTATAACTAAAATATCGATTAGTTTTGTTTAGCTCTTATAATTTCGCTGTTTATTCTGTCGCTTCTCTTGATACTCAGTATGCTTCTTTACATTGCTCGCTGGCAGCTATGGAGTCTGTCCCTATGGGTTTTGCTAAGTGACTATGGCCAGGTCATAAAAAGAAAAATGACTGTATTTGCTCTTCATAATTTATTTCAAACTTCAGTACTTTTCCCACCCTGTTGCGATTCTTTTCATTGATTGGTCTTCTAGTGTGTTGATCTGTCCTAGGTAAGTATATTCATTTTCGAACTCAAAATTTTTCCCATTGATTGTTATTTCCACTTCGGTAGAGTTTGTCATTGGCTTTGTTTTGGAGGCATTCATTTCTAGGCCAACTTCCTCACTTTTATTTTGCTAGCTCGCGTATAATTTTGTAAGTTTTTTAGGGTTTTAATCAAACAATACTATATCATCTGAGAATCGAAGATGTTTTAGTGGAGTGCCATTTATTTTTAGAGCCATGTCTTTCCAATTCAGTTTTCGAAATATAATTTCCTATATTTCGAAATATAAGTTACTGAGAACATTTATGGGGAGAGGGGATCTCCTTGTCGTACTCCTTTACTAACGGGGAATTCTTCGCCGATGGTTTCAAGTTGAATCCTTGCCGTGCTGTTAGTGTAGATGTTTCTGATACACACTATGTCGCTGATACCCCTTGTTCTTCTAGACATTTCCAAACACTATCGTAGTTCAAGCTGTCGAATGCCTTGGTATAATCTATAAACGCAATGTAGAATGATTAGCCATATTCATTGTACCACACAAGTATAGGTGGCCTTAGAAGATCTTACTTTTTGTTCATTTCATCACAAATTGATCGAGAATCAAATCAAATTGTCGGAAGTATTGTATTATTTGTATATGGAAACGTTCTGAAGAAAAACTAGAGTCAAGAGTTCCCTAAAACAATGAGCGTGGAAAAAAAATGTTATAAGAGTGAATTAACCACGACATATCAACAAGACATATCAGGATCTGCGGTCAGATCCTACCCCGTGACTTCATGTGTGTATATACGATGCACAAGTATTTCAAAATTAGGTATAAATATTGCTATTGCAGTGAAAATGTTGCCAATCCTGACGAATTAACTTATACCTACACAATAAACTGCAAGGTTCCGGCTGGTATAAAAGGAGTCCCCGCAAAATCCAGTGCACTGTTACAGTAAACAAAATCAGTTAGAGACATGAAGACTTTTATTATTGTCGCGATTTGCATCGTCGTGGCTCAGGTAATTTTGTACCCACCTAATTTATTTCAATCATTTCATTACATATCCTTCGCCACTTCAACCGTTAGCGAGATTGTGTATTTTATATTGTAATGTAGTTGCTTTGGATGATCGGGCTTCTCTTCAAATTTACCAAGTTTGTTTAATAATAATAATAATAATATATATAACCTAGTAACCATTCCATAAGCGTATCTCCTACTCCTGCAATAGCCCAGTTTGTCACGCAATATTTATAACGTGTTTTATAAGTATTGTACAAAAAGGCATCTTAGTGTTAGCGTCGTCTCCACTAATGCATGTAAGGGCATAAGCCTCAGTTTAAATAATAACATTAACCAAAGATGGTTAATGTTATTATTTAAATCTCGTTATAGGTGACTTTATCTGTTTGATTTAAATATACCCATTTTCATCTAAAAAGTCAAATATTGTAAATAGACAACATAATTAATAATTTCAACAAAGTTTTTTTTTTTAAGATCTAGGTACTTAAATTATGATTGTCATAGTTGTTGACCTTTTTCTAAACCCATATTCTGGCACATATTTGAGACAAGTTTGCAAAAAAATTCGCAAATAGAGTAAATTCGCTAATAACGTGACAATGGTTTGTTTTGTTTAACTTTAACAGGCTTTGAATGACGAGCAAAAGGCAAATATAAAGAAACAGACGGCAGAGTGCATCTCGGAGACAAAAGTTGATGAGCAACTAGTCAAAAAACTAACGGTCATAGATGCTAAGGTAAGACGATTACCTTGAAATATATGTAATTTGACGCACAAACCTTAGCGTCTTTAGGCAAACAGATATACAGCCACCAGATGGTAATTACCGATGTTTGTGAAGATGTTTGTCCTCTGCATGATGATTAAATATGGCGTGATGGACAAGGACGCAAATTTCAACATGGAAAAAGCCGTATCATAAGCAACAACTCTTGGTTAGTATACTAAAACGCAGTATGCGTTAATAAATAACTATTCAGTAGTATTCTAGAGTCTAGAAAAACGGTGGCAGGAAAGATGTTTTTAATCACGAATAACGTGCAAATCCGGAAGCACAAAGGATAATAATTCAAAGGTCTGACCTAACCAAAAACGTTTCAGGAGCGCTTTACAATATCTGAAATTAGGCTTAAAAAGACCCTGGTGACCCATCTCAAAATTCAATTTGAAATAATTTCATCAAACTTTTCTTATCATCAAATACTGGCGTAGTTCTATTTTCGGGTGAACCGAAGGATCGACATTGTATCTAGTAAAAAATTAGAATCTCACTGTTCAACTCTTTCTTTACAGAAACCAAAAATGAAGCGCAGAAACTGATAAATGCCTGCATGAAGAAAGGAAACACTCCACAACAGACCGCTTGGAATTTATTCAAATGCATCACCGAGACAGAACCTTATGACCAGGGCCAGCACGTCTCTAGGGCGAACGGAGCGGCCGCTCAAGGCGCCAAGGATCAGGAGACAGAGGTGCATCCTGACTCTTGGCGAAGTATCCTGGTTTACCGCGGCGCTCTTAGCCCCAAAGGTGCCTCCTTTTCGGATGCAATTCTGCTTACTTGAAGTGTCCCCAGGACACCACCGCTTATTTATAATGAAAAAATAACTGTAACTAAAAGGCGTTCCCCCTTTTGATTATTGGTGTTATTTTTCTTTACCACTGAGTTTCTCCAGAGTACCAGCGGCGCCGATCTAAGACGCCTAGGCGCCCTCAAAGATAATGTTTATTATGTTTCTTTAATAAAGGAATGTAACTGCTAAATACCTCTTTTGATATTTTATTTTCCTTTAAAAACAGAGGCGCCGCCGTACTTTAGTCACAGTACGCCTTCTTTTTTTTACAGATGCAGTGGTAGATAAAATAATAAGAAAATTAATTTCGTAAATTTTATTAGTTAAATTTTATATTTCTTAATCCCTGGATTGCCTAAATCCTAATTCACAGGTAAGCTGGAAGCGTCATAATGAGACGACTGTGGTGCTCTCCAGGTCGTTTCCGTTATTGTTAGGTATTGTTTTTACCCTGTCAAGAGACAACAATAAACGGTAAATATCTGTGTCCTATCTATAGCTAATTTTAAGTCTCATATATTATTTTAGCACTAAGGTGCGGCGCCTCAATAATATAGAAAAATAACGGTAAAAACAAAATCGCTTTTTGATATTCCAAAAAGCTATAATTCAATGATAATTCAACTAGATAATAAGAAATCTAGGTGGTCTAATCTATGCTAGAAATAAATATTGCAATCACCGACGAGCATTACATATATTTTCGTAGCAGTAGTGACAAATTAAATGAACCAAAAAATTTAAACTTCAAAAACAAACAAACACGCTCACGACTGTCTTCCCCATGGTGGACATCCTCAGATACATACTCAGTGAGTAGATCTTTGAGGATACCAAGTAGAGGGTAATCAGAGGCACGTCCAAACATTACATTTGGTACATGCCCGCGTTTTGCAAGTAGTAAGCATTCCACGTGACAGGTTGCAAGCCCATCGCCGCTTATTGGAACACTAACTGTTGACACATGCCCTCGAATTTTTGGTTCTAGGACATGCCGGTTTCCTCACGATGTTTTCCTTCACCGTGTTAATGCGCACATAAAATTTTCGAGTGGAAAAATCCATTGGTGCACGACCGGGTTCGAACCCACGACCTCCGGATCAGAAGTCGGGGTATCGCCCACTTAACCAACACGGTAATCTTAAATAGTTTTAAAATTTAAACTTTCTGAGCTTAATTCAATTATTGGGCAAATTTGATCCGGATAAAAAGTAGCCTATGTGTTATTCTGATATATATAAGCTATATTACTGTAAAGTTTTATCAAATTCCATTTAGTAGTTTTTGCGTTAAAGAGTAACAAACATCCTCACAAACTTTCGCGTTTATAATAGTAGGATTGTACACACAAATAAACACTTACAAAAGGCAGAATTAAATGACATGTACAAAGGCGACTCAAATATTCGAATCTTCTATTCAAAACACAATGATTTTGGGATAACCAGAAATAACCAAAAACTCAGAGCCAGTATTGCGTTCGTGTTTATTGGATGATTTTATAGTTCATTGTGCTTATCGACGAATTATAAAGCCACGACGATTGGATACAGCTTAGACAATAATATTACCTCAACTGTATAGTTTCCCTAAGAAATTTATATTATAAACAATAGTTGATCGTAATAACAGTCATGGCATCATCGAACAATTATATGGAAATATAGATAACTGATTTACCTTCATGACTAGAATGGTATGTTTTGGATTCCGTTTCCCTGTTTCACAAATAACCGAGAGATACATCCATTATAAAGAAACAGTTCCGTATGAAAGGTTCAGTTGCTCGTATACTTCAATGTGGGACAGTTTTATTCGATATAATGAATATTATAGTGATATTGTGTTTTTGTGTTACTTTGGAGCTGAGTAAAGTAAGTTTTCTTAAGAACTTAACCCCTTTACAACCGCTATTCTCATACATGAAGGACTGAGTGAAATATATCGGTCGGTATATCCTACTAATATAATAAATGCGAAAGTATGTTTGAGTGAATGTTTGTTACTCTCAACTACTAAACCGGTTTTAATAAAATTTGGAATGTAGTTAAGGTTCTAGAATAATGCAGGAGAAAAATAATGCTGGATATTTTACACACAGCATCTAGCCCCAAACTAAGCAGAACTTGTATAGGAACTACATACAAAAAAAAAATGTAAATACATACATATTATACATAGAAAACACCCAGACGCGAGACAAATATTTGCAGATCCTACAAACATTTATCCCGCGGCGGGAATCGAACCCGCAACCTTCTGCGTCTCAGACAGGCCTTCACCCACTGTGCCACAGAGGTCGTCAATACAGAATAACACAGGGTGGTAAAGTTTCTATGGAAAATTGTATTCCTTGATAAGATTAACTCAAAACTCCGTACAAACAAACTTTAAAATAAATAATACAACACCTATTTTTTTTTTTAATGGTGAAACTATACCTTAAATCTAACGACAGAGTTTTTGTACCTATTGTTCGATTAAGACATTTAATACCACACAGTATCAATTATGTCAGTATAATTATAATTATATCGGAAATATATCTATACTTACATAAATGTTTCACGGCTCAACCGCTGAGCCGTTAGTGATGTTGATATGGATATAGTTTAGAGCCTGGAGCCTGGATACAACGCGGGCGAAGCCGCGGGCAAAAGCTAGTTCTGTATAAAGTTGTTAACATACATACCGTGTCTAAACTTAACAAAACAAGTCCATTCATAATGTACCGTCTGATATTGTTTGCGAGACATTAGTCACCTGAACTTCATACTGGATTTCATGGTGAGTTTCACTTCTACGGTTGCATATCCGTAGAAGTGAAACTCACCGACATAGCTCAGAATTAGATAGATAGATATAAAAACTCTTTATTGCACGACATATAATATACAGAAATAGAGGAATACATAAACAGACGAGGTACAATAGGCTGTTTTATCGCTAAAAGCGATCTCTTCAAGACAACATGGATGGACAGGATAAAATGGAATCAAAAGACGGCGGTGTACGAGTAAATCTATTATAAAATATAAAATTATTAATGTTATATACCTACATACATAAGATATATGTACATATCTTATACAATATAATATTATGCATTATGGAGAGCTCTAGAGACACAAGGAGTCAAAAGTAGGAAAACTGTTTGGCATTAACAGAGGCAAGAAACAAGGTGATCCCATCTCTTCCGATCTTTTCACAGAGCTGTGAAAAGATTGAGTTTTTCGGTTGCAGGTACATATTTAAAAAAAACTGAACTGAACCCTCCGTATGGGAATCAATATAAAGAGGCTTCCTTAGCCATCTCAGGGAACTATATGACTGATATACTATTTATATACATTTATAGAAAACACCAACACCCGAGACAAATATTTGCATATCATACAAAAATTTGTACCGTAATGACAAATTATATAATGACTAGCCTCTGCCCACGGCTTCGCCCGCGTGGTACCTGGATAAAAAGTAACCTATGCGTTATTCTAATATATATGCTATATTACTATAAAATTTCATCAAAATCCGTTCAGTAGTTTTAACGCGAAAAAGTAACAAACATGCATCCTCACAAACTTTCGCGTTTTTAATAGTAGTTGAATTTTCATCAATCAAACTTTTGTTACAGGCTTCGATACCTCAAAGCCCATCTCCATCAAATTTAGGAGACGAAGACGATGAAAATGATGAATTCGTAAGTACTGAACCCATAACCGACATCTGCTTGTAATAATTATATTTGCCACAGAACCGAACCGAACCACGCAATCGCAAGAATTGCGACTTTTTTCGCAACGTCATGAACCTCCTGCCAGTGGCCTCCTGCGAGACAAATTTTTGCATGGTCTGCTAATATTCGTTCCGGGTCTGAGTAGTACCACATACTACGGTCCTCTTAGATCCTGATACCCACAACACAGGGAATCCTAGTGTGGGGACAGGACTATGTACTGTTGAGTGTTAAAATAAATAACTTAGTCTTGATTAAGACCTCTGAACGTGTACCAAAATACATCCAAATCTGTGCAGACAGTCGTTACGGAGATCCTTGAAAACTGTAAAAATGTAAAACCTTGTAAGTATCTATTTGTACAAAACCTATTAGTAGGATAGGTAATAGTATGATTCTTGCATATTATTAAAATAAATAAATAATGATGATCATTTTTCACACAGCTTCATCTAGCTAGCTAAGCCAAACTAATCAAGCTCGTGTTTATGGGAATTACCAACATAACTGATAAACTTTTATACTTGTATACTTTTTTTATATTATACATAAAAAACACAAAGGCCCGAGAAAAATATTTGCGGGAGTCGTACCCGCAATCTTCTGAATCTCGGGCGGGCCTTCGCTCACTGTGCCACAGAGGCCGTCAATATATCTATATAAGAATACATTAATGCCTGCGAATTTAAGATGAAATATTTGGTATGCAATAAAGTATTTTCTATCCATCTATCTATCTATCTATCTATCTATCTATCTTGTTACTTTAAAGACATTGCAAGAACATGGTAACCTTGAGCTGACAATGAGGCGTCACCTGGAATCTGCAGGATACCCAACTCCTCACCAACTTAGGTATCATTGGAATGTCCTAAGGGATAGGTTTTTGATAGATGACGAACAGGGTCTGTTGATGGAACAAGAAAGATAAATGAGGATGAATTGGTGAGGGATTCAAAGACTGTGTAAAACATGTAAGGTGTTTTAAATTATCCCACAAAATTCGCTCGGTAATTTTTATTTTGATTTTGCAGTATGAGAGAACAACTGTAATGCCAGAAACAACGCCCTTAGATGATGCTAGTAAACTGAGGAAATATTATCTGGAGTGCATTGCGCAGACGCGTGTAAAACCGGAACTTGTGAGGAAATTTAGATCTGGGAGTTGGGATGTAAGTGTCATCCTGAATATATTGTCCTGTACTATCCTAATAATATTATAAACGCGAAAGTTTGTGAGGATGGATGTTTGTTACTCTTTCACGCAAATATGTCTGAAGTTATTTTGAACAAATTTTATAATAATATAGTATTGTTGATCGAATTTTAATGCCTTAACAAAGTGTTCGATTGGCCTTTCAGGAAAACGTCTACATCAAGAGATGGGCTCTTTGCGTTCTCAACAAATTGGACTTGATGTCTTTACAAGGAGTATTCCGGTATGATACTGCAATGTCGAAGATTCAAAACGAAGGTGGGTAGACATACTGTCCTGCTAGATAAGTATTAAATCTATCTATGATCTAAGTCGCTATCATAATTTATATATGTTAATATTCCCATATGGGCTTGCAACCTGTCACGTGGAATGCTTACTACTTGCAAAACGCGGGCATGTACCAAATGTAATGTTTGGACGTGCCTCTGACTACCCCCCTACTTGGTATCCTCAAAGATCTACTCACTGAGTATGTATCTGAGGATGTCCACCATGGGGAAGACAGTCGTGTTTGTTTTGTTTTTTGTTTTTTAATATTCCCAAAGCCAATATAGGCAACAAATATTTTATTTTTCAGTAACAATAAAACTGACTTAAAATAACGTGAAGATGATAAAAAGTATTTTATATTTTCATAAAATGTAAATGGGACCGCCCTTGAAAAATATATCTTCCATTAAAAAAAAAATAGTTGAAATCGGTTCACAATTGGCGAAGATATCGCTTATGGATACACAAAAAAACTTCTTCCTTAAAATTTTACTTTAGGGCCATGTCTGTCTGTGTTTCTGTCTGTCTGTCTGTCACACTCCAATTTCTAGCTCAGTTTGAAGCGTACCGAGACAGAAATTGGTGTGCAGACGTGTTAAACAACTGAAGACCGGAAATTTATAAAAATAATACAATTGTCCTCTTTCACCTCATGTATGACACAGCCTGGTCTCGATTAATAAGGTTGAACTACTATGAACTTCCGGTCTATGACAGTGAATTCAATTTGAAACAGGACATTCTGTTATGTCGAGAGCACTAGACTGTCTATCTACCAGCTGCTGTCTGTCTGGCTTCGTGTAAAAAAGGCTTGACTTTGAAGGCAAGGCTGCCAGTTTTGGCCAGCACAGAATTACTAGGGTTGCTATTTATTTGGCCAGAAAAGACACTTCACAATGTCTTTGACGGTGCAACTCTGGCTAATGTTGAATAAGTTTTTAACTCTGGCTAATCTTGAATAAGTTTTTTTACGACAACGAGTAGGTATAAAATGGCCCCGTAAATACTTATTAACGAAAATATTTCGATCTTTTGTGTCTAGGCATATTATTATGTAAGGCATATTATTATGTTGAGACTGCAGGCCCAGGTTTCTTCATTTGGTACCTTAAAATATCTATACAGTTTAAAGCATTGTTTTTATTATATTCTGTCCTGTTGTTTTATTTTCGAATTTATATTTTTTGATTGGAAACCCACTCTTCTTAAATTTGGATTATTTTTCCTAAACCACGACATCTAATTAATTGGTGACCCGTTTTAATTACTTCGAATAAAAACATTGAATAACATTGATTTGATACATAGGTATCTCCTTTGTAGGTGCCTAAGTACCTACCATATAAATAAAATAAATAAATAATGCTGGACATTTTTCACACAGCATCATCTAGCCCCAAAGTAAGCAGAGCTTGTGTTATGGGAACTACATGACTGATATACTATTTATATACTTTTTTTAGTAAATACATACATATTATCACCCAGATCAGACTGCCTGAGATCCAGTCTCAGGCGGGCCTTCGCCCACTGCGCCACAGAGGTGGTCCATAAACTTAGATCTGCCAATATATTTTATTTACAGATAAAATCTTTGCCGATAAGATCATTGACCGATGCCTCACCGACAAACCGTTGCGACCTATTGATATTGCATGGAATTACTTGAAATGCCACAGTAAGAAAGACCGAAAACATTATTTACCAACACTTGGAATACGTTTAGATAAATATATTATGCCTACCTTACCATAGTTCACTTAGGATTAGCGCCATCTTTGTAGTAAGCTGTAAAACTTTAGTGATTCTGTTATCTAGCGGTTTCATTGGGAACTATATTAATGCTTGTACAATTGCCTTTGGTCTTTCCTTGTCACCATAAATACATTATCAGCGCCATCTATTCAACCAGTTGTGAAGTTTTAGAAATGCTGCCATCTAGCAGTTTTCTTAAATACTACACATATGTATGGCTAGTGTGAATGTTGTACAAAATAATAAGCTAACCAACCTGAGACTTAGTTAGCTGCCGTGCGCATAGATGTCGCTTCTATCGGAATAAAAATATTCAAATTATTATTTCTTTAATAAAATATTTTATCTTACTCCTACACACTTTATGTAAGTACTTTCATAAAATATATAAAAAATATTCAAGAAAATGTTTTGTTCGATTATTTAAACTCTACCAAAAACTAACCTACCAACCTAAGTGTCCTTTTTGTTTTGGAAAAAGTAATCATAGGTAGGTACTTTTATGACGCGCTGCAGGCCCTGCGTAAATATGTAAATGAGTAAGCTAATCCTTTACAAACATATCTATTTCCATATTTCCTACCTGGATTATGGCAAGTACCTACTTAACTTTGTAACTTTAACTAGGTAGGTCTAATCCTTCGTCTTCTTGCCCATATTTTCTTCTTCCACAGTCCTCTACTGAAATGATCAGCCGTCATTTCAGTGGGTAGGTACTCACTCCATTCTTAACTATGTTTGAGTGTAAAATACTACAGGTAGGTTCTACTAGTAGAACCTACCTTACTACTAGTAGAACCTACCTTCACATAATCCATTCATTTAGTTTATAATTAGATTTGTTGAAACCATCGTCATTATTAAAAACTTGTAGGTTCAGATTTATAACATTTATCTAAAATTCAGGTTTTAGATAAATGTTATTTATAACATTTATTAATATTTATAAGCCCTATTTTATAATTTAATTAAGTAGGTACCTACTGTCCCTTAAGATCCCGGAGCGCCGCTTTTTCTCTTTCTGATACCTATCTAGGTATGTGTAATTTCAAATTCAACAGTAGAAAACACTGTTTAGATGAGATAAGATAAGATAAATGTTCTTACACATAATAAATGTTAAGATTTACAATACCTACAGTACCCATTGTAAACAACTAAGTAGGTATTTTTACCTTCATAACAGCCTTAAGTCTTTACTGTAGTCGGGTAAAGACAGTAGAGAGCATTTAGCATCAGCTTTAATTATATTACCAATCCATAAACCTATAATTATATAATTTTAATCAACAAAGCAATCGTCTATTGTACCAGACGGTACGCAAAAACGGTATCTAAGTAATGATTAAGGTAGATGTTGCTTATCTTCGGAAAATGTTTCCCTTTAATTATATTGACGCTGCTGGTGGCGCCGCATAAAAAACGGGCGAGTGTGAGTATCTTTGGGTGCTGATGGTTCCGCACATTCGAAACAGAAGTTAAGAGAAAAGACGGCTGAAGAAAATTTAAAAATTAAAAACGACATGGTCTAAACGTTTTTGAGAACAATAAACGCAGTCATTATAGCCTACCTACTATACCTATAACAAAATAACACATTTAATGTGTTATTCTACTGTATTATACCTGTTACTGAATAAATACTTATATTTAAACCTTCTTTATTTTTATTGACTAGCCTGTGCACTCGACTTCATCCGTATAGTATCCAGATAAAAAGGGCTATCATTTAAACGGTCAGGCTTTGTTCAGCTCCTAAATTTATTTTGTCAGCGAATAAAGTGTTTTCATCTGCTTCTGTGGTCGGCAAAAAAGGAAAATAAAAATGAATAAATTGACATAATATATGAGAGTACGAATCGGGATTAACCCGTATAATCCTGCTGACCAAATAAAAATGTTGTTTTAGGACTGTTTATATTGAAAACATATACATTATCAAGCTGACCAAATAATCTACTTATTTTCTAATAATCCAATAATCAATTTTTTTACGGCCAACAAAAATATATGCTGTCTTTTAAACTGATTTTTCTTGCTGACCGAATAAAAAAAAATATCTTTTGTCAAACGAAATAACTTGTATTCAGAATATATAAACCATACTATCATTGATCGTTTCGGTTGTTTTGTCAAAAATTAGAAAAAATGACGAAATGTATCGAAACAAACCAGTGCCTTCACCGAGATAATGTATCGTACGTGATAATTCCCATGACTTATCTAATTTTACGATATATTTGTTTGCAAAATATTAAACGTTTTTCTTTAAGGTTATTTCTTTCATCCTACTGAACCCTATTCCCAACTAGACAAGCTCAGGCACCTACCTAGAATAATTGCAGTCACTCTTTTTACCACACATTGTTCTTGGAAACATAGCTTCCTATACAGTTAGAGCCATTATTGGTAATTTTAATAATTATTGTTGAGTTGATAGGTAAATTAGATCGGCTGGGAGGTGGTTATCTAGTTTATAAGAAGGAACCTATCTACATAAACTGTTATTTCGTTTAATTTTCGTTCTTGAAAGTTGGCGCTAACGATTCAAGTTTTGTACACAACAAAAAAACACGCTCACGACTGTTTTTTCCTATGATAGATTTCTTCAGACACATACTCAGCTAGATCTTTGGATAGTTAGAGGCACGTCCAAACGTGACAGTAGGCATATGCCCGCGTAGCAAGCCCATCGCCGCTTATTGGAACACAAACTGATGGCAGATGATGGTTTTGAGTGCGTGTTAATGCGCACATACATTTTTCGAGAGGTAAAATATATTGGTGCACGACCGGGGTTCGTAGCCACGACCTTCGTATCGAAAGTCGTAGTCGTAGCCCACTAGGTTAGCACTCACTACACGGCTCTCTTATAAACAAATAATTATTATGTAAATTTCTATGAATAGTTAAATAAATAATCCTACTACTATTATTATAAACAGGAGAGTTTGTGAGGATGGATGTTTGTTACTCTTTTGACGCAAAAACTACTTAACTGATTTTGATGAAACTTTACAGTAATATAGCTTATACATCAGAATAACACATAGGCTACTTTTTATCCAGGTACCACGCGGGTGAAGCCGTGGCTAGTAATAAATAAACACCCAACACACAGACACATAGTCCTGACCCCACACTATAATTCCCTGTGTCGTGGACCAGGAACTACGAGTACAGTGGTACTAAAACACCCAGACTCAGAACAAATATCTAAAGACCACGTAAACATTTGTCCCGCAGCGGGAACTGAACCCGCACCTATTGCAATCTACTCGTTTTTCAAGTATATTACCGTTGTACCTAAGCTACAAATTTTCCATACATATTTATCACATTTGTAGGTAGAATTCCTAACTAGGGCGCTACAATTAGCTATAATCTAAACTACCAATCGCGTTGTAGGTACTTTAAGCATTATTCTGTACCTACTTGCATTGCCATTGTATGGTATTATATGGATAATGTTGTGGGTATTTATGGACAATTATAGGCGTACAATAGGGTTTCCAACTGTACTATATAATATAGGTAGTATTCTACTACTTTGGGAGCCTGAATACTATATTTTAATAAAAATATAATAGGCAAAACTACTGTAATGATTGAATTAATGAATATACTTTGTGGTGCAGCGTAAGAAAAATAAATAAAACTTAAAATAACTATAAAATTGAAGGTACCTACAATGGACTGTCTTATCGCTAAGAAGCGACAACCTTTAAATAAAGAGGACGAATCATTTATTTGTTAAAAAAAAAATACGTAACATTTTCGTTTCGAAATGTCTAAGCATGAATGTTAATGTTATAACGGAATACAGACTTTATCCAATTTTGAACGAAAAATAAATAAAAAGGCTTATAAAGGAATAAGTAGAAGTATGCATTAATGATATTTAATATTAATCTGAAACATATATCACTAATATTTTTTTCTCGTTCTACTATTATTTTACAGGTAATAAATAGCCTCGAAAATACTATATTTGATAATGAAAAGGTTGGCAACCCTAGCGTACAAAGTGTGATGGATATGAAACATATATTTATTTATGGTGCCACAGAAAAAGTAACACTGAAAAACATTACCTAGTTGGATGAAATGACTACTTAAAATGAATTATATTACCAAAAATATCCTATATAATATCGCCCACTTATAACAATTTGGTATCTAATTCTAATTCTAAGAGGGAAACTAAGGTCTGACGTCTCACGTCTCGCATTGGGGTATTGTGCACAGTGCCAAGACCGCCCTCGGCTCCCGACCCACCGCGTCGTATCGCCCTCCCGCGCTATTACTTCCTTTGCTCGGCTCCTAAAGGTCGTAGCATAATGTTAAATATAGCCTTCCACAAGAACTAGCCTACCGAATACAAACATATTTTTTCTAATCTGGTTGATAGTCCCGGAGACTAGATATAGATTATCCCCTTCTAATCTGACCCATGGACTGGACATAGTGGAGAAGGACTCTGGGTCGTTGACAGTAGACTGTTCCAGTATCCCTGACCCCGTAAAAGTTATTGGTGATGGAAAGCATGAGTTGATAAGCTCTTGCAGTTCTGTCTTCGACCAGTCTTCATTTGTGGCGGTACTGTGTATCACCACATGCTCCACAGTCTCTTCATCCTGGAGACAGCCTCGACATATTCTACCGTCTGCAGCCCCTATCTTCAATAGGTGGTGACATAGATGACAGTGGCCCGTGATGACGGGCATTTGTCATCACGGGCCACTGTCATCTATATCATCCTAATCCATAGATGAAAAATGAAACGCGACGGGTGTTTCATTTTTAATAAAATGAATAATTAAATAATGATGGGCATTTTTCACACAGCATCATCTAGCCCCAAACTAAGCAGAAATTGTATTATGGGAACTACATGATTGATATACTACTATACATAGAAAACACCCAGACCCGAGACAAACATTAGCTAATCGTACAAACATTTGTCCCGCAGCAGGAATTCTGCGTCTCAGGCGGGCCTCCGCCCACTGCGCCACAGAGGTCGAGTTCAGCTATTACCAAATTTATACTGGGATTAAAGCACTCGTCTCTGCATTTCGTTCAGAAAAGTATAAATGCACTCCGTTATATGCTTCGACATTTTGAAGCGAAAAATGTTTTAATTTTTAACCGGTATCATAGTTTTTGTATGTTTTCAGTCCGTCCTGCGTATATTTTCTGATGTTCCTCTTCGGAGTAAAGTTTCAGCTTGTATTTTTAAAACATCTAGCACACTTATTTAAAATAAAAAATTCAGCGACATAACTCAATTAGTGACTCAAAATATTATTAAAGCTATAAGATACAATTAGTTAGTTTTTTTTTTATTTAATGTCAATGCGAATATGAATACGGCCCTGTGGTGAGCGGTGGTCTATTGACATCTACAGCACCTAAGGTATTTCAGATACGACGTCAGCTCTAAAAACTTTGTATTAAAAAAAAACAGATATATCTTGGTAAATATAGCCAATATTAACCAAGATATATCTTGTTTTTTTTTTCCATTAAAAAACCGGGCAAAGGGCGAGTACGCACCGAGGTTTCCGTACAAGCTTGTGAAGCATCAAACATTGCTCTAACGAAACTATAAATTAACAACAAGTTAATTAAGACAACCATACATCTATTATACGACACGGTCAATTATTTAACTGCAAATGTAAGTTTGTAATCACAAATCATTTTTTTTTTCATATGATATAACATATTAACCATTTTCGGACATTTTCCTTTGTTCTGTGAGACCTTGCTTCTTGCCAAATTTTATGATTCTAGGGGAATCACCTACGGTTTTGATTCATTTGTTCACACATTCAGTTTTTTTTTCAATTTGAGCCAGTATCAAAATATGTCGCATAAATGGCCGTATTTTCTTATTGCGTTGACTTAGAAGCTGGATTTTTTTATAGCTCCAAGGGACCGTAGGCCTACACGTATTTGATATACCTAATTTTAACTTGATAGGCACGCGTTCCTTGACGTGATCCTATAAGGGTTCCATTTTATTCCTTTTGACGTACGGAACCTTAAAAAACAGACACATACCTAGTCCTAACCCAACACTAAGATTCTCTGTATCGTGGGTATCAGGAACTACGAGGTAACATATTACCACAACACACAGACCCTGAACAAATATCCGGATCGCGGGGCGTTAGCGGGAATCGAACCCGCACCTCTCGTGTCTTAACCACTCGCCCGCCGAGGTCGTATTGTAATTTTTCTTACAAATAAAACATAATTATACTATGCATGTTCTGGAAGATTCTGTACAGAAAATAGTTTTTAAGAATTGTGCGTTGATCTATTCTGATATAGATAAAACCTAAAATATTATGTAAAATAACAGGCAAATATGTGAAATTTTAGAATATTATTACGACCATACCGTAGGTACTTTCTCCTGCTGACGTACCCTGCTGAAATATGTAGATTTTACGAAATAAATACCAAATGACTATGCAAAAACACAAATAATACAACATTTTTAAAAACATTTTTTTTGTAAAAAGGTCGTAATATATTTGAAACACAAATACATTCACTTGAATCCTTTCCCTATTTGTTGTATAGACGCTTTCATCGACACGAATGCCGCCATTTTGTTATCTTGTGGAAAATTTCATAGACACCAATGTTGCCATTTGTACCGAATGTCATTTAAACTTATATAATCTATTTTTAGACCACACGTTACATAGTCACCCGTATATTTTTTGTCTGTAGAAAAAAGTTACCGTTAATAAGTTAAAATACAATCTAATTCACATTCACAGGAAGAGTGAAGCGATTTTTCTAAATATAAAATAAAAAAAAAATCAACGAAATCGATTTAAAGATTCTTTCAAGAATACTTTGTCTGAACTACAACAAATTGATTCCAACAGACAGTCTGATACCTAAATTAAAACATTCCGAGCGAAAGTGGTTACAAAAACGAGTTTCACTGACAGGAACTTTTGAGGTAAGACTCTTAATTTAAAACGATAGAAGTAATATTAGTAGGCATAGTTAAGTATTATAAGTGGCAATGCAGACTGCATTTTGAGAACGCTTATGTCTAGTAGTGATCTGGATCGGTTGACCTGTCTATAGATCATAATTATAAGTTTAACGGGTTTTTATCGCGTTTACCTTTTTTATTATATTCCCGACGTTTCGACTGTATTGCAACAGCCGTGGTCACGGGATGACTGGAGTATACGGAGCTATCGTCGAGAAATAAAGGCAGTAGCCGCAACTACACGCATTTCATCTTCAGAATCAAAAAAGTCCATGTTCACATTACGACACACTACACTAACCGTATCACCGCACTGTTATGTTATGTTATCTAATCGCGAAAGTTTGAAAAGTACTGTCTATAGATCGTTGGCAACGATCTCTAGATGGCTAGCTATTTCATCCGTATTTTTGCATATACTTTAACAGAATATATTTATTCATATAACTATGTACAAGTAGGTATATACAAAAATACAACAAAGTTGTTTAACATAGTTGTATGAATAAATGTATTATTTAAGCAATACCTATATAAGTTAGTTATAAATCTTTTTTCGGTCAAAAAGATTTTTACAAGCCCTGTCCTACAGGCATGTGCGCATTGCTCAAAATGGTGAAGGAAAACATCGTAAAGAAACCGGCATACCCTAGAACCAAAAATTCGAAGGCATTTGTCATCAGATAGTGTTCCAATAAGCGGCGTTAGTTTTGCAACCTGTGATGTGGAATGCTCCCTACTTTCAAACGCGGACATGTGCCGAATATCATGTTTGGACGTGCCTAAGACTAGCTCCTATTAGGCATCCTCAAAACTATATGAACTTGGTATGTATCTGAGGATGTCCATCATGGGAATACAGTCGTGAGCGTGTTTTATTTTGTGTTGTTTTTTAATTTACCGATATAAAATGACGCCACATAAAAAGATTAAAAATCTTATTGATCGACACAACGATACAGTATTTTTTTTAATATTAGGAAACTCTACAGTCATAGTACAAAATCGATCGTCCAAAAACGTACTCTCGAAAACGCTCTTAGTAAAAAAGCATAATAGATTTTTTTTAAAGACTCAGTAGTACCAATTTTCAAACTTAGAACCTATTTGAATTCAGAAGCCATTCGCACCGCCCATCACGGCTACCGGATTGGCTAGTACAACATTGTGTGGCTATAACACGAAACTCTATCTATCCCCCTTTCACACGGCACAGTCCTCCTTCTACCAGCTACCTCTCTCTCCCCCACTCAGATTACTGTACAAATTGCAGATGGCTCACTGTTTTTCTACTTGCATTTTTGTAATAAATTTTAGGGTTTTCTAATACCTTCCCTGCTATTCGAAATAAGAATTTATGACTTTACCATAAAATCAAATCTCGCTTGTATTTTGTACGGCTGTTACGGCGTTTCGTAAAGCTCAGATATAATTTTGAACAGTTTTTTCGCCAAATGCCATTATAGTTATGGCGGTATATTTTTTTTTTACATTCTGAAAAGGTTTCCCCGTGAGCTGGTGTTCGTAATTATACGTTTATCAAGATCAGTGATAAAATCGTTGGATAAAAGGCTTTTTACATAGTTTATTGGCGAGTGTCCTTCCGTTGGTTTGAAATATAAAAATTGTATAATGTTTGATAATTTATCAACATTACGACTTGACATGTCTGTTTATGGATTGATTTCGGTTTTTTGTTTATACCAGGACTTTTTAATCAGGTACTATGGAAAGAGAAAGCGCTTTCCATTTATGGAGCTTGTATCCTGTCCTGTTTTTAAAGGAAAAAGGCCTGTGCCTTTCTATACTTTAAAATTCTAAGTTCTATACGGCATCAAAGGGTAAACGATTTATTTATGTGTACTCGAAGGGACCCACTACAACGATTAGAATTATAAAGTATCTACATCCAGCCATTTTCAAATTAAATGCGTTCATCCCGAAGGTTGTCTGAAAGAGATCGGTTTTAGAAGACCACTGGATAAGGCACAATGCCTTTGATTTTAATATTATTGTTTATTTGGGTTATTTCATAAGGTGTAGAATAAAGCAGTTTCATTGATTTCCCTTATCTTCAAAGATTTGCAGGAAGGATCTCTTATTGGGGCAAGTATATTAAAAACGAATAGTATTGAAAATAATAGTAATTAAAAAAAATTGCCATAAGTCCTTTTTGTTGTCTCTTTTCTGTGTTTTACAATCAGTTATAAGAAGAACCATATTTGTGTAACTTGCTTGTGATTGCTTCGAAATAGGCACATGACAGCGTTTAAAAGAAAAATGTAAAAATTAATGTTTAAAAATATTGTTCTTACAATTTATTTTTCACTGAAAAATATTCCATTTAACTTACTGAAACAATAGTTTAACCAGATATCCAGTAGAATACTTATTTTGAGTACTTACCTAAATATAGGAAAAAACACTCAAAATAAATAGATAGATAAACGCTTTATTCTGCATAACACCAATTTACAGTACAACACAGAAACTTTATAAAAATATAAATACGCACAATGAAAGGTGAAAGCGATTTCTTCCAGTTAACCGTAGGATCATTAGAAGAACTATTTAAAAGAATGACGATGTTATTACCGGAGAATAGAAAACCTACACATAAAATTCAAAATACTTACCTATAAGATACCTAGTTAATTTTAAAATAAATATACAAACAAAATATAACTTAGTACCTTACCTTTATCAAATGAGGATTGCTCTCTCCTTACAACATATAAAAACGACGATTAATTTCAATTTCAAAGTACCTACCCTAAACTTTAAACAAAATGTCCGATTACTGTTATAAATGAGACCAATGGATGAAAATACAACACAAATTACAATATGGCATGCGTTGTTAACATAAACTTATTCAGTTGTTATGCTCGTTCGTTCCTTAAACGGCTGCTTGATTAGAAAACAGTGGAAGTGTGTGTTCAGTCACTATGCAATGGGTTCCGCGGGTAAGAACCCTTTACTGACACTCGATGGCGTCAAAAGATGGCATTGAAATGAAACTCCTGACCACACACTCAGTGCCATAACCCTACATCAGAACGAAGAGAACGGTTTTGGCGAAAAGATGTCAAAGTCTGTTTCTTTTTTTTTTAACAGAAATAGTACTTGCATTTGATGTCATCAAAACCGTTGTCTTGGAGTCTTGTGCTAACCCTGCTAGACTCTGTTCTAGTGTAGATATGAACGTTAATACACATTCATTTTACACAGAAATTTTACATTATCTTTGCCTTCTTGTTCGCTGTAAACTTTTCGGATCTTACATTAGTAGGTACCTAACTATAGATGACCTAATGATAATGATTTTTCATGCCTGATCAATGAGTAAGTATTAAACAGAATTTTTTTTTTTTTGCCAAAGATTGCGGGAAGTCGGTGGATGGAGCTGGCTCAAGATCGATCGTCATCGCCCTCTTTTGAGGAGGCAGTAGACTTCTATGAATTGTAGAAAGTGATGTTGTTTTCTATTCGTTCTTATAAATCCTTTCTTTGATGACTTTATCTAATCAAATTTACAAGTTTAAAGTGCGCTGGTTTAAAATTTCAATTTTAAGACAAATTTTAAGAGAAAGAATTTTTAAAGGCAAGGACAATAGAGTTTTATCCATTGACATCAAAAGGATCACATAGAAACGTCAACTTATAAACAACGTGAATTTAAAATTAAATCTACGCTGATTCCTAGCGCGTAACTATGTCTAGAAGAATCAGGAAACAAAATCTGCTTGGTCCTTTTTTGATGACCCTTCATTCAGCTATCGTTTGATTCCAAAAGACGAAGATCTCAATCGTTTTCTCTTATAGCTACGGAACCCCACAACCAACTCACAGACCGTTGCATATCGAAGATTTTCTCCATAAGCAAAAACAAACAACAACCAACACGCGCGCTCAATACCTACCAGGAATTCTAATTATCCAGATTTGCATACAGGCTAATTGTAAATCATTATCAGATATTATCGGGAGCTATATCTGTTTGTTTTGTTCAAGCGTTCCCTACCCTTGACACTCGATACAATCTCAATTCAATTGTAATCCAATCCAGTTGTGTTATTTAAAAAAAAACAGCCTGAGACATTTCTATTACAAACTGTTCTCCAATCTTAAATAGCAACGTCGAAAATGCGTCTTAATTACTATCAATAAATCGCATAGATTTCATGTATTTCCATAAAATTCCAAATTTCCATTCAAGAGTGGAATTGGAAATTTGTGGAATTTTCCAAGTTGCATGATTTTCAAGGGTAGCCCACCATACAGTAAAATGTTTATCAATAGGGAGATAACTGTCTCAAGTATCTGGCAATTTGTATTTTAACTAGCACGGGTCATCTAAACTTTCGAATATCCGGAGTATTTTCCAAAAACAATATTTCAATACAACCGTGTCCTGACAACTATAAACCACAAAAAAAAACAAATCTGTCGAGCCGTTTTCAAGTGATAATCTTCATACATGGGCAATTGAATTTTATTTATATAGTTAGATTATTTCGTGCAGCGGCTGGTTCGGGAATCTCAAGAGGGCAAATATAGTTTGGTTAGTTTTTATACCCTTAAGGACATGCAATATACATATGTATTTACTATTACTTATTCACAAATATATTGAAATTATTAGAATTTATTAGGACATTATTTTATTAAATTTCATTAAATTGACGAGAGACTGATGTCACTGATGTTTTTGTAGGACAATCACCACACGGGGTGGTTCCTGTGTATATGTCAAGAATGGTATAAAGGCTATTGAATGTTTGGAATTGACCGAAATGTCAACGGAGAGGTACTGCGAAGTATCAGCTGTTGAATTAATTGACTTTAATACTCTAATTGTGTGCATATACAGGACACCGTTAGTTAGTTCTTTTGAGTTCTTGACACATTTGGAACTCCTGCTCGATAAAGCTTGTGAAAGTGGTAAGAATCTTTTATTTGTTGGCGACTTTAATATTGACTGGTTGGGTGAACTATGCTCCGACAGAAAACGGCTAAACGACTTACTGGCAGTACATAATTTGGTAAACGAGGTTAGCTTTCCAACGCGTGTGAGCAGCTCCACATCCACTAGCATAGATCACGTGTATAGCATGCCGCGCGGGTCGGTGGTTACGGCGCCGATCATCAATCGGTGCAGCGACCACTACGCCGTCCGCGCCGCGCTCACCTGCGTGCGCACCGCGCCAACCCCGCGTACCGCTCTTGCCAGGCAATACTCGCATGCTAACCGTATTGCATTTCAAGAGGCGATCATTAGCATCGACTGGCATCAAATACTCACCAAACACAGAATGTCTGTGGAGGATTTAGCGACATCTGTAATAAATATCATTGTAAATAAATATGATATATGTTTTCCATTTAGACGTAAAAATATTAAAAAACATTCATGGGTATCAAAGGAACTTATAGATTTAAAAAACCTTCTGTTTGAAACAATAAAATTACAAGAGAAATACCCCGACACTGAGCTTAATGCTTACATCGATGGTTTTACAAAGCAATACGAAAATGCTGTAAGTGCTCAAAAATTCAGTTATTACGAAAAACTAATATACAATAGTGCCAGTTCACACAAAGCTATTTGGCGTGTTGTCAATACTGAAAGAGGTGCAAACACTCACACTTCAGCGAGCTTTACAGATGCAGCTAAGGACTCCACAGGCAATTTTTTTTTTATTTCAGTGCGACTGGTCGACGTGACGCGTCCAGAGAGCTGGCTCTTATCTGGCTCAACGCATCAGCATTCAGCGTGACAATGCAGCTAGCATATTGGGAATGCTTCCGGTATTGGATCAGTTGACCTATCTATAGATCGTTTGCAACGGTCTCTAGATAGCTAGATGTTTAATCTGTATGTTTTGTATTGAAAGCTTCTGATTTCATTGGCAAATATTTAACATCGGTTGCACATCTGTAAATTTACGCTGGTCGTGTTTCTGCGCTCGTAAATAAAAAGATAAAGCTACTTATTTTAACAGAGTATCCTATTAATCTCACCCAACAATTAATTATTTAATTTACTACCTCCATGCAGTTGTATATATATTTAGTGTCATTTTATGCCACATATGTCCATTTCTAATTATTCCCTTCTGCGGATACAATTCAGCGGTAATTGGAAGTTTGTTTTTGAAATTGTATTTCTCATCAACTGTAATTATGTAATAGCAATTATTTGTAGAGAGACATTTAAATAATTATGAGACCTGCAGTTTTATAAGACACATAAAACAAAATGGATTAATTGAGTCTGTATAAATTGTTGTTTTTCTTTAAGGTGCAAATAAATAAATCTTTAAAAAAAACTTTAAAATCTTTAAATATGATATGTATGTATTAACAAAAAAAATGTGTATAAGTAGTATATCAGTCATGTAGTACCCATAACACAAGCTCTGCTTACTTTGGGGCTAGATGATGCTGTGTGAAAAAATATTCTGGTGTTTTGTGAGAATAAAGTCATGACTGGGGCCGACGTCAACAGCAAGAGGCCCTTTGTAAAAATAAAATAGATGATTGCAAGTGTAGGCGAGACATATGGAAACTATTGAAGGATATTAAATATGGCTGAAAACATTTTGTTATTGCAAGAGTAACTTTAGTGGAATGAAATACAGCAACTGGCAATTTTGACTAAAATTCAGATCAAATCATATTATTATTAGATGGATATATAGATAGAAAATTATTTATTGCACAAAAACTATTAGTACACAGGCGAACTTAATGCTAAAAAGCATTCACTTCCAGATAACATTTGTGTATTGTGGAGAAAGATGTGTCGGTAGTGCGCGGAAAGGATTAAAATAAAAATATTAAGATGTAGTAATTATGTAATGCAAATGTTTAAATACACCTAGATTATTGATTTTAATATTTCAATAATAACATAAATAAAAGAAAATAATTTATTATTATTTGTGTCACTATGTTATCCTGATCACTGCCCTAAATGACACATGACAAGAAAGGTTTATCAGGTAATAGTATTAATAATAATAATAATAATTACCAGTAACAGTTCCCAAACAGCTTAAAATAATTATTTTACCCCAATGCTCACAGTATGGTCTGGGTATTGTGGTACCATGGTATCAGTAGTTCCCTAAAATACAGGAGATCCTAATGTGGGGTCAAGGTAAAGAATATATTGTTTCTTTGAAAGATGGAGAAAAGTACAAAGAGTTAGATTACTGGTTACAATTTCGAGAAAAACTATGAGACAGCAAAAAAACTTAGCTAGACCTAGCACTAACAATTTCTTTATGTTACTAAAGAGGCAAACAAACTTATGGCCCACCTGATAGTAAGCGGTTACCGTAGCCTATTGACGCTTGCAATACTAGAAGTATCACTCACGCGTTGCCTTCTTGAGATATCAAGATGAAAGATCTCGTATGTCTGTAATATCACCAGCAACCATACTCTTCAAACTGGAACACAGCAATGAGAGCATTACTGCTTAGTGGCAGAAATAGGGATGGTGGTAGCACTTCCACGGACGAGTCCTTTCACAGAAGCTCTACCCTTAAGAGTTGGTTCCCAAGACACAGTAAAAGATGAAGAAGCAGACCCAATACAAGATGAAGAGATAAAATTGATGTTTATGAAGGTGGACTGTGGTCTTTGCCCTGCAGTGAACTTTGAAACATATCGTGTAGATTATAAAACAGTGAAACTGTTATTTAAGGCTCATATAAATAAATGACAACAAAACTGTAGTCGCGGTCTGTTCAATTGTAAAAACGTAATTATTCACGTGAAGGCAGCGGCTGTTTCGACGAATTCCGAGAGACCTTTTTATCATCGATAATTCTTAAAAAAACAAACACTCAACACTGTATTCCTCATGAACATCCTCGGATACGTACTCAGTGTTAGAGCTTTGAGGAGACTAATTAAGAGGTAGTCAGAGGCACATCCAATTATTCCTTTTGGCACATGCCCGCGTTTTGCATGTTAGCATGCCACGTGACAGGTTGCAAGCCCATCGCTGGTTATTGTATACATAACTTATTTTTTTCTAGAGCATACCAATTTCCTCTAGATGTTTTCCTACACCGTTTTGATTAGATGTTAATGCGTACATAAATTTTAAGAGTGGAAAAATCCATTGGTGCACGACCGTTTTAAAATGCTTTTTAAAAAAAGTCGGTAAACCTATGTATTTCTTCAAAGCTGTTCGCCTTTTGATCTACTTTATCTATAACTAACGACATAAAATATCGTACATAGAAGCTTAACGAGCCGTTATCACGATAAACTTTATTTTAAAATAGCAAATAAATATAACTGCCGGCCTATGTTTCATGTTTTTTTTTTTTGCAAATGACCCTATTTTAATTGCAAATGTCAGTACTTTAGTTATAGCTTACACGCGTATCCACCTTCTCCCACGTCGTGTTCCTCAATACTGAGGGTCTAAAACATTCTCCAGGTTTTTTTTAAATTAAAGCCAAACAAGCATACGGCTCACCTATTGGAAACCAAACCTATGGACACTTTCAATAACAGAGGTATCGCGGCTTTCCGACCCTGAGACATGACAGGTGAAATTTTTACTAAAAAAACAGGATATTCACCATGATTTGTGAGTTTGAAATCATCAAAAAAAAAACATCACATTTACAAATCATGGTAAATATCCCGTAAATTCACCGGATCTTTAATCAGGAAAAACTTGGCACACCAGGCACGTGACATCTATAATAATAATAAATAAATAATGCTGGATATTTTTACACAGCATCATCTAGGCCCAATGTAAGCAGAGCTTGTGTTATGGGAACAACTCAAATAGCATTTCCATACAATCTTTCCGTAAGTGGTTATTGTCTATAGGACTTGTCGGACCAACGCAACGGGTTTCGGCCTCGTGGACTCTTCCCCTCGATCTTACAAATGATGAAGAGCCTTTCATGACTGTCACTGCTTTTCCTGGATATATTGCCAAAATAATCAATGACTCGCTTGAGCCAGATGGAAGATATTCTTTTAGTTATTTGGGTTCCATAAGTAATAACACGTTTGATCATCGGGTTCTCCAAAGGATTCATTCTCCAACACTAAATACAAAAAACAAACACTCTCACGACAGTCCTCCCCATGGTGGACATCCTCAGATACATACTCAGTGAGTAGATCTTTGAGGATACCAAGTAGGGGGTAGTCGTCCAAACATTACATTTGGTACATGCCCGCGTCTTGCAAGTAGCAAGCACGTGACAGGTTGCAAGCCCATCGCCGCATTATTGGAGCACTAACTGTTGGCACATGCCTTCCAATTTTTGGTTCTAGGGCATGTCGGTTTCCTCACGATGTTTTCCTTCACCGTTTTGAGCACGTGTTAATGCGCACATAATTTTTTCGAGTGGAAAAATCCATTGGTGCACGACCGGGTTTGAATCCATGACCTCCGGATCAGAAGTCGTGGTATCGCCCACTAGGCCAACACGGCTCTTTAACTAAATACATTGTCATCTCAAATGCGTCCACATGCATACGTGTATAGAAGTTTGTTAATCATTGAATAAACAGGCTCACGACTGTAAGACCCATGATTAACGTCCTCATTTCTACATAGAAAGACGTATATCTGAGGATTCAAAGTTAAGGGTTGTCAGAGCCAAGTTAAGCCGTTAATTGGCACTAGCCCACGTTTGCAAGGCCTTGATTTTTTAATTATGAAATTAGACTTTATTTCTAAACATGTTTAAATTGATTTTATAGTATATTTAGTACTTATCGTTTTAGTATCAAAATTACCATCATTTTCGTTACATACTATAAAAAGTGAATTAAAATTTGCACAAGTGACAAGCGGCGGTTCCGTGTTTATATTATTATAATCAAAAAGAGGAATGCGCCTCCCCTTCCGTGTCACAGTAGTCGAAGAAAAAAATAAACTCTTCACATTGTCAGCTTGCTTCGATTCGCGATAAAGATAATATTATTGTTAATAAAAGTTAAGATGGGGCCGAACCCAGATTTAAAATGCATTTTGTGATGTAGACAGCATTTATAACCCTTGTATTACTTATTAGGTACCTAATATTTATTTTTCTAGTGGATCAAGCAAATGATTAAATAAAGATTATCAATTTGCTTGTTTATAAAATATAAATTTCGTTATAGCTGCGCGCAAAAATATCTCTTATTTGAGGTTTTCTTTCGAAAAATCAATTAAAAATCTAAATGTTCAAAAATTGAATAATAATAATATAATGTATCTAATTAACCTTTCGCATTATCCTTTGTATTCTGCTCTAAGTATATCATTTTGGCTGTTTAATATTGTTTTACTACGTCAAACGAGGTGATTATTGGCCCAGCACGCCTTAAATTCATTTTGGATATTTTGAGTACATTCTATTAATAAAATCATAAATATTTTATTATAAAAAAATACGAATTACATATGTACAAACAAATTTGTGGAAAAATTAAGACAATACGTTACAGAACTTCAAAATACGTGAAATTGCAAAATTTTAAAAACGATAACAAAATAATGCATTATATACAGAACCATAAGCGGAAGTGCACTGAACCCAAAATACAATAATTACAAAGGCCTTTGTATTGCCGCTTCACATTTCAAAAGCGCCGCGTTGAACGATTCGTCCCACTCATTTAGTGAAATTAAACTAACCATTCTATCAGGACCTCTCAAACTCCAAGAAAACATTATATCTAAAACGTTTATGCTAGAGAAAAAATATGAGATGGATCTTGTATTTATGGTAGGATTCCATATGTCGAATGTTAAATAGTCAAAGTGAACCGACCTATTATCTAAGTAAGTGTATGATCCCTTGAGATATATTTATGAATCATTTTTACCTATAGACCTACAGTAAGACTAAGCATGTAACTTGTTCCTGCACAAGCTTTGCCTAACTGCACTAAACTTTGACAGTTCCTAACTTCATGACAGTGACAGATTTGTATAGGTAAAATGCTCTGCTTAAGTTTTTTTTACTATAAGTATTGCGTATGGGAAAATATGTTCGTAAACTACAAAATATAAACTATAAAACCAACAAAATATAAAAAAAATGCGCAATGTGTAGGCTTTTCAAAGTGATTCATTCTATTCCACCATAGGAAGATTGTTTTCCAAGATCTATGACTTGGCCTAGTGAGAGTTATCACGACTTTCGATTCGGAGGTAATGGATTCGAGCCCGGTTTTATAAACTCGTTGCTTAAAACGGTGAAGGAAAGCATCGTGAGGAAACTTACATACCTTAGAACCCAAAATTCGAAGTTAAATAACTTCGTGTTCCAATAAGCGACGATGTGCAACCTGTCATGTGGAATGATAACTACTTGCAATAGGCGGGCATGTGCCTCTGACTACTCCTTTTTTACAACTAAAGTGGCAAATAAACACACGGTACCTGCTGGTAAGCGGTTACCGTAACTTATAGACGCTTGCAATAAGAGAGGCATCAATCGCACGTTGTCGTCCCTGAGATAACGGGTAAAGTCTCACCGGTACCCAAACTCTTCAAACTGGAACACACCAATTGTTCCCTATTTAGTATCATCAAAGATTTAAGCACAAAGTATGTATCAGGGGATATCTATAAACACAGTGGGGCGTGTTTTTTTGTTTTGTTTTTAACATGAATTCGATTATTCTTTATCTGTGTGTAAAAGAGAGAGACCACAGACAAAAAACTTACTTATAGGACATGTACAAAGGCGAGCTTAATCCTAAGAAGAGTTCTTACAGAAAACCTTTGAGGATAGGAGCAGCTGATATTAGCGGTAGGTGGGTGTACAAACAGGAAAAAATACAATAAAAGCAATTTTTTAATTGAGAGTAAGAACAATGAGAGATTTCACTAATTAGCTTAGTGAAATTATTAGCAAATGCTAGAGGTGTCAGAATTGATGGTCCTAAAAAGATGTATATGACTTTTTTGCTGGAAATTTTTCACACAGCATCATCTAGCCCCAAACTTATAATATCTATGTTCAAAACTAAGCAGAGTTTGTGTTATGGGAACTTAATTACTGTTATACTACTTATATACTTTTTTGTAAATACATACATTATTATACATATATAGAAAACCTATATCTCCTATTATTTGCAAATCATACAAATATTTGTCCCGCGGCGGGAATCGAGCCGGCAACCTTATGCGTCACAGGGGTTGCCAAAAGACACTAGATGGAGGTGGGTCGAAACCGTTCTTCATGGCACTCTTTAGGGTAAGCCAATGTCTAGTGGACTTTGTAATATGTCTGCAGCTTTATTCTGAACTTTGAAAACCATTTCCCTATAAAGCGATAAGACTTGCGTGTATTATAAACGCAAAAGTTTGTGAGGATGGATGTTTGTTTTTTTACTCTTCCACGCAAAAACTACTAACGGATTTTTATGAAAATTTACAGTAATATAGCTTATACATCAGAATAACACATAGGCTACTTTTTATCCAGGTACGACGCGTGCGAAGCTGTGGGCAGAAGCTAGTAGCTTATACATCAGAATAACACATAGGCTATTTTTTAATCGGGTACCACGCGGGCGAAGCCGTGGGCAGAAGCTAGTTATATATATTTGGTTATTGTGCTCCACATTATCTTCATGAATTCAATCTTCTTTCTCACTCTTTGCCTGTTCAATTCGCGTGCCCAGCTCGATTCAAGAGAACCGTGCGTCTGCGATTAAGATATGTATCTAAACAACTGTCCGTTATTAAATATAAGCAGGAGTATTTAATATTGTTTCATTATAAAATTTGATAGGTTTATGCGAGATGATCACATCTATTGCAAGTTCAAGGCTGTTTGTAATATTGGAAATACTTTTTTCGAATCGAAAATACGAAATACCTGACTCCGAATATTTGTTAGGTTTAAGATACCATTTTTACCTTTTCTCCAAAACAGCTAAGTCAAATTTTTATCTTTGATTTTATTGATGGTTCATAATAAGTAACGCTCACTTACTTAAAAGGAAGATGCAAAAGAAAATTTTGCAAAAAAAAAAAAAACTTTTTTGTTGAATGGTAAGTAGTTTATGGCAGAACTGAGAGAGATTAGTATAGACATTAATTCTTAAATTTTGTGTAAGGTTCTTCTTTTTTCCCACGTGAGGAAAGCAAGTAGGTTGAAACCGTCTGGAAAATAGAATTTCAGTGACTACCTATTTAGACAACTATGTACAAGTAGGAATATACAAAAAATACAGATTAAACAGATAGCTATCTAAAGACCGTTGCAAACGACCTATAGATAGCTCAACTGATCCAGATCTCTATCAGGCGGAAGCGTTCCCAAAATACCGCATTGGCCGCATTGCCACGCTGAATGGCATTGCGAATGCGTTGACCCAGATGATCACTTGTCACGCGTCGCTTCGACCAGTCGCCCTAAAAGAATTTTGAAAACGCGAAGGGCCCCGGTTGCCCACGGACCCAGAGTCTCAACCCCAAAAAGCTCAAATAAGTAAGCTCTGTCGAGACTTCTATATTTGCGCCTCTTGTATCAGCCGCTGTACCGGCTCTAACTGATGTCCCCGACAGGTAAAATAACACAATATTTTACCCTTAAACAAAGGTTAATGAAAAACAGTAAGAAAGGAAATGTTTTAAATAACATTTATGTATATTACTTTTCTACGTAAAGTCATAAAACAACCTTTACAGAAAACCTTGAATTTGTAAGTATTTAAAATTATTTAAACTACCTACGCTTGCAAGACAAAAATGTAAAAAATGTTTTTGTTTTTAAAACACGGAACTTGTTATTTACTGCATGAATCGTTCTGACACCATGCAGACAGGAAATCGGTCCGGTTTGCGCGGGCGCAGCTTTTCGCTACTTATCGTGTACCGATGGCAAACCAGTCTCAATCAAATGACAAAAAACTTACCACTTCAGCTTGGCAGCTTTTTCACCTAAGTCAATGGTTTTGTTTTTGGAGGGCAGTATGTTGTTTCAGATGCAATTCTACTACTATAAGTATTTCTATTCTACTACTATATTCTATTACTATAAGAATCTCTCTTTAAACTCTAAGAATATTTCGCTCCATGGCGCTCGTATGGCAATATCATTCCTACATACTAGGAACATATGGCCAATAATAGTCCTCGCAATTACATCCGCTAAGAGGACATGGCCAATAAGATCGGAACCATCGAAAAGGGCCTAACGACGAACTCTCGCAAACACAGTATGAAGATGAAGACACGGAGGGCTGACCCCAAAAGACATGGGACATAAGGATAGGACAAAGAATACTGCAGTCAATCGCCCGTTGACAAACCCGTATCAGGATAGGCAAAAATAGCGTATAGACTAGCTGTTTCTGTTGTTTTATCCAGAATAGGAAAAAAAATGGGAAACTGTTTTATAAATAGCTGTTTCGGCTTTTTCTGTTGACCATACCTAACTTTTAACTCGTGGTATCATGGCGAGTTTGCGACTAAAAGTACTAATTTAGGTATGAGCCTCTGCCATCCGTCATCGCGCGATAAGCAGCTTTGATCCCTTCCATTATCAGTATTATCACCGACAAAGGTCCGTTTTGCACCTGTGTACTTGTGACCTTAGTTGCATTGTTTTTGAAGTGTGACTTTACAATTTCTTTTCACCCGCGATGCAAGCCGGTGTTTGGGGAAAGAGTTTCTTAGATTTCGTTTTATTAAATATATGACCAAACAATGCTGGTCGTGTTTCACATAGCACATTGTCCCAAACTAAGCAGAGCTTGTATTATGGGAACTACATGACTGATATATTAATTATATACTTTTTTTTTGTAAATGCATATTATACGTAGAAAATGCCCAGACACGGGACAAATATTTTTAGATAATACAAACAATTGTAGCGGGAATCGAACACGCAACTTTTTGCGTCCCAGGTGGGCCTTCGCCCACTGCGCCGCAGAGGTCGCATTAGATTTTGTTTATTACCATTTTTCTTTGGAGATTGTAATCTGGTTTTGCATTTTTTTTTGTATACTTAAAGGTCTTTTTAAAACATAAACAAACACGGTCACGACTGGATTCTCCATGATAGACTTTTTCTGGTGCATACCCAGATCTTTGAGGATACCCAGTAGAGAGTAGTAAGAGGTATGTCCATTATGAAATAACCTGCTTCTAAAGGCTAAAATCTAAACATATATGTATTTTTACGTTTGGTAGCTACTATCTAGTTGGCAATAATTTACCAACTTACAGCTATTAAGTGCAGTAATGCGTTTAATTACAAATGTTCAATAATTTACTTTCATGAAAGTTGCCAGAGCAAGATGAGTTATGTTGCAGTTATTAAGTGAAACCGGATAAATCAAACGTTCCTACATTTTACTCTTAAGTAGCAAAACAAATAAAAATTTAAAATAGTTTTTTAAGTAAAGCCCTTTACAAATGTTTATATATAGGTTTAAATCAATTAGTAATAGTAAAGCTTAGAACAAGTGACAGAAGGAAATTGAAAAGAATTTCGTTAAATAAAGCAATTTTATTTTCTTGAAATCAAATCAAATATCATTTATTGTTTGTGAATTTAGGTAAGTGTTACATCAAGGTGGTAAATTAAAACCATTGAATTAAATTAGGTATCTCAAAAACACTAAAATTTACATGGGTAGGTTTATAAAATAAAATATAAAATGTCAATCTATACACAAAACCTCACTTGCCTTTACCGATTTTAATTGGCAAAATATAAATAAAAACTAATATATAAAACATTGATATATATGTTTTTAAAACTTCACATGCATAGTCCTGACTCCACACTAGGATTCCCTGTATCATGGGCATCAGTAACTACGATCCCAGACCTGGGACGAACATCTGCAGAACATGTAAACATTTGTCCGGCAGCAGAAATCGAGCCCTCACCTCTCGAGTCCCAGCCGCAACTCGCCCGCCGCGTTACCAAATTCGTCAATCTACAATAGCTAGTTATTTTAATGTTTACTAGTTTTCCTCAACTAACTGTTACACAGCATTACCGACAGAGCAATGTTAAGCAATTAATAATACTATATTACGAGCCATTATGACGTTTTCACGAACCGCTGATATACTGTACTGGCGCAGTTTGTAAACACAAAAACCGTTATAAATTATAACAGAAAAGACTAATGTGTTTACAATAAAAAACATGGTCAAATGAAAATATTCATTGGGGCTGTGTGAAAAATGCATTATTTATTTAAGTATTAACAATATTTAAAAAAACTTTTGGTATATTTTATTTATTCATTTATTTATAACTGTTATTAAAACCCTATAATGATTAGGGATACCCATCCCTAACCAATTTATATAAAATTGTTCCGTTACTGACTGAATCAACGCAAAGCCTAAGCCATTATTCTTAGATGTATGAAACTTGCAGGGTATATTTTTTTTGTGAAAGGGGTGCATAAGAAAGGAATTTAGAAAATTTTACCCCTTAGGGAGTGAAAAGGGCTGACATTTATTTCATGAAAAATCGTATTCCTTGAACTTACAAACCTTGAAACTTCACATAAATATTCTTCAATCCAAATGAAAATATTTTTATATAATTTTAAATAAATATTTCTCCGAACTACCCCTTAAAAGGGATGTAGAGGGATGTCCAAGCTTGTACAATATATACTCTGTCTCTGTCTTCTGCCTGTAAACTATGGTTTGTAATCACTGTTTACGGAAATTAAACTACTTCGACTATGTATTTAATGAGGATACTTACATGCAACTTAGACATACCACTATTAAGTTTATTAGGTGTACTTGGCATAACCTTGTAACAAACACGTAAGTTTATTATGAATTTATAATTAAATATAATTAAAATATTCAGCGAACAGTGGATTACATAGTGTTGTAAAAAAAGTCATACATACATTAAGTCACACCGGTTTTCTGGAGGGTTAGGCAGATACCACGGATTTCCACTTGCTACGATCCTGGCATATTTCTTTCGCTTCTTTCATCTTCGGCACATTCTTTATACAAGTCAGTTTTAGGATACTCTGAGAACGTCTCCAATTTGGTCAGAGTACGTTCGCCGTGGCCTCCCTCTTCCAACTATTCTATTAATCGCCTTCGATACTTGTTTGTTAATCCTGTTGCATCCATCCATATTAGAACTAACTTTTTAAGCTATGATATAAATGTCCGGTATAAAATAGATATGATATGAAACTGTAGAATTTACTGAATTTATTGCTAAAATATGCAATTATTCATAGAAAACTGTGCTGACTATGTGTGGGCAAACAATGTGTGGGGCGCCCCTCGGCTAGGTGGAGCAATGACTTAAGAATGGCGGCGCGTCAATATGATAAAATAGTTTTTTTTTTTCAATGATGCAATTTTGCTGAACATTCCATGACCATCTGCCTTTAATAAAACATAAAATCTACAGCTTAATTGAAATACTATTCCATGAAACGATCTAAAATTAATGCAACTGCCGGCTTTCTTTCAATTCCGGTACACGCAAAACGAAAAAAAAATATCGATATCATAAATTCAGTAGCAACGCATTAGCGGGTAAAACGCGACACGACCTTTGCCAAAGATAAGCGGAAAAAAATAAACGCCGACAGAGGCTGAAGCTCGTAGTAGTTTGTATAGAAGTGTCAAAGTGACAAGTGACGTAGAACCTACGCAGATGCACGGCGTGCACGCGTCGAACGCGTTCGGAATTTAAAAAGGGCTTAGCCAGGTTATAAATTACTTTCTGTACAAAATACTTACTGGCTGTTTTATTTTGAACGGCGATTTATTAAATTTGAAATACGAATAGAGATGTAATTTCCAATTTAGATTTTTCTTCCGACCTGAACATATTTTTGCCTTTGATTTAAACTTTCAAACTTTGAGGAGCGTAATTAAAGCATTTTTTTCGACGTACTCTTAAACCTAACAAATAATATGTAGGTATAATTACCTTAACTGCATAGAAAATAACGAGAGACTTTGGTTGTAGAAAACGATTTGTAGATCAACAAATTACTTTCTCGACTCCACAGAGTCGATCATAAGTAAAAATTCAGTGCCTTGTGAGGTAAATTATAATGCATTAAATGTTTTTGATAAATAAAAAGTTATTTTGTTTTGAAAAATGTAGTGCTTGCTTATCTTAAGTAAGTTGTAACGGCTAGAGGTTCATCATGTTACCTTATAAAAGTTTATAATTTATTTCAAATGAATTTATTTATTAAAGTAATCTAGCACCATTTACATCCGTTGGCAATTTTTTTAATATAATTTATTAGGTTCTTTGTATTTTTTTATAATGCGTACGGCATTGTAACAACCTTCGTAACGGTTCGCGCTGTGCATTTTTTTTAATTTGGGGAAGTTTTCCCGATAGGCCGATGACATGGCTAAGGTAACGGGAAGTCGGCGGAAGAAGATGGTCAAAGAGCGTTCGCCATGGCACTCTTTAGGAAATTTACTTCTACAGGCTTTTGATGATTAATAATATTGAGACGACGAAAATGTCCTGTAAGTATTTTTTTTTTTCTTTAGGATCAGTATTTGAATTCCCACTCTAACCCATTGTACTCTCTTTTAATTGATTAATCTGATGACCTCTGTAGTGCAGTGGCAAAGGCCCGCCTGATTGATTTTATAAGGACCAAGTCAGATAATTCCGTGAATTTTGAATGTCAAGTGAATTTACATCAATTCCTAGCGCGCAATCAATTCTAGAATCAGACAACAGACTTCATTCAGCTATAGTGTGGTGCCAATTGTAAAACATTTTCAAAGTTTGTGGTACAGATCTAAGCTGAAATATTATTTACACAAATACATATACTCACGCCTGTTTCCTGGAAGGGTAGGCAGAGACCACGGTTTTCCACATCTGGTATACCTCTTCCGTTTCTTTCATCCTCATCAAATGATTCATATAAGCGGATGTTACGTCTACTCTTGACTTGGCCCTTAATTTGATTCACACAAATAAAAAAAAAAATGGTTTTGTAAATATAAATATTCGTCACTACTAAAGCATATCTTATTTATTTTTCTCATAGAGGGGGATGAAAAGCAGAGTGTGCCACATGATACCAAAATTATTTAACCTCGAGCGGCGTACTTTGAATCCCTCGCTACGCTTAGGCTTCTGCTCTAGAATTCTTCGCTTCGCTCTGGATTCAAACAATCGCTCTCGCTCTCAATACATTATTTTTGTCCCTTGTAACACAATCTACTATTTTATCTATATTACCACCATAATAACCTACTTTGTAAGATCCTATGTAGATTGTTTTATTCTGGTGTATGTAATATAGAGTTATCTATAACTGCCATAATAATTATGCTTTTTCAATGCGGCATAATCACTTATTCATAGGATTATCTGCCTGATAAATACTTATAATCGAGATACTTTACACCTTAGCTGTCAATGTTGACTGTTTCATTAAAATAAGCAGGTGATAGCGAGTTTATTTTGCTTATAAATACTTAATATGAAGTCTTAATTAATTTGGTTTTGATAATCGCGACGTCTTAGGAGTCCATTTTTTTACTTACAATAAACAGAATGCAGAGATGAATCCATCCAAAGGTGTTCTAGAAGAGAGCACTTTTAGCGATTAGACCGTCCATTGTGATTGTATAGAAGTGTCAAAGTGACAAGTGACGTAAAACTTTTTTATTTTCTTTGGTGTGCAAAGAGTTTATATGTGATAGGTTACTATGGAAAAACTAACAATGAGACATACCAGAGGGTTTTTGGACGACACAAATGTAATGATACGTTTTATGAAGGGTCTTTTTTTTTCTGTATTGCAACAGCCATGGTCACTGGTAGACTGAATATGGAGCTAGCTTTGAGAAATATAGAAAGTAGCCTACCCTCATTTTATCTTTCAAAAAGTCAAGAACGAAGTCTAGGGAGTCTCTCTGCGTCTTGGAATCCCGTGACTAACAGGTGTTCGCATCTGAAGGTGAAATGAGACTGATTTCATCTTGTTGCAATACAGTCAAAACATCAGGAATATAATAAAATAGGTAAACGCGATTAAAACTTGTATAAAAATTGAAGTTTGAAAAAAAACCTTTGTTCCTTACCCGTTATTAAGTAGGTCATTATTTTTGCAAGGTCTTTGTGTGGCAATAAATAGGTTAACGTAATCAGACAAGCTGGTTTCACGTCGAAAAACTTTAAACTCACGTAAACTGAAGAAAATGCATACAATTAACGTTCCTGGTGCAATATTTTTTGCAGAAAAATATTGTAATTTGCTTGCGTTTCTATGAATTGTTTAGTTCGGAATTTTTACGTTTTCAAAGTTAAAATGCAGTAGTTAGTTGCCGCATTAAAATAAAAAAAAACATGGCCTTCTTATAAAACTACCTTCATCATTCCATTATTACGCTAATTTAAAAAATTCACAGTCAAAGAAAAGACGTATGTATGTTTTTTTACAGACGCCTTCATAGTCTTATTCTAGGATTTCATGAGTCGCGGTTGTTTGTAACTACGAGTACCATGGTGCGAAACAAACATCTGCAGTGTATGTTTTGCATTTGTCCCACAGCTGGACTCGAACCCGCTCATAGAAGTCATCCCAGTTGATAAATAAGGTAACTATGCCATAAATTGTTAGTGATTTCCTATTTTTCATGACCACTAGTTATATGCAGAGTCTTGACCACCCTAGTAGGTTTTGGGTATCAGGAACCACGAGTACCATGGTACCATAAAATGGAACAAATATCAAATATTGTACCGCATGCAAACAACATGCAAATGATGATGACGATGACATAACGATAGATTTATGCGAAAATTGTAAGTTTAAACTTACCGTCACACCTGACCGGACTTAAACTAATCTTATGACCATTATTTAAACCTTGTAGTACTTATTACTTCAAGAACTTTATTGCGCACCTTGGCCAATAATGTCAGCGTAATAATTATAACCTATTCATTATAATAATAATCATCAACAGCCGGTAGAAGTGCACTGAAATGAAATAAAGAAAAATACTTAATAAGCACTTGAAGAAAAAAAAATTATAAACCTACCCTATGATCCTACCCTAGGAGCAGGCAAAGTGCCTATGGTTAAAAAAACAAATAGACACTAAGCCTGCTTATTAAATAGAACTAAGGTCTACCCTTGACTTGTAACAGTCTCAATTCAATTCTAATCCAATCCAGTTTAGTTTTTTTTTTTTTACCAGCCTGTGTTATTTCTATCACAAACTCTACTTACATCTCGGATGTCAACGTCAAAATCAAAAGTACCTATCAATAAAAAACATAGTCAAATTTATTTATGTCCATAACGCTTCTTTTTCAGATAATGTAATACTTTTGCATGGATGCAATCTATGGTCTGAATATTTTACACCACTGTTCTTTTTCTCACCACCGATCATTCTCCTTGATGTAAAGGCCTAACTTGCAACGTGACATTGGCAAAATTGCGGCCCCTTACCCGCAAAGGCCATAAACAAAGAATTGTGTTGTAATATACATTTTATCATATTAATTCCAACCGTGCGCTAGTATCTGATTCAAGAGACCTACCAAATTGCAGGAATTTTTCGACTAGAACTGAGTGTCAAGAGTAGCCCATCAGTCTATCTGAACTGAAATGCCCCAAGCTCTTTATAGACTCCTTCTTCTGATGCATCTAGACAGTACGACGTCGCGACTGCTATATATAGGCCTTATAAAATGCCACGACGAACACTCTTGGCCACCTCCATCCATAGACTTCCCGCAACCTTAGTTGTCACAGATTCAGCGGGGTGGCCTCCTCCAGTTTGCAATTGTCATTAAAGAAACTTTCTTCACCGGAATAGATAAACACTATTATTAATAGATGTAAAGTTTGTAAGTTTGGATGTAGGAGGATCTCCATAAATACTCATCCGATTTGAAAAACTCTTTTACTTTTTTTTTTAATGTATCATCGGAGCGGATATTGGCTATATATAATCCAGTAAAAATAAAAAATATTTTCGTGAAGACCAAAAAACGACCGAGCATTTCTTACAAACATTGCCTTAACAGTCCTACTTTTTATCCGGGTGCCACACGGACGAAGTCGTGAGCAGTAGCTAGTAGAGAGATAAATTTGTTTTTGCTTTTCTGAACAAATAAAAAACAAACAAACACGCTCACGACTGTCTTCCCCATGGTGGAAATACTTACTCAGATACATACTCAGTGAGTTGATATTTGAGGATACCAAGTAATGGGTAGTCAGAGACACGTCCAAACATTACATTTGGCACATGCCCGCGTTTTACAAGTTAGGATTCCACGTGACAGGTTGCACCCCGTTTTTTAGTATTGACAAGTCTGTCTTGGCATAGCAACATTTGTGTGGAAGTTAGCAATGCCAAAAAAAAAAAAATTTGTACCTTCATAGAAATGCTTATTTAGAGGAACGGTACATAATTCTCATCATAATAGAGCCTCCGAACGCTACATGATCGCGTGCAGACTCTCAATTTAAATGATTAGCTGATTAAAGTTCACGGAACTAAATCTATCCGGTGGCGAACATCAAAGATTAGGAGAGGACTCTATACTCCCAGAAGAATACAGAAATTTGTTTCATTTAATATTTTCTGTATGTCAAAGACAATAGATTCCTTTGTTCATTTAAAAAAAAAACAACAAACTACCAACAGACACATAAAAAAAGATGTTTCCGATCTGTTTTAAAACTAAACATACTTTTTTGCTATGTTGATATGTAGTTAAATATAACTTTTTGAAAATATCATCAAGAAATTTTTTAATAAATAACGGGATATTTATCATGATTTTCAAAAACCATTGTAAATATCCCGTTCTTTAGTAAAATTATTGTAACTAAATAATAAAAAAACACGAATTGTTTCCTTGTTAGAAAAATAACATTTAGAATTAAAACCAGCCATTATATTTCTGTTGTTTTAAAGAATCAAATGAATATAAATTAATTCTTATGGAAAAGCGTTTTAAATGAGAATTCAAAATAATCGCAAACTTTTGTCGTGTGTGGTCCTGACTCCACTAGGACTAATATGTGCCGTGGATATCAGGAACTACGAGTACAGGAACACGAAGACCCGGAATAAATGAAACAAACAGCAGAACATGCAAGATTTTTTCCGCGAGTATAGAACCCGCACCTTTTGTATCACAGCTGTCTACTCATCCGGCGTGCCATCAAGGTCGAGAGGGTTTGTTTCACGCAACGGAACAAATGTTTGCATATTCTGAAAATATCTGGGTGTCTAGAAAAATATCACTTTCTGTATGCGTTAACGCTACGCAGGTGATTCAATTGTATGGAAATTACATTAGCTGTGGAAATAAATAATTAAATGCTGGACATTTTTCACACTGTGCCCCAAACTAAGCAGAGCTTGTATTATGGGAATTACATGACTGATATACTACTTATATACTTTTTTTGTAAATGCATACATAATTATACATAGAAGATACCCAGACCCGAGACAATAGTTCATACAAATATATGCCCCGCGACGGGAATCGAACCCGCAATCTTTTGCGTCTCAGGCATATGAAAGATTGAATTGTAAGGAAATGCCATTAGCTGTGAACATTTCACTTGACTGCTGTAAAGTTCTGTCTCGACAAGTTTGCGTTAGCGTAAAAAGAAAAATAAGCGTGAGGTATTTGTCTAGACACCCTGTTCCGGGTCTGGGTGTTGTGGTACCACGGTACTCGTAGTTCCTGATACCCACGACACAAGGATTCCTAGTGGAAGGCAAGGACTATTATATGCGTCAGTTGGTCGGAGTCAGTCTATATTAGTAAATGATCAATCCTTAACATCAAAAAATACTTAACTAAGCCCACTTTCAATAGTCTTGTTCATGTTCATATTAAATACTAGCTTCTGCCCACGGCTTCGCCCACGTGGTATCCGGATAAAAAGTAGCCTATGTGTTATTCTGATGTATAATCTATATTACTGTAAAGTTTCATCAAAGTCCGTTCAGTAGTTTTTGCGTGAAAGAGTAACAAATATCTATCCTCACAAACTTTCGCGTTTATAATTGTGTATTCATATGTGTTATGAATATTATATTCATAACAGGACATGAATTAAATAAATAATGCTGGATTTTTTTTCACAGAGCATCGTCTAGCCCCAAACTAAGCAGAGCAATATGGCGGCTACTTCTATTCTAACAAAGCCCGCGATTTGAGAACCTGCATATTATTTGTTTTTTTTTTCAAAGGTTTACTTAAAAACACTTAAATATTATCTGTGTTTCATTTAAAATTATAATTAGGGCTTCTCCGCAGATTCTTTGAAACCCCGACGGTACGATGTTTGGGTCTCATTACGGTGTCAATATAAGATTAGGGATAAGTCCAATTTTTACAAAAAGAACCGGTCAATAAGAGTTTTTTTCGAATCGATTACGAACAGCCGCAAGACAAGAATTATACTCGTAGTTACATGGTAAATGGGGATGGGGGAAAAGCCGGAAACTCTGTGAAGTTCGGAAAAAGACGGAAACTTTTAAAAAACAAAAAAAAAAATCACGTTCACGACTGTCTTCCCCATGGTGGACATCCTCAGATACATACTCAGTGAGTAGATCTTTGAGGATACCAAGTAGGGGTTAGTCAGAGGCACATCCAAATATTACATTTGGTACATACCCGCGTTTTGCAAGTAGTAAGAATTCCACGTGACAGGTTGCCAGCCCCATTGCCGCTTATTGATCACTAACTGTTGGCGCATGTCTTCGAATTTTTGGTTCTAGGGCATGCCAGTTTCCTCACGATGTTTTCCTTCACCATTTTGAGCACGTGTTAATGCGCACATAAATTTTTCGAGTGGAAATTCCATTGTTGCACGACCGGGTTCGAACCCGCGACCTCCGGATCAGAAGTCGGGGTATCGCCCACTAGGCCACACGGCTTTTCCTGAAACTGTTACTGAAAAAAAAAGCGTTTGAGTCAACATCCAGGGCTGTCTGAAGCCATCTCTGGCTTGCCGCGAATTCAGTCTGATTTTTTAAATTTATTTTTTTGTTTGATTTGGTGTTTAAGCAACTTATAATGTTGAATTCATAAAGGGTTACCTATATCTACTTAAAAAGGTACCTAACCTATACACAATTTTATTTTAGTCATAAAAACTATAAGGATATTGCAACATATTTAACGATGTTTAACTTTATAATATAGTTATACGTATAGTTAATGTAAAGTTATATAAATGTTGCTGCTGTATTTAATTAATCTGGTTCAACCAAAATAGCAACAACTATTATATTCAATTCTGGTTCGATTTAAAAAAAAAACAATTATAATTTAGTAATTACAGGACGGACTCGAAATATTTTGACCGGATAAAAGTCACACTAGTTTGCAAGACGGAGAAGATACCTGACGTGTTTTTTTTTTAAACAATGCCCAAAATAATAATATGCACCAGTTTGATTGACAGTTTAGAAGTTGAGTTCGGTCAAAAAACATTCGGACAATTCGTATTTAAAATCGATTCGATTCAAATTAGCTCCGATTATCGATACTTCGAGGCATATGTTACAATTTTGAACTAAGTTTGTGGTTGAATAAAATTGGAGGTTTGGAGATTGCTGAATTATTTTAAATATTGTTGTTGCCTTTGGAAATGTTTTCGTGTAATATTTAAAGATTTAACTTTGAAAAATATTCACAAAAGGTACCTTGGAAATTGAACGTAAAATTTTTCACATTACTACCTTGGTTGCATGTTTATGTCAGCTTGTGGGGTGAAAAAGTTCAGAGCTAACTCGCTAGATGTCACCACCAGACCAAAATAGCTTTATGTAATACTTCTTAAAGCTTGTGTTGAAACTTTTTCATAATTAGCTTTATAAAATATTTGCAGGATATCGTGTGTTCAATAGACCTTTGCGGAAACAAAGAAATAAAGAAATGCGGGAAATATTTCAACAAAAGTCTGTTATTCCTCTCTCTTCCAACAGTTAAGATCCTCAGTGTTATCTTTGACACCAATTTAAGCTGGAAACCTCACGTAAAAGAAATATATAGTGGGAGAGGCCTATGTTTAGCAGTGGACTAATGAGAGCTAAAGATAATTATGATGACGATTAAAAAAATTAGTGTAGGTAGGTATAAGTAGTTTAATTATGATATAAAAGTATACGTAATTTCCCTGAAAATTATGATATTTTACGTATACATAATCTCAGACTAAATATTTGGCGAAAATATACAATAGCGTTAGCGAAAACACTAACATAAATTGTAAAATTTATACTGTTTCAAGTCCTAAAAATGACATCATCGTAACAAAAAAAATACTTTTACAACCTCGAATTAATAAAAAAAATATACAACTTTTACTGCCTCACTTATGCCTAAAATGTAACTAGAGGAACTGGGGTTTAAGTGACAAGCGTTTTTAGTTTTACTACCGAGTCCTTGCTAGTGGCTAATCTAAGGCCCCGTACAAACTGGCGCGTGTATGTCGACCGTGGCGGTGGCGATATTGATGGCCATAATGTACTGACATTAACATGAACTTAGACAACGTTTTTCCTTTGATTTCCACCGCCACCGAAAAAGCTACTGAACTTTATTTGGTGGCGAAACAATACCAATCAAAATAACATACATTATTTGTGTCAGTAGGAAAAACAGATGTTAGATTTTATTCTTATTTTTACTTGTTATTCAATGGTAATCTTACTACTAGGTAAATATTGTCTGTAATAAGAAAGAATCTAGTTATTTTTTTTTCAAAAGTGGTAGATACAAAATACTATAAAAATGCATATTTCGCAGATTTTTGTGAGGAAATACCAAAAACGTGTTTTTCAGTGCAGATTTTCATATCCGTGCGATGTAGGTTAACTACCTTATTATATAAAAAAATGGTGCGTGACTCACTGACTCACTGCAGTCAGTGAGTGAGTCAGTGTGTCACGCACTTATTTTACATACTTTCAGTAATGTCAGTATGTTCGACGCAGAATCTAAACTATTGGTGCTAGAAATGTTGAAACTAAGAGCTTCTATTTGATGTGCTGGAGAATAGAATAGAATATTATTTATTAAGACGGAATACACATTAACAATTATTAAACTTAATTAATATAATTGGTGTGACATCAGTCTCTCGTAAATTAAATGAAATTTAATAAAATAATATCGTATTAAATTCTAATAATTTCAATAAATTTGTGAATAAGTAATACTAAATACATATGTATATTGCATGTCCATATAAATACAACGGCACTGAGATAAATATTTCCTAAAATTCTACCTCTGCAGTTGAAAAGACGAAGTTGGTCAGTCAACCCAGACGAAGACACGGTGGGTTCACTAGTACTGATATACACCTTAACTCAGTCTCCTTTAAACCTGTGTATAGCTACTTCTACAAAACCATTTGACAACTCAAAAAAAATCACTGAAAAATTCACCGAATTGAACCTTTTTTTGAAGGCACCGTCTAAGTTTCGACTCATTCCAAGAATCTTCATCAGGGTGAGTGATCGCGACGTTTTTGTCGTGCCTTCATCGATACATCATCTTCATCATCATCGTACGGTACCAAAATTCCCGTTTTACAATATGGATGCACAAGTTCACAAATACTTTTTGAATTAATGAATGAAATACTAAATTTTGTTCACCATAAAATAACAAAATAAACAAAACAAAACAAACACGCTCACGACTGTCTTCCCTATGATGGACATCCTCAGATACATACTCAGTGAGTAGATCTTTGAGGATACCAAGTTCCCGCGTTTTGCAAGTAGTAAGCGTAGTAAGTACAAGTTGCAAGCTCATCGCCGCTTATTGGAACACTAACTGATGGCACATGCCTTCGAATTTTTGGTTCTAGGGCATGCCTCCTCACGATGTTTTTCTTCACCGTTTTAAGCACGTGTTATTGCGCACATAAATATTTCAAGTGGAAAAATCCATTGGTGCACAACTAGGTTCGAACCCACAACCTCCGGATCAGATCGGGGTATCACCCACTAGGCCAACACGGCTATAATCAAAAACTATAACTTAAAGTACAATGTCAAAAGCAACCTCGGGGACCTACTTCCAGACAACCTCGGGATAGAGCGGAATCTGTGTAATTGGTTTAAAACCCTTAAAAACTGATTTCCGCTATAATCTTCCACCACAACCCTCTAAATCGAAACAGGCATTCGTAAACGCGTGATTTTAGGCAATTCCCTTTTGATTTACAGCGCGGGGTGCGGGCGGGTGGTGCCGTAAATCAAACCGTTTCATATTTAAGGACACCGGCCTTTATTTTAATTTAATTGTTTTGGCGTATTCTACGTTCTGGAGGCCTACCCTTGACACTAGATACAATCTCAATCCAAACCTATTTCATTATTTTTTTTAATGAAAACTTCAAAATCCCGTCAAATGAACCTACCAATAAATAGCATAATTTATTTCATTTAGTTCCATAAAATTACACCGAATACGTATTCCAATCGTGCGCTTGTAATCCATTGAAGAATACCAATTCGATCGAATCGACTGCACGAATTCGATCCCAATCGATTAATCGATCTGATTGCGATCAGAATCGAGTGTGAAGGGTAAGTGAAATAAGTTATACATAAAAAAAAATACATCCAAGACGTTCTAGAGAAAAACCAGGTCAAGAAAGACGAAGACGTTTTCGAGAAAAGCCAGGTTCGATCGGTATCATAAAAATACAGTGTTTTTTTCTCACTGAGCGGATTTGTGAACTGGCAAGGTGTCTTTTTTTAAATCTTTGATTATAGTATTACTTAGTTTTAAAAATAAAGGATTTTGCAAGAACATGGTAACCTTGAACTGATGCTGAGACTAGGATTCTAAGACATATATCCTTAAATATAATATTTAAAAATATTTAATATTTAAAAATAATTTTTAAAATTTTGTGAAATTTTATGAAAAATAATATGGTTTTTATTAAAAATTTTTATTGTGACACGTTAACTGATGTATGAACACAGGTTTCGGTCAAACCCTTTATGCAATTCGAGTTTATTTTTTCTTGCATATTTGCAGCCGAGGTCACTAGCCTCTTATCAGTTCTCAACTAGCATTTTTTTTAACAAAGTTATGTTGCATGGCAGTAAACACTTTCTAAAAGGTTAAACTGGCTTAAATTTTTCTTTAGGTCTTACTTGTGTTTAGCTAATTATGTTAATTGATATCATCATAATTATGTGGGTCAATATAATATCCTACTACTATTATATACGCGAAAGTTTATGAGGATGGATGTATGTTTGTTACTATTTCACGCAAAAACTACTGAACGGATTTTGATGAAAGTTTAATGTAATATAGCTTATACATCAGAATAACAGATAGGCTACTTTTTATCAGGGTAAAACGCGGGCGAAGCCGTGGGCAGAGACTAGTAATACATTATATAAAAACATACTCTAAATATATATTTTTATAGGGTAGGATAATTAAATAAATATAATTTAGACCCCGCACTAGGATAATCTGTGTCGTGGGTATCAGGAAACTACAAGTATCGTGGTTTTTGGTACCGAACCCAGAACCGAAACAAATATCTGCAGAACATGCAAACACTCGTCAGACTGTGGGAACCGAAGCCGCACCTCTTTTTATCCAGCGTGCATCTCATCCCGCCATCGAGGTCTTCAATTAATTTCAACGTTTAAGAATGTGGTAACTTTTATAATTGTTAAACGTACATTTATGATAAGATTTTACCTTGTAAATTAAAGTTTTAATCATCTCGAAAACAGTTGCGGAGTGATATCTATTTAAATATTTATTTATGTACTTTAATTAGTTACACTAATACAATAATTAAAGATAGTCGTATTAAAATTTAAAAATTAATAATATAATTAAAAATAATTCATGAAATTATATTAAAGAAAATAAAAATTTACAGTTAAGAAAATAAAAACAGTTGAATTGTGAAAAATACAGTAATAGAAATTAGCTAGACGCATAGTCTCCATCACTCTCAAGGAACTTCAGAACTTCAGAGATGTACCTCTCATATGGAGACATTTTGTGTTCAATTAGTGAAAACAAAATGATTATTTTTTTAATTATCTACCGTTGCAAAATGTTACTGTTTACTGAATTTACTAAAAATAGTATCAAGTTGGATTCTACTAACAAAATGTATTCAATTACTTGTCCGAAATAACTGTTGATTTGAATTCCATGGTAAATAATGTGGTTGGTTTTTTAAATTTTCGTCGATATAGTTTTAACAATAGGTCAATCATGTTATAACTCAGGGCCGTAAAATCAATAGTAGTTTAAACCAAAGGAGCATGTTTTTCTTTTCTTTATTTTTTATTGTTCACACAGAAAATACAGACAAAAAACTTACATATAGGACATTTACAAAGGTGAGCTTAACCCTAACAAGAGTTTTCTTCCAGTTTAATCTTATATCTTCAATTATTTCATAAGTTCAATGGTAGTTAATCCAAGTTTAAACTACTAATGATCTTAAATCAATGGGTAAACTTTATTTTTCAGCTTTCTCTGTAAAACAATCTGAATTTTGGCATCCGTAGTAAATAAAATCTATAGTTAGAATGTATGTATACTTCGACGTGCCAATGTAATGTAACTAACGAATTGGTTAAATAAATATCAAATATAAAGTCTCTGTTCTATCAGATTTCCAAATCACATTTGGTTTTCATCATGTTTCAGGTGACCCCATTAATAGAAAGTTGTAGTTTTATAAACCATATTTTTTACTGCTGCTATAACTTTGTAGTAACGCTTTTGCACTAAAATAGTTTGTAATGCGTTTCATTGCGTTAGTCACAGTGAGATGTAAAAAGCTGGAGCACTCCGTATAATACTGCAATGTAAAATTGAAGTTTCTATTTAAATTTTGTGGAATTCTAAGCTTATCTTTTTAAATAATTTATAATCAAAATTATTATTCATTATTTTTTAAACTGAAGAAGCTGTTTTTTAGAAGCTGTGTTCGCCTAGTGGGCGGTACCCCGACTTCTTATCCGGAGATCGTGGGTTCGAATCTAGTAGCATTATCACGTGCTCAAAACGGTGAAGGAAAACATCGTGAGGAAACCGGCATGCCATAGAACCAAAAATTCGAAGGCATGTGCCAACAGTTAGTGCTCCAATAATGCGGCGATGGGCTTGCAACCTGTCACGTGGAATGCTTACTACTTGCAAAACGCGGGCATGTACCAAATGTAATGTTTGGACGTGCCTCTGACTACCCCCTACTTGGTATCCTCAAAGATCTACTCACTGACTATGTATCTGAGGATGTCCACCATGGGGAAGACAGTCTTGAGTGTGTTTGTTTGTTTGTTTTTATTTTCTAAGCTTAATTTTTGATAACTCTAGAGTTATCAAAAATTACGTGTCTAAAACGTTTAAAGATTGGATTTGTGTTATAAGTTGTTTGTTGACAACATTCTGATTTTTACTGTCAGTTCTTGGAAATACATTTACGGTGTGAGAAAGTCGGATTCAGGGCACATTGGTGTAATGTAAAAGATTGAACTTAACAAAAATCAATCAACTTATAAAATCTTGTATTTGTGTAATCTGTGGCGCAGTAGGCAAAGGCCCGCCTGAGACGCAGAAGGTTGCGGGTTCGATTCCTGCCGCGGGACAAATGTTTGTATCTGCGAATATTTGTCTCGGGTCTGGGTGTTTTTCTATGTATGTTATGTATGTATTTACAAAAAAAAATGTATATAAGTAGTATATCAGTCATGTAGTTCCCATAACACAAGCTCTGCTTACTTTGGGGCTACATGATGCTGTGTGAAAAATGTCCAGCATTATTATTATTATTATTATTATTTCTCACAGAGAAAAAAAATAACCACACCTTAGCTTCTAATCTACAATGTGTTGAATTTTGGGACACATTTAAATTATCACAAAATAGTTTGGGACAATTTGTTCCTAAAATAGGCTTGAGTATCACAGAATCTTTTTTTTTAATTTAAATTTAATGTTCTCCTAAAAATCAACTCTCTACTTTCGACAAATGACCTCAGGCGCAGTGGGTGAAAGCCCGTCTGAGACAGAGTCTGACTCGGTCCTAGGTTTTTTCTATGTAAAGTACGTATGTATTTACAAAAAACAGTTTATAAGTAGTAAATCAGTCATGTACTTAGTTCCCATAACACAAGTTCTGCTTACTTGGGGCTTATTGATGCTGTTTGAAAATATTTAGCTTTTTTATTATTATTAAAAAAAAACATAACACATTTCTTGAGTGGGCCTTATCAGTACGCTACCAGCGTGAGTTAGCTGTTCTCATTTGACTGTGGTTTTACTAACCTGAGATTTATTTGGCAATTATTATTAGAAACAATCGTTTAATTACTGTATTATTCGTTTACGATTTCTAATGGGGGTGCAATGAGCAGTCACAATTATACTGGTTTCTTAAACAACCTTTGTTTATGAACCAGTTAACGTAGAGCTCACCATAAAGTTTAGGGTAACTATAAAAATCTTTTTTATGTTCAGTTGTAGCTTTCGTTACCATAAAATTTTGAAACTTTTAATTGTATTTCAGTAACACCTGCTAAAAACGGTGAAGGAAAACATCGCGAGGAAACCGATATGAACTAAAAATTCCAACCAAAAATTCGAAGGCATGTGCTATTGGATAATGTTCCATTAAGTGAAGCGCTTGTCATCTGTCACGTGGAATATTGACCACTTGCAAAAGGCGGGTATGTGCCTAATGTAATTTTTGATCGTGTCTCCGACATTATCATCATTTATTTCGTTCATTAAGTAGATTGGAAATAATTAAGTCAATTATAGATTTACGTAGACAAGGTCAGGTAGAGAAAAGAATATGGTTTATTTGAAACAAAAGCTATAAATAAAAAATATAATAGACCAAGTGGAAGATTTGTTATACTAAAATTAGTACTTTCTATGTCGTGAACCAAGTTCATAGTAAATAATATTATATCAGATACTAACCTAAAAAGTATTTTTTGATAGTTGAAGGCACCAACTTAATTTACGATAAAACGTCAGAAAAATTATAAATAATCTGTCACATGGAATACTGAATACCTAGGTACTATGCAAAAAGCAGACTTGTTTGGACGTGTCTCTGACTACTCCTACTTGGTATACTCATAGATCTGTGTACTGAGCAGTAGTGATATGTTTCTAGGTATTAATATGAATAATTTTATAATAAATTTACGATAGGTGTACAAGTACCGCCGTATTTTGACCGTCCATTGTACCTTGTCTGTTAATTAATTTCTGTTTTTTTTTTCTTTGGTGTGTAATAGGTACATAGTTTATCTATATATCTAACTGAGCATGAAACTGAGGATCTCCATCATTGTATGCGTGTTTGTTTATTAATAATCTTTTTGATTTTTACATTTTGCCCAATGGGATAATCTTAATAAACCCATAAAAATTATGTAGGTAGGTAGTTAAGGCTGTTAAAGAATCGCTTTGTCTCCAGTGTACTTGGATTTTAACTAAGTTAATACCAAATACAAAGTTTTAAATAAAAATTGAAAACATAGAAAGGTGGGTCAGCCCGCGCCGATGGCCAAGGGGAAAATGCGAAAACTTGCCCTTATGGCGGCCATGTTGTGACGTCACCGATAACAGCTAGGGACGGACTCAGAAAAACATTTTCTTGGTTATAAATTAAGGGGTGCTCAAAAAAGCTATAATTATTAGGAAGATCCTTGTTTGTAATTCATCACAGCAAAAAAGTTGTTATAATGTTTTTTTGTACCTAATTAACCTAACCTAACATAGTTAATTAAGAAATTCGCTTTAATTGATATTATTTAGATGACAGTACAAAAATAACTCTATATTTTAGAGACTTAAATGGTTTTGTATATTCAGCTACAATTTGAAAATGTAGGTCTAAAATTAAAAAAAATAAATAAAATGAGTTTTATTTCTATGCTGTAACTAAATCAGGGTTTTTGAGAATAACTAAATCTATTTTCATTTTTAACAGTCATGTTTCTGAAAATCAATAAATAAAATGTGAATTTTTAAAAGTGTTAACTCTATTTTCTTTCAACGTGTCTACTAACTAAAATTAAGTAAATAAAAAAGACACAAAACTATTCCTCAGTCAACTACGAAATGCCAACTATCCTCCAAAACGTCAACATTTCAACTGACATTGCAAAACTGCAATTTAAAAACAAAAATAGTAAAAATCAACTTAGTCCGTCCCCGTGCAGCCTTTGATGACGACGACAGGTATTCATTGGTCCGCTGAAATTTAGGGGCGTGGTGAAAGAATGCCCCTCCCACCCCAGTTAGGGGTCTCTGGGATGTAGAGCCCACACGTTCACCGGCGCTTGCCGATTGCGCCACGCGACGGAACACTTATAAATAAAATCAAACACACGTGTTTAAAAAAACTCTCGAGTGACAATGAGTGTTTTTTTTATTGCAAGTAAAACAAATGCGCTAAGCTTTTGCGGATTTTGAAAAAAAAGTGAAGTGATCGATTTTTGCAGTGACATCTAGCGGTGAATTTTGACATCTAGTGTTCTGGAGAAACAATAACAATAGACTTTTTGTTTTGATTTACCAAACAGCATCTTCCATTTAGGATTTCCTGTAGTTTTAGTGCTCAAGTGTTGCTTCCGAAAAACCAGAATAATATTTTGTTTATCGAAATATTTTTAGTTGGTCAGTTGAATGTTGTGAAGAAGGGGATAAAAGCAAAAAAAACAAATACATCAATTTATTTCAATTCATAAATTTTGGCAAATCCAAGAAAATCGCTCAAATAAGTACCTAAATATAATTAATAAATCATTTAGCCTTTTCTAATAAATTGCTAATTATTACCAAGAAAATTTACCAAAATAAAGCCACTAATTATATAACAAGAATCAGAAATTCGAAAAATTGTGACCAAAAATGATTTTGCTCTTTTACAAAGACAGTATTAAATAGTTGACTTAATTAATTTGTGATCAAAAACATTAAAGGAGTGAACAAATTTATCCGAATTTGGCGGATAATAAAGAGTGAAACTATTTATACCCTTTGAGGTATAAGTGTATATTCGCTTCAACTCTAGTGTTCGCTGTGACATTTTGATACAGCATTAGTGAATTTACTAAATACCCTAAGGGTATTGTCACATAGTGTCCGAAGTCAAGAAAAGTGTCTATATTCGAAGTCAAAAAAAGTGTCTATAATCCAGATGACAGTTCGATGCACTTGAAAACGTTAAAACACTTTGATGAAGATTCAGTGCATTAGGTACTAGATACCTTAAGGTATCACCACACAGTGCTTGAAGCTACGAAGTCAAGAAAAGTGTCTATAAACGAAAAGTGTGTCTGTGATGACAGTTCCATGCGCTTGAAAACGTAAAAACACTTTGATGAAGATTCATTGCATTAGGTACTAGATACCTTAGGGTATCGCCGCACAGTGCCCGAAGCCGTCAAGATAGCCACAGAGTCGAAACTGCAGCTGTGCGGAGGCTGGGGTGGGCAGGGCTACGCTCTGGAAGGATGCGTGGACAATGGCCTGCTCCGGCCGCCGCCGCCGCACTCAAGCCAACTCGGTACTGTCTATGCTACCAAGAGAAGAAGGAGGAATGGGAAAAGGTATGTTTAATCCATTTCATGTTAAAAAAAAAAAAGAAAGAAAGAAAATACTTTTGTATGGCTTCACAGAATGAAGAAATCATCTGGGCACTGAAATAGGTAATATAATAAGATTGTAAAGAACACTTTTAATAGAATCACTTCCTACCTACTAAAATAAAATGTAGGTATGTTCCCTCGAAGGTTGTATTTGGGTGAGCAAAGCGCGCCGCTGAATATCAGTGATAAAACGGACATAGAAAAGTTTAGGCAAGTAGAAACGAGCGGCTAGAAGTTAGTAAAAAAAGGAAAAGGTAAAGTTTTAGGCATGGAAATCAGTAACCAAATAAAGATTTTTTTTAGGAAAGTAAAGTGAGTCACTGAAAATCGGTGCACAGAAAAACAATGAAAACTTTTAGGCAAGCTAAGCAAGTAGATGGAACTCAGTGCAAAAACGAACAAAGATAAGTTATAGGCAAAGCGAGTCGGTGGAAATCAGTGCATAAGATATTTTTGCAGCTCCAGTTTTTGGTAGTGGTAGCGTTGCTTACTGGCAATAAGTATATTTTCATTTAAAAAAAAAACATTTCTTAATTCAGACAATAGGTTTTTGTGTTAGTATGTTTTAAAAAAAACTATTTTAGTGTTGTAGCTGTATAAGTAATTATTAATTACAGCTACAGATAAAAAACCATTTTGTTTATTGTATAGACAATATTATTGGTTTACAATAGTAAGTGACCTGTATGAACTCTGGACCTGGATGTTTTTTTTATCAGATAGCGATTCAATTCTCATGAAAAAAAAAATGATAGAAAACGTTGCATGAAGATTTTATGGAAATATTATAACACCAATGAATAACATTGTTTTCATAGCATTGAAATTATCATGTTGCTGTAATTTAGGGATCTTATTACGATTATAACACGTTATTTATACTATTCTCTCCTGCTGACGTTTCGTGGACAGTCGAAACGTCAGAAGGATAATCAATGCCTAGACGAATCAGGCAACAAATTCTGCTTGTTTTTTTTTTATGATCCTATTTAGAACTTTATATAATTCTTTGATAAATTCAAAGAATTATATAAAGTCTTAAAAGTATTCGGTCATTTCTCTCCATCGGGATCTGTCCTCGAGACTGAATGGCTTCGCTCACACTGGAGTTAGTTTGGAACAAATTTGATCCAACACAATGGTATCTTTCTTTAAATATTGCCAACTTTAAATATTGATTTTAGTGTATAGCACAAGGACGACAATAATTTTAGCGAAATTGTTAAGTACCGTACTGTCGGTGAAGGCACCGACTAAGTTTCAACTCATTCTCTTATTTTGGTAATCAGCCAAACGCATTACCGCTCCACTCTTCATTACACAAAGATTAGCTGAAAGAAAATGCTAATTAGCATTAAGTTCGCCTATGTATTTGTTTTATCTTGTGCAATAAATCATTTTCTATCTAACTATCTAATTATCAGGGTGGGTCTAATTTTTGTTCGGCATAAAAAATCACACACCTCACGAATCTATTTTCGATTCATTCGGCATATCCGCTATTCGAATAGATCACGCTCAACGATCGATTAAATCGATACAACGGCCATTATCCAGCTGATAAATTAATCGAATCAGCGTAATAGGCCGTCACAAATTTTTGAATGCACTATTAGGGACGGTCATGGCTTTGTGAGTGTGAATTCATTGGAAGGTGTTGGTGAAATCATTTTTTATTAGATGTCTGTAATTATAAAATGGCGTCACTCGGTCTGTCAGTAAATATAAAGTTGATGCCACACAGCTGTCATCAGTGGTCAGTTGGTAATTTGACGTTTCCATCCACCATCATTTTCTTATAATAACTGACCAGTCTTCTTGAACTAGCATTTAATTTGTATTACATTGTATTCTACCCTTTAACTAAAGTGTATTCTATGCGAAATATAAATGATCCGTTTAAAACGTTGAAAAAAAATTTTTTTTTTAATTTGCTGAGATCTCTTACATAAGACTGGCTAATTAGTCCCCCTTTCAGTTGTGTAAAGTTTTGGTTTATTGATTTTTTCTTGTAGTGTTTATTTTTATTCATTCAACGTATAAACAAAAAAAAAATCATTAATAATTAATTTCCTGTTTTCTTTATCATAGCTACAGATAAATAAATGTTACGATAAAATATTCATATGTAAATTCAAATGGAAAAGGTTTAGATTTCAATAACTGAATAATTAAGAGGCGTGATAAAAGTAGTGATGTACCCAAAAATTATATAATGTTTGAAATCGATTTGACATGATTCGTCGTAGCTGTTTTTTTGTAACTATACATATTTCCGGCTTTCAAAAATATTTTTCTATATTCCATTATCTTGTTTTACGAGTACCTGCTTTATTTTAGGGAAGACAAAATGTTTATGGGATCTGGGAGTCTAGACAAATACCTCACGCTTACTTTTCCTTTCCGCTAACGCAAATTTGTCAAGGTAAAACTTGGCAGCTGTCACGTGACTTTTCCACAGCTTATATCATTTCCTCTGTGGCGCAGCGGGCGAAGGCTCGCCTGAGACGCGGGACAAATGTTTGTATCTGCGAATATTTGTCTCGGGTCTGGGTGTTTTCTATGTACCTATGTTATGTATGTATTCTATGTATAGATGATGCTCTGTGAATAATTACCAGCATTATTTATTTATTTATTTATTCATTCATACAATTCAATCTTTCCGCAGGCGCTAACGCCAACAGAAAATAGGATTTGTCTAGACACCCAGGATGTCAGATTCTTAAGAAAAAGGTTCACGTAAAATTAAGTACCATGAATTCGCCAGTTAGGGTTAATGAAACTGTAAATCACATGGGCTATAAAGTGCTCATAATCAACCTATTATTATGAAATTAAACGTACCTGCTCTCATAATTATTTATTATACACAGAAATTACAACAAAATATGAGGTGAGGGCATGTATAAAATAAAATATACATAAATATAGTAATCGCGTAAAATCACTTTACCATTTCGAATTCACCTACTTGATTTTATATAATGTTCCTTGTGATTTCACTTTACAATTTTCATCCCTAATATTATTATTAAGATGTTCCATTTTCAACAAAATAGTATGCCGTTCACGAAATTCTTTATTCAGTCCTACAAAATAAAAATTAATAAAATGGGGAGAAAAGCATTATCAGCAGATACTCTGCTCCTGCAACATATGCTGAGTGGTAGCCATTTTGTAGCCACATTCGTGTTGAGGATACAAAACCAATGGCAAATTAGTTAGTTGGAAGCACCTTGGTGGCTAGGCGGGCGATTTGCCAGCTGTGACGGTAGATAACAAGGTTCAAATCCCGCTGCGGGACAAACGTTTGCATATTCAGCAGATATGTGTACATGGTCTGGGTATTGGAGTATCACTGTACTCGTGTACAAACTGCAAAAGAAATCCTAGAGTGGAGTCAGGAATATTTACATGTCTCTTGGGTGTTTATTTATTAATGAAAGGTTTCAAATATAATTATTACTTTATAGTTATAATTATGCTTTGTTTTGTGGCAAATAAATATTTTCTATTTCATTTTTATGCTGTCGCAGAGCCTTTTATAATCTGTGTGTTTTGTAAACAATAGCATCTGTGGCTATGTTTCATGTCTTGTTAGATTCTATTTAGCCTGAAGGCAAAACAGTTGAAATGATATACACTGTTCGTTCTTACTATGGGCCTAGAAAGCTTGACGTTGGTGGGTTTCATGTCAAATGCTAAGATTTAGTACAGTGTAGATTGTAGATGCTTTCAATATTGTAAATAGAATAATTTACAATCTAGACTAAGTATCAAAGGATGTTAATCATGGGAGTGCAGTCGTGAGCGTGATTGTACTGTGTTTATGTTATAAATGCTACAACTATATTTTTTTTAAGGGAAATAATGGTATAGTACGTTTTTGTTTATTTGTATCTTAATTCTAAGGGTCGAAGTTTAGGTATTGATTTTTATCAAACTCACAATAATTAAACTCAAATATTGTTGATTTTTCATAAACGCTAAACGCGAAAGTTTGTGATGTTTGTTACTCTTTCACGCAAAAACCACTGAACGGATATTGATGAAAATTTACAGTAATATAGATTATACATCCGAATAACATATAGGCTACTTTTTATCCGACCACGCGGGCGAAGCCGTGGGCAGTGGCTAATCTATCATAATTTCTTAATCATACCAAATATCATAAATTAAAAAATACACAACTCATCTAGCTTTATGGTACGTGATCATAAATCGCCCATCTTTTCAAGGTGTTTACGCATGCATTATAAAGTGCGTAAATGATAGGTTCATGTAATAGATGGCCGTAGAATCGTAAATATTGCTTTTATTGGACAAAGAGTAATTTGTAACCTGTTCTAATGACAGGTTAGAATATAAACAATTGTGTTAGTGAACTCGGGCCTAGAAAAAACAAAAAAAAAACTCCAAAACTCGGCTCAACGGAATACTATGAATTCAATAATGCAAAATACCATACCTTATTATAGTAAAACGACAGATTCCTATGAAAACATGGCAAAGAGCTTTGATCAGGACCTAACCGTTATTGTGTTGGTGAACTCGGACCTAGAAAAAAATAAAGTTTCTCCAAAACAAACACCTTTTACTCGGCTCAACGGAATACCATGAATTCGAACTGTCAACGAAGATAATGCAAAATACCATACCTAATTATAGTAACACGACAGATTCCTATGAAAATATGTCAAAGAGCTTTGATCAGGACCTAATCGTTATTGTATTGGTGAACTCGGACCTAGAAAAAAATAAAGTTTCTCCAAAACAAACACCTTTTACTCGGCTCAACGGAATACCATGAATTCGAACTGTCAACGAAGATAATGCAAAATACCATACCTAATTATAGTAACACGACAGATTCCTATGAAAACATGTCAAAGATTTTTGATCAGGACTTAACCGTTATTGTGTTGGTGAACTTGGGCCTAGAAATAAATATAGTTTCTCCAAAACAAACACCTTTTACTCGGCTCAACGGAATACCATGAATTCGAACTGTCAACGAAGATAATGCAAAATAACATAGCTAATTATTGTAATACGTTTGCCGTTCACCTGTCTCGTCTCGTGTTTTGTGCAATTTCCGAAAGCCTCGCAGCTGCCTTGCTGTTCCTAATAATTGTCAAAACTTCACGTTTTTAGTCCTGGACGAGTTATGGTATGGATAATTGAATCATTCTTTAAGTATAAATAATTTAATAGTCTTATAATTCTTTATTTTACACGGATATATAGAAAAGTATTAAACGAAATATTAGGTGATATTAACTATATAGGTATCACCGGTTAAAATTTTTACGGTTTTAAAAATTACATCGGAAGTGATTGTTATGTTCTGTTATGAATTTTATTTAAACATTTCTAGTTGTGAAACAAATAAAAAAAACAATGGATAATCTCTTTCATTACAATTTTCTTACCCTAGCATAAATACTATCATGTCAATAAATCTATAATAAAATAATTATTTCTACCAACATGGCCAATTCAGAATTTTCAATATTAAAATTTTCGAAAAAACTGCACATAAATTTTTCGAGTGACAAAATCCATTGGTTCAAGATCGGGTTTGAACCAGCGATCTTTGGATCAGTAGTCAGGGTACTGACCGCTAGGCCAGCACGGCTTCGTATAAATAGTAGAGGATCATAGAATACATTAAGGTATTATGTATTCAATATCTAGTTATGTTAAACTTACGACAGGAATTGATGTAATTTTTTTTTATTATTTTTGGTATTTTTTTGTGACTTAAGTCAGGATAGGTATTCTACAATTACAAATATACTAATGTGTGCCATAATAAAGTTGTTAAATATAATTTTAGAATAATTAAATAGTAAGAATTTCCAGATGTTATGCAAAATACTGATCGCGGGTGGTAAGCAGTATAAAATAACAAAATATCAAGGAAATATCATTTAAATAATGCATATCAATCCTCATTACTAGATATAGCTGCGTTTCTACTTGTATATTTCCTCAAAAGGTATCGACACATGTCATGAATTCATAAACATATCGATATGTTAATTAAAACTTAATAGTACACCATTAAAAACACCTAAAAGGTACAATCACTTAAAGGATCAAAACTATCGAGTTGTGGGCAAACGAGTCGATTTTGCGATATCGATACAATTACAGGGGTCAGATTGCTTGAGGCTACTGGACAGTCACGATTATCGAGCGATAATCGATGTTTTGAACACGTCATTCAGAATCGATACATCAATTTTGGTTTGAAATTTATGAAATAGCAACTACGCGCATGATCGAAACCTTCGCTCCAAAAAAACTCTACAGCTTCATACTCCTGTCCAATTTTATAGTAACTTGTTACTATAAAATTGTGAACCGGTGCAAGCTGTACGACTATTGAACGCATCTCTCTATTAGATTCTGTCTTTCGTAAATGTTAATTTGTGTGGACAATAATGAATATATAATAATTTGGTGTGTAATAAATTACGATTATTTTCTCTCTATCTATCTATCCAGAAGCCGTCTAAATTCTCAGTCAAATTATTCTTCGCTAATAATTTGCCGGCTTCATCGCTGATTATAATTAGCAATAAGACATTATTGTACATTATTAAGTTTCCAGTAGTTATGTCATATTTTCTATACATCTATATCCAGTAGCTAGCGTAGTCCAGTACCTATAAATTCTCAGTCAAATTATTCTTCGCTAATGATTTGCCGGCTTCATCGCTGACTATAATTAGCAATAAGACCGCATATTGTACGTTATTAAGTTTCCAGTACTTATCTGTACATGTCATATTTGCTATATATCTATATATACCCAGTAGCTAGCGTAGTCCAGTATAATGTATCAGTCAAATTATTCTTCGTAAGACGTTGATGGTCAGATTAAATAGATCAGTCAAACTTTAGTGGGTCGATACATATATTAAAATATAAGCTGACAGATAAAAATTCACATAATAACCTTTAGCCATCCATGGAGGTCTAAAAATTAGCCACACAAATTACACTAACCGTACATAGAACAGCGCATGCGCATGTCCACAGATAAAGTAATAGAAACTAGCAGAAGTTTCACTAAGAATAGTACCGAAAGATGTTGTAGACAAATTTCTACCCACGTTTCTTACCCACAAACATTAAATTCTATGTTCTAAGCAAAATGTTGCCAATATTTATAATATTGTCAAAAAAAATAGTCTACGCAAAATGCAGCGAACATATTTAGGCACAGTTCAAAATGGATATTGGGACGATTGGTCTAAAAAGTCCGTAAAAATACGTAATCCGAGCGATGGATTTGTTTGACTTCAGCCGATCTGTATATTAACATCTCAAATTAGATGTATTGTATCCCAGCAAGATTGAAACAAGACGCTAAAGTCAACGAAATAAAACTTACAAGACTTTGTAAGTAAATTCAGAGTGGCATGTCTGTCGGGTTGTAACGCCACCTGCCCGCGCAGATGGCAGTAGGTACGTTTAATATAATGTTTGCCATTTGAACTTCCAGCAATGTGAAATTTGTAAACGCGATTTTACAACTAATTATAATGGATGGTAGGCTCTGTTGATAAATCGTAGTTCGTTCACCTGTCTTTTAATTCTGTATAATGGCTATGGTTAATTGTGTATAATGGCAATGGTTAACGCGAGTTTGATCAAGCACGGAAGTGTTTCTTGTAAAATGGTGTTTCCGTTTTGTGACAACGAGTATGAAATGCCGAATTGACAAAAAATATATATACTGCTTGTATCGTAGTTTAATGTGTTTGACAATATTTATGTCACATTAAATCTATATACTTATAGAATAGAAAATACATTATTGCATACCAAAAAACACACCAGCTTAATTACTAAAAAACTTTGATAATATTGTACAATGGGCGGTCTTATCGCTAAATAGCGATCTGTACCAGACAACCTTTGGATGGAACGGAAGTTAAGAAGGGGTTTAATTGGTGTACTTACATACTATGAATATACTATAATATATGCAATATACAATATAATACACAATATACCTACGTAGCTACAACAACTATTGTATGATCCAAAACATAGATAGACTAGATATAACTTAAAAAAAAACTAGTATACTTTATTTTTTTGTAAGAAACTTAGTTAAGTATATTTTTTAACTTGTAACACTGTGTATTCTGCCTGAAGTGATATTATAACATATATAATATCCTATGTATATAAAGTTTTTAGTGTGCATCGCATAATTTTAAAGTTGTTTATTAATACAAAAATATTACTAAAACAACATAAAAATAGCTGTCGCTGCCTCGATGGTTAAGTTTTTAAACTGAGGACTCTATAAGAGTCATATTAGTGAACTAGCCCAAATAGTTGAATAAATTAAATAAAACGAAATGAAAGATCATTTTATTAAAGAACACAGTTTAAGTACGTCCTACAAATGACGATCTTATCGCTGACAGCGATCTCTTCCAGACAACCGGGCATTAGTGCTACCAAAAAATGCATTGCCTTCAACGAAATATTATTTTTTGTGGTTTGAAATCTATATTGAAATCTAATCTAGTGCTTCAAATTTAATATTAACATTATTATAAAAACATAAGTAGATAGATATTTTTTTTATTTCAAAAATGTACTGTACATAAGCGAACTTAATGCTAGATAGCATCCTCTTCCAGCTGACCTTGGTGTAATATGGAAAATAGTCTAGGTAGTGCTTTAATAAAATTATAAATTATATGCTAAGGCTATAAATATGGACGTACTTACTATCATATTAAGAATAAATAAAAAAAAACACGAAAAAGACCTACATAACCTAACCTTACAATACATAAGAAAAGGGTAAACGTTCACTGGACGTTTTTCGACAATGATAATAGTTATAAAAATATATTTTTCTTTCTCTTCCTGACATCTGGTGATACAATTTCACAGTTATTTTCACATTTTTTGCACAAAACTAACCATTCAATTTAATTTATTTTGATCCACATTGCAGAGTAGTTAAATTGTGATCGCTATCCATCGCTTATCAAATGTAATTAACCATTGCAAGTATTTAAAGATTTTATAAACGGTTTGCGCAGTTTAATTTCAGGCAGATGTGTATTATGCTGTGTTTGAAGGGGCGAGTGCTGGAAGGGGAGTTCACTGGAAGACTTTGAATGTTAGTCATAATTTGAAGGCCTTATTGAAATTAGTTTTTTTTTAATATTTATTCAACTTTATTTTTTTTAAATAATTTAGCACTGCAGTAAATAGGTTTACATAGTTGCACCTTCCTTGATGGTTCTAGATAAATCGCGCTTACTTAAAAGTTTTTCACCTAGCAGTATTTAAATTCTATGTAGGTAGGTATATATTTATAAAATCTTTTTAGTCAACTCTTGATAATATTTTTTTTCAAAAAAGATCTTCAGAGTAAATGTGAATTTATAATTTACTATTACTCTGTAGTTATAAATAATTCATTAATTCAATTATGAGACATCAACCTGATCAGTGACAACGCAGGCAGTTATTAATGAACTAAAAGCTAAATAAATTCCTACTCCACCGTCAACTAATCACTTTAGTTTTGTGCCGATCACTCTAGTGACAACGCAGGCTGACAAAGAAATAACCTTTTGTAAGTGAACTAGCAGCGAACCACTCTCCTGCTAACCAACTAGGCCACTTCAACTTACCCGTCTGAACGCAGCACGCCGTTTAGCTTGACCATCAGCGTTTGAACGTGACCGCCATTTTAATCGTCTTAATTAGATCAAAGGTGACACCGACACGTTCAGAACCGTTACATTATTGTGAATTATTATCTGCTTATGGCTGATCATCCAATAATTACTTTGACGCGATAGGTGTCGTCTCACCTACCCACCTACTTACAAACATACATATCTATTCATTGCCATTTATTTATATCTTTAAGGTAAAAGTGAACTTTCATTCTCTATCGTCTGCCATATCATCATTTACTACTAGATTATGGTCAAATGAAGGTATAATATAATATAATATACATAATATACGAGTGGGTATAGACCAACGAAAAGATGTATAGATGAAATGGGTGAGATAGGAGTGAATACTGAAATGACGGCTGAGGATTATGGATCAAAAAGATAAGATAAAGATAAGATAGATAAAAATATTTTATTTTGTGTCAAACAAAGGATACAGGAGTACACGTAAAAGTAATAAACAAAAATGAGATTGACAACAAAAACGGCCGCCACTCAGCACTATGTTAAGGAAGCACTTTGAGCCAAAGACATGTTGTGCTGACCCCAAGTAATGTGGGACATGTATAAAATCGAATGTTTTATTAAAAAAACGGGATATTTACCATAATTTGTGAGTTTGAATGGCATGTACCAACTTTTGTTCATAAACCATGTTAGTTTCAAAACATATAATGTTTTTTTTTAATGTATAATCCTTTCAAAACGTCATAATTGAGATCTTACCTGCAAGTGAATTAAATCGAGAATAGATCGCGAAATGAAAGCAAGATAACACTTTGAATATACGTGTATCGTTGAGCACCATACAAAATACGACCCAGAGCAAAATCATGTGAAAACTTTTTATGAATTATACATTTTTCCTTCACATTCCCAATAACATATGGCCCTCGTTTCCATGTGTCAAGAACATGGGAAGGAAATGCCATTTAGACACGCTGACAATGGGATAGCGATACTCAGAATCGTCACCTTCAGTAATTGTTACAAAAAGAATATTTCCCATAGAGCAAGAAAGATTAATTTTGATACGGCTTGCTATAACCAAGAAATAGTAGAACTCCATTTGAAGATCTACCGCCATAACTATTGCTAACGCCAAGCAATATTGGTAGCATTGCTGTGTTCTGGTTTGCTGGTTAAAATAACAGGTATAAGAGACTTTACACCCATTATGTTTCACTAGGCAGCGTGTTGGCCTAGTGGGTGATACCCCGACTTCTGATCCGGAGGTCGTGGGTTCGAACCCGGCCGTGCACCAATGGATTTTTCCACTCGAAAAATTTATGTGCTCAAAACGGTGAAGGAAAACATCGTAAGGAAACCGGCATGCCCTAGAACCAAAAATACGAAGGCATGTGCCAGCATTTAGTGTTTCAATAAGCGGCGATGGGCTTGCAAACTGTCACGTGGAATGCTTACTACTTGCAAAACGCGGGCATGTACCAAATGTAATGTTTGGTCGTGCCTCTGACTACCCCCTACTTGGTATCCTCAAAGATCTACTCACTGAGTATGTATCTGAGGATATCCACCATGGGGAAGACAGTCGTGAGCGTGTTTGTTTTTTGTTATGTTTCAGGGTTGGCAACGCGTGAGTGATACCTTTGGTATTGCAAGCGTCCATAGGTTGCGGCAACCGCTTACCAACAGTTGGGCCGTATGCTTGTTTGACTCATTAGTTTTATATTAAAAAAAACAAGCATATTAATTTTAAAGCTAAGTAAATTTCGAAATAGCATTACGACGCAGTGAATTATTGTATTTTCACAAAATACAGCGCTGAAAATGAACATAGGTAATTAAATGAATCGTAGTTCGTTAAATTCCTACTGTCTCTGTCCTACCTACCTTTGTGAATTATGGAAAAATGCAAAAAGTGTACTACCATAATCCCCAATCCCCATTGGTGAAACTGTGGGGATTATGTATATAACCAAGTATTATTATACTTGAATGCGCTCTACTACATTAGAGTTGAAAAAAATAAATAAATAATTATTCAAAACATTTTTTTCACATAACGTCATCTAGCCTCAAACTAAGCATAGCTTGTCCTGTGGGAACTACATAACTGATATAATACTTATATACTTTTTTTTAATAGAGACTAATATTTGAATTTTATACAAACATTGATCCCGCGGCGGAAATCGAACCCACAACCTTCTGCATCTCAGGCCTGGCCTTCGCTCACTGCGCCACAGTGGCGAACCGTTATTAATATAAAAAGCGTATCCCGCTAATGACGGCCATGTTTTAAATCTTTCAGTACAGAAAATATCTAATTAAATGTAAAAATGTTCTGAAAATTCCGGTCGGAAAATTCTGGTCCAGCGGATTCATCTGAATAGAAAATACCCAATAAATTCGGGTGTCATTTGTTTCATAGCGAAATTGGTCAGCTTAATGAAAGGAGTTCCATTGAATCACTTAAAATGAATGTTCTTCATGATTGTAGTTTTCACTTTAAAATTAACTTGGAAAATCTCATTGTCAAGATGGCGGTACTAATAGTTCTCCACAAAGTGCAGTGTGCACGTACCAACGTGCCGGCAACCGACAGACAATGTGGATGTCACACTCGATAAAATTTTTTGCAATAACGACGGGAAAATTACTGGATCAGTGTCAATAATAAGCGACTTTTTGTATGGCATTATTAAGTGCACTTAAGTTGCCTATTTTAGAGTTAAATTACGATATCTCTTATACAAACAAGTATTTTGATATCCGTTTTTAGTTTTAACATTATGAGCCAGGTGGTGGAAAAAGTTCGCCTTGGGTGGTAGTCAGGAGTCTTTTAGGTACTTCCGCTCTAGGTAAAATAAAGTCTATTTAAGTTAAGTAAATTTTTATATGTTTTATAGAACATTGGTTGGTACAAAATATGGTAGAAATGATGTTACCTAAATAACATCATATTATTCTACAAAGTGTGAAATTTTGATGTAAGGATGTTTGTACTTTACTGTTTTTCACTGTTTGTACTGTTTTTCACTGTTAATATATCCGGCTAAACCGATTTGGATAAAATTTTGAACAAGTATAGGGCGTGATTTAGAACAATACATACTACTACTTTTTATACGAAAAAGTTTCACGCGGACAAAGCAGTGGTTACAGATTAGTCAAACATAAAAATATACAGATATTACAGCATAAAAAATAAAGAAATTAAAAAAATATATATATTTTGCGGCTTTATCTCAAGTTACTTTAATTCCCTGTAAACATCTTCCCTGCCCTGCGTTTGTAGAAATCAAATCAATACGTATCTTTTTGCGACTAATTTTCTAATAGTAGGTACAGTCAGCACCAATAAATCTATAGGAAATTTTCGAAGACTAGGATAAATTCAATCAATTCTTTAACAGCTTTTTTTATCTGTGACCAGGTCAGTTCCTGATTACTAGACAGATTCGTTCGTTAATTCAAAATACTAAATTTGTTTCCAGTACAGTCAATGATAAAAATGTTGACAGATAATAAATATATATTTTCATTTCATTTCAAAACTTCTCGTAGAAAATATGCCACAATTTTAAAACCTCCCATTTTTATAACCAATACCAACTGATCGTTAGCATCTAAAGAGCTATTTGATATTTTACGATCGACAAGAAAATTCACATCAAACCGAGCCGACTTGTATCGAATTGACCACATTCGAAACTAATGTATCTCTAATGACAGCCTGTTTCACTGTTAATCGGCTTTTGAACTAAAATACGCTTTATTACCTTATTCGCAAGGACTTATTGTAAATTCATGAGATTTCAGATCAAGAAATCGGTGGCCGATTGGGATTTTCCTATAACTGCGTGCGTTAAGGGCATGGAAAACTGCCGGTATTATTTATTTATTTTAATAAGTACAAACAGAAAATCTTCTGCAACATCAAGGGAATTGCTAATACGTGCCTTGATTTTTTTTTTGCAAAAACACGTAGGGATGGTAGCTACCATTAATATTTAACTCGATTCATCACTAGGTCAGTGTTTTCAATGATGTAACTACCTGGCATTCCGAATCATTTCACCACACTTACCCTCTTATTCCTTCCTAATCGTTTGCTAACTTAACAGGTCCCTAACTCTAGCCCTGTCCTTTTCTAACACTAAACAAAGGATAGAGGCTGACAACTTTCAGCACGCTGGTAAAGTCAGTGTTTATGAATAAGAGGGTTAATCTTTAAAGGTATTTTTTTTCTGGACCACCATCCCTACATAACTAGCTGTTTAGTATGACTAACAAATAACCAATGTATCAACAAACGAACCAACAGACGTTGCAGTGAAACTTTTATAGTATTATAACTATTTCTGTGCTAACGGGCTCAAGCACCGTGAAGCCATACCTACTGTGAAAATTGCAGAAAATTAATTCATTTATGTGTATGACTGTGTGTTGTATAATCTGTGGTAACACTGTTATATTCGGAGAACAGCGTCCGGTCGTTAGAGGACTTTATGAAAGTTGTTTTTTCAATTTAAATTATAAATTTAAATTGAAAAAACAACTTTGAATTGGTTTTTCGAGCACCAAAAAACGTATATGAAAAAAAAATACTTATATTATACTTAGGCCGTTACGTTGAAGTTTCAGTACTATACGTATATTCGTCCCATTTTCCTCCAAATAACATTAAAAATCCTTAAAAATATAATACCAAACCATCACTCTCACGACTATATAACCCAATGATGGGCATTCTTAGATAAGTACATTACTTAGCTTTTATACTGAGGTCGATCTTTGAAGATACCAAATAGGGGGCGGTCAAAGACACGTCCACATATAACATTTGGCACACGCCCGCGTTTTGCAAACCCATCGCCGCTTATTGGAACAGTAGCTGATGTCCCATGCCTTCGAATTTTTGGTTCTAACTAAAAGTAAAATGGGCGGTCTTTAGTAGCGTTTTAAGCTCGTGTCAAAGTCACGATCTCCGGATATGAAGTCGGGATACCGCCTGCTGTGCCAACACGGCTCTTCCGTTCTTGATCTAGTTCAGCTTATTCGTTTTTGCGCTGTCTGTAAATAACACTAGCTGTCAGTCTTCAGAGATATTACCACCGTGCGATTCCGCACAATCACACATAAAAATTTTACGGCCTATTAAGAGTCTATATCGTTTAGTGACGTGTTTTTCTAGAGTTCTGTGTGAGAATTTGTTGAGAACACCTTATTTTCTTATACGTCTATGCTAATATTATAAAGAAATGAAGTTTGTATGTTTGGATGTAGGTAATCTCTAAAACTACTCGTCCGATATCATTTTTTTTTACCAATTATTTAGAATTGGTAGGTTCTTAATATAGACTGATAATTACGCCGTTGAAATAAAAGGGCTTTTTGTGGAGACAAATTTTGCAACGTAAATCGACGAAATAACTTTTCATACGAACGCTGCCTTAACGGTAAGGGCCACTTTTTACCGGCTATTTCATCCGGGTCTAACGCGGACATATCCGTGGGCAGTAGCTAGTAATTATTAATATTAACAATGTTACTCGATATAATTCCCGATATTTGTAGCTAGGATTTAATTAGTAAGGAAATTATTAAACAATGCTGACTGACTTTTTGTCCAAATCAGACTCAAATCTTTACATAATATTTTTTTGGGTACCTTATAAATTCGCGACAAAACATTATAATAAAAATAAAAATTATATTTCTACGGAACCGAATCTTAGCAAAATTGCTCCACTTTACCGTATACCATTAGAAATTTTATTACCATATCTAGACTTCTCCATTGTCTAAGGCCATAAAATTCAGAAAATCGTGGTATCATCCTCGTATCTATTGTATCCCATTATAATCGCATATAAACCGTTGGCTTATCTATTCTTAAATCGCATTCAAATTAAATTACTTACTCTTAGATAAAAAAAACAAGGTGTGTTTTCAGACACATCAAAAAAAGTAAAAATTTTGAAAAGTAGAATTATTTTCATTTATACACAATAAAAAAACGATAAATGTTTTCAGACAGTTTTTTTTATTTGAGTATCTATCTCATAATTGGTCTATTTGGAATCTTAGACCAGGGCTTCCAACTTACAGTACTATCTAATGAGCGGCAGATAACTAATCCGGCCACAGATTAATAATAAAACCCATCGTTGGTTGGCTAATTTTCTCTCGATAATTTTACAGATTATATTAGGTAATTGATTTCTTTCTACTATTATTTGACATTGACTGATCGTTTGTTTGCTCTCATGAAATCATTTCTATTAATATTGCAACCAAAATTATATAGTTGCTCTACTGCAATGCGCAATCTAATGTTTTTACTATAGTTACTGCTTTCTATCTTGGAGATTTTTCATTCCTTTCCAATCTAATTGGAATCTTATTTCTAACGTATAGACAAGATTATTCTGTGAATTTAGTTACAATAGCTCCAACACAGTAAGTGCAACATACATTAATCATACAAAACAAAATTGTTTTAGATCAATTTCTTCTTCAAACTCAAAATTCGACTTTACACGCTCCAAAGTAGATTCATAATCGTGTATGTAGAGTTTAGTAGTTAAGGCAATGTGTACTAACACCAAAAGATTGACATTTAAATGCTTAAGTGGAAGTGAAAGGCTGAGAATACGATATTTTTGATTAAAATTGGAAAATAATTGAGTCTCCCACGTTGAACCGTAGTTCAAACAACAAAATACAGTTAATAGTATACGGTTAAGTCAGTTTTTGTCGTTTACTTCTGGCGCAGTCGCTGCTAACCTAAACTTTTTGTATCTGGGCTCGATGGGTTTCAAGTATTGTAATAACGCCCCAGTGTATTCGATTTAGTGGTAGACTGCACAGCGAAAAGGCATTACACTATTATTTCTACACATCAGAAGTGGGATAGACGAAGAGTTTAGAACGTAAGATTTGTTTGTCATCCGACTACATATAATAACGTGGTTATTATAAACTGCGAGTTATTTGTACGACAACACCCAGTGACGGAACAATTATCTATAGAACATGCAAACATTTGTCCTCCAGTGAGAATCAAACCCCTTTTTCTTCTCAGCCGGATACTTGTCCGCCGCGCTTCGAGGTCGTCAAAGTTGCTTATCTTTGTGATTTTGAGATAGATCGTAAAACATAGCACAGTAAATCTTGAATTTATCAAATTTAATTATATGAAATTATATCACAAAATGTACCTACTGCAACTCATTACCTGCAACAAGAGAAGCTCGTATATGCGATTTGCTTGTCTGTTACCGTTTATTATAGTGCCGAAAGGGCAGAAAATCCGATAGATTTACTTGCGGTTTTTTCGGTTTCTATGCTCTCAATGGTTCTGAGGTAGGTTTTATTGCCATAAGACATTAGGGGGAACTGGAACACATGTCACTATGTAAATATATGTCCTAAAATTTACGTACTCAGTATATGACGGAATGTGTCAATAATTTTAAAATATCTATTCTTTGTGTCTTGTCTTTAGTAGTGTAAATTATAATAAATAAATTATCTGTCTAAGGATGTGTTCCACCCTACGTTGCACGCTAAAATATCACCTAGATTATTCGCAGTGCGAGCTTCTTTATTGATAGTAGTATTGAAAAAAATCTAGAATTTTCCTTGCATAACTTGTCGAAATTTCAATGCAACTGGTTTAGAATCATTTTTTTGTGATCATAAAACAGCCAGCTGACGTGTGGCCTATTTCATGTTATTCTTTCGGTACTATAAATAGTCTGCTGAAATTTCCTCTGACTACCTCCCTTGGCATCTGTAAATCCGTGAGGATGAATCCGCGATGGGCTTGCAACCGTCACGTGGTTTGCTAACTACTTGCAATGCTAAATGCAACGTTTGGCTGTACCTCTGACTACCCTTTCCTAGGTATCCTCAATGAAACTGAGGATATCCACCATGACCAATAAAGTCGTGTGCGTATTGTTTCTTTTGTATTTTATTTTACTACTTTGGCTAGATAGTTCTAGCCAAGTTTTTTGCCCAGAACAAAATGTCAGACCCACGCTGTTTCCATCATTTCAACTGCATCGCCAATTACTACCGACTGTATCCATAACTAGTCATTTACCAGTAAATATAACTGTACTCTTAAAAATAGCTGTTCTTGTCGTCCATTTAACAAAGAACTGGCTACCATCTCCCTAATGGTGGAAATCCGGTGAAAACGCCCACCTCTGAAGCTCTAGTTAGTCTGGTTTGCTTACGGTACGAACTAAATGACGCTTGACCGACTGCGTAAAAAGATACAAATAAATAAGTGATTTCAATACATAATACGATGGTAAGTAGAAATGTTGTTTAGAATTTTATGGAAAAAAAACTTGTTTGTGTTTTGGAGCGCAGTTCCACTGTGCTGTTCCACACGCGGTCTGACAGTTTAACTCCTATGACTCCTAGGATACCCCGAATGCGAATGCTACTTACCGTATTATAGAGTACTACTATATAGATTAAAGCCTCATATTCACTAGGGGACAAATGTCTCGCGACACGTGTCGCTAGAGATGTTGCGACAACGGGCGACGTAGGGCGATCTTGATTGTCTTCGATTGGCTAGGCTTAAGGTTAAAAGATTGTTTGGCAAACAGTGCCATCTAGTTATCTTCAAGGAACTAAACCCTGTCACAGATAAAAAACAAACATTATCTTGTATGTTACTGACTGCAGAGGTTTATCATAAAGTTTAACATTTAGTGCCTATCTAGCTACACTATATACAAAAAGTTGTTAAACATTTTTAAAGAAATGTAAGTATAATGACATTAAAAAATACAGCAAAAGAATAGGTGTACTCTCTCATTTGTTTTCTAAATTTTTTGAAGGCAGAAGGACTTTGTTCGACTTTTATACAGGCAGATTTACAAGTTCAAAACAGGATGCCTTTCGATATGAAAAAAAAAACATGATTTCATTTACATTTATATCAATACAAAACCACTCCATGAAAGGCGTTTCCGTCATCGAGATCTAGCGCTTTTACATTACATCGTCATAAGCTAGTTCTGATAAGCGCCATCTAGTTCTGTTATTGTACAACAAGCTACGAAAAAAAACATGACTTCATTTACATTTATATCAATACAAAACCACTCCATGAAAGGCGTTTCCGTCATCGAGATCTAGCGCTTTTACATAACATCGTCATAAGCTAGTTCTGATAAGCGCCATCTAGTTCTGTTATTGTACAACAAGCTACTAATAGTAGCTAAATATAGGTATTATTTTAAAATAACGTTTAAACGCGTGTGGTCTCCAGAAATGTAAACATAAATGACAGTAATCGATGGAGGGTTAACTTTATTTCGCAAAACAGCATAAAATTAGTTAGGCAGAATGTCAGGTAATTATTTTATTGCGTCTTAAATTTCCGTTATAAAATTGTTCTAAGTTCAAAATAACTTAAGGTTTATTAACTTGTTTATTTAAGGAATTTGTTTGTTAAAAACTCTCATAAAAACGATCATTCGTTTAAAAAAAAAACACTTTTAAAACCATACCGAAAAATAACAAACAAACACGCTCACGACTGTAATTCCCATGATGGAGATCTGCAAATCCATACTCAGTACGCAGATCTATCAGGATACCAAGTAAGTAGTCAGAGATACGTCCAAATATTATATTTGACACACGCGTTTTGCATAGTATCATTCAACGTGACAGATTGCAAGCCCATTGCCGCTTATTGGAACGGACATTCACGTATTTTTATCGCGATGTTTTAATTTCAACTTGTCTTAATCTGTGCGTAAACAGTATTTATAAATAAATATAAATAGAATAATAATAATATATCTAAAAATGCTAATGATACTTTGTCCGTTGTCTACAAACGAATTTTACTTTAACCCTGTCTTTGACGATACGATATTTACTGAACGAAACCAAACTTTTTTTCATAATTTGAGTCTTATTATGGCGCATCAAACAAATGTTTCGGAATTTGTTCCACGAAAATACGGAGTACGGTCAGCAACAAAATTACGCTGAAACGCTAGTGTAATCGCCCCAATTACTGTTAATTATGTACAAAAAAAAATATATTTTTGAACTGCCTCTATTATGGTATTCGGAGCTGACTCCAATTTTCGTATCTTACAAATTGCCGATGCTATGATACTCTTAGCCTTTTGAGTGCTTTTTATTGTAACGGTTTAAATATATGATAACATTTTCATTTTTTTACTCAAACAACCTAACTACAGTATTAAATATCACACTGGTTCTCTTAAAAAGAGTTCTGGTTTTGTACAGCTCACAGGGTGAAACAAAAAAAAAGGATTTACGCGAAGAAAACAATTAATGTTAAATTTTATTTTTCTGACATATACCTCCTACAAACTACTGTTGATCCTAGGACCTAGTGCAAGTGGATAAGATGGCAGCCCGGTGGAAGATCTTCCCCTTTGCACATGAAGGACACACTACCATCTATGTTCTTTATAATTATTTTAGATGCTGTATGCATAAATACCATGTTTTACTTTTTCTTTGGACAAAGTGAATTTAAACTTTCCAACTCAACTTTCGATTTGAAGGTCGGCTTAAACCCGATCGTGCAACAATAGATTTTAGCAACTAGAATTCTAACTATTTTGCATTGTGGGCATATGTATAACGTATGGTCTTGCCTCTCACTCTATCTTGCCTCAATTAGTATCTTCACGGATCTGAACATCGATCTGAGGAATCATCCATCATGGGAATTATAAGTTCGCGAGTATGCTTTTTGTTTAAAAATACAAATTAAACGAAGAAAAATATGTTTCCACTGCCCTGCTTTCGCTGCCAACCGTACAATATTAAGCCCACTACACCCGTACCGCGGGCATCGTTTAAATGGCTTATCATTATGTAATTACTATCATTGTTTACGCACACAGGCGTATACGCATACAGGCGCATACGCACACATTGTGAATCATTTCAATGTTTCGGCGAAAGGGTTAATAGATAAGATTAGAGTTGTCCTTGTGACCTCTGTTGCGTAGTGGGTCGGCAGTTCGGTTTTTAGTTTTTGTGGAGGGAAATATGTACTTGGTTTTGTTTTGCTTGATCGTTCAAAGCAAATAATAATTTAGTCAAGAAATAAAAATATTTATACCTAAAATATTATTTAAAATTGTTATTAGGAAATATATGTTACCTACTTATTCAATATTAGTGGGTAGTTAATTCTCACGTAAATATTGTTTTTTGGGTATCTTACAGCCGTGGGTACACCGGCTTTCGAATTTTTTCGAAAGAAAACATATCGTAAACTGGCATATCCTAGATAAAAAAATCATACACACTGTTACTAAGAATGCCAACTACTTGCAAAAGGCAGGAAGGAACAGGCATAAAGTTTGGACGTACCTCTGACTACTCTCTATTTGGTCTTCTCAAAGAGTTTGTATCTGACGATCTACATCATGAGGACCACATTCGTAGTAAGCTTGTTTGTTAGTTTGTTTGTTTTCTGATATATGAACAGTTTCTAAGACGTCACCGGTATGGAGTACTGAAAATATTTAACTGTAAATGTACAGTCGTGTACAGAAGTTCATAATACGTTTGATCAAAGTTAAATCAGTTCTCAGAAGTCGGCGCGAGTGAACAATAACCCGTCCGAAGGACGACGCTATCAGATCGCAGTATTCCAATTATTTTATTAAGCGTTGCTTATTTCGACGGATGCAAAGGCATTCTTTCACTTTTTTACTTGACTGTACTGATTAAAAGTTTAAAGCGTATATTAACTGTTCTGATTATGTGCGATTGATAGTTTGAAGGGTATTTTTGGTTATAAATTGTGTAAATCTTTGTATCGCCTTTTACCAATATAACTAGGCAGAGTGACCACGAAAGAACCGACGAATGATCATTAGCTTTCATTACTACGTCTTATGTAACGTTAAAAAATAATAATTATTAGATATCTTAGTAGAATTTTTAGTAGATAGATAGCATTAATTCTACGAGTAGATTTCAGTTGGTAGACTGAAGTCATACATCTTACAGTACATCTTTAACGTGGCTTTGCGGCAGTCGAGTAGGTATAAGACGCCTATAAAATATAATTAACCTATAATTTATTTTGTGTTAAATTATGTATTTTACTATAAAGTTTTCACGGTTGCTTAATTAAACTTACCCTTTCTTATCAATAATGTCAAACGTAACCGAGAAATGGGTTTCAAGTGAGAAGTCATTACTCTCAGCACAGCCGCAGTTGGTTAATTTAATTGGATAAGTATTGTACTTCACTATCTTCCAACGCTTTCTTATCTTAGCTTTTAGAACAAACGTACGGAGATACGATAATTGTATAAATTTTTAATAATAAATATAAACTGCCCAAGACGTTTTGGGATTAATATACAACGTCCCTACACAGCGTGTAGGGATTACCTACCTATATTCTCCTAAAGTTATTATTGCAAATCTTTTGATAACATTTTTGCTTGCAATTTATTTCGAAAGCTACTAGATTTTTTTATATCTTACTCCTAGAAGACCAGGTTAAAAATTAAGAAAACAAATCTTTGTATTTTCGATTATGCCTTCAAATGAGTAACGAAACTTCAGTGATTTAAGATTTTATACTATGCTCACTCGGGAAATACCTCCTTAAAAATAAGGCAGAATGTTTTTCAAATACGCAATATATTAATATATATAAAATCAATTTTTAACGTGCTGTTTTTTTTAGTTTAGTTAATATCAGTAGGTTACTTTATTTATAATGTCAAGAAGACGAATATATTTTAACACCAAGTCCGCAAAAAACAAACGAAAAAAACAAAAAACAGCAAAACGATGCTGTTAATGAGATAGTGTAAAAATAGTCATAGTGAAGATTTAATGATCCAGAATTAAAAAAAAACTATCTAATCAGTTATTGAGAACTTATTGCCCGAGAAATCTAAATACTTATATAACAAGACCCGCCCAAAGCGGGACAAGTCTCAATTTTTTTTGGTTGCCTTTCTTTTAATTATCATTATCTTCAGTTATATTTATCTTGTTAATAAATTTGTGGCGACTCTACTCACGTCGTTGTTCCTGTATTGGTTCGCACCACGCCAGGTAACCAACCGTTTGACGTACGATCACAAGCTATGGTGGAATCCAGTGATAAAACTGCACCTTTTGTTAGTTACTGGAGAAATTAACAGCTTAGTAAATTATAATTGATAAAAATACCGTGTAAATTATAATTGATGAAAGTAGCAGTGGTCAACGGTAGTTTTATATAAAAAAATAAGATTTTCGGTGTTCAATGGAAAATTGTAAAAATAATGATGCAGTGACATATGGCAACATCATTGATAATTAATAAATTCTACATTTTACATGTCAAACGTTCGTCACCGAGTGACTTACAGATACATAACAAGGTGCATGCAACCTACAAATTATAGTTTATTTTTTATCTGTGGCAGTGCAGTTTGACAGTTCACAAAATTCATTCTCATAGCTTTTGAAAGTCGAACATGACTGAAACTTTATACATGAAACTAAAAGGGATTGTAATAGGGGATTAGAAAAAGGTCATGTCCTAGAATGCAGAAATCGTACGAACAATTGTTCTTAGAAATGGAATTCACTGCATCGCGTGGCCCGGCTGTACCGTATCCTCTTGACGATCGAGACTTGCTCAGAATTCCTGTTTCGAGAATACATTCTTAAAGAAGTGTTAACAAACTTGGATTAAAAAGTGTCTGCTCTGAGCTTCGATACCCGTCATTATAATTTTATTAATTACTAACTATTGATCAAGGCTTTTCACGCGTGTAGCTCTTAAGGCAGATATCTCTTCGTTAAGGCAGGGCTTGTAGAAACCTTTTTTTACCTACGTTGCAAAATTGGTCTCCACGAAAATCCAATTTATTTTAACGGAATTATAATACAGCCTTAGTCTACCCTGAAAGTCCATTCTAAATAAAGGTAGAATATTTTTTTAAATCGGATGAGTAGTTTTTGAGATTATCTAAATAACAGTGAAAAAGCAAAATACAATTAGAAATTATTGTCAATATACCTACTCGTTAATATTATAGAAAATTTCTGAAATCAGACATGTTTTAGATTTATACGAAATATAAGACCATTTAAATGTTTTATAGATTGGTATTCATATGTACCTAACCTACCTACCAATATTTTTTTATAAATAATACTCTCGGGATCTGGGTGTTTTCTGTGTAATATGTATGTATTTACAAAAAAATATACTACCTAAGTATATCAGTCATGTAGTTTCCATAACACAATCTCTGCTTACTTTGGGGGCTAGAAAGCTTTATTAAAGAAAATATCCAGCATTATTTATTAAATATGTATTCAATATTTAATAATTATATTTTTTATTGAGAAGTAAACGATTTATATAGGGTACTAATCAATAATGAAAATAAAACCGATCATATTTAGATATCCAAAACTGCTCAAGCGTCTATTTCGCGAAGTCTCAAAGTACCCTTTCGTCTTGCAAAATGGCTTAACCTGATTTGACGTACAGATGCTAAATGTTAAATCACTTGGAAAACTCTTCGGTTTTGTAACTAAAAACCTTTCCACCTTCACAGCAAACAACCCAATTAAATACCAACCCAAAGGCACAACCATAAGAAACAGTTTTGTACAACGCTTGCAATAAAAATGCTACAATGTATTTTAAAATGTGTAGCCAGTTTATAAAGTTGTTTTCGGTTTGATTGGGTTTTGTCATTCAGGCGGTGTAAATAAGCCACTGTTTAGTGTCAGTTTACTTGTCCGTCGGGTTTCGATGTCCAGGGTTCGATTCCCGGTCAATTAAACTGGTTAATTCGGAGAACACGGCCCGGCCCGTATCTGAATAAGGAGAAATGTTTGATCAAGTGCGCAATATTTTGAGGGTTCTGCATAATCCTAGTATTATACTGAACGGTTGTCTGGAAGAGACTGTTTTTAGCGATAAGAGTAACTTTTCTGTATTTCAATTCTTTGGTTTTGCAGTTTTTTCTATTGTTCTATCTGACCAATAGAATAAAATGCAAAATTATGTATGTTTATCTCCGTAACTCCGGCTGAACTGATTTGAATGACATTTTTAACAAAAATAGTTCTGATTTTTTAAACAACTTATATATGTATATACTTTTAGTAGGTATTTTTTATCTGGGTACAGCTGAGTGCAGAGGCTAGAAAAAAGTAAAGGATAGCAAAAATATCGTATTACAATCGCTTAAGGCATAACCAACCCAAATACATAACCAGCTCCTTGCAGGGCGAGTAAAAATATAAAAAGCAATTAAGATTTATACCTACCTGAAATGTACGAGTTTAATTAAATTCAATGTAGTTTGGATTCCTTATTGGAGCTCCATAAACATCTTCCTTATCCTCTTAAAACAAATAACTCGCTTCAGATCGTTAATTATAACATGGTGTTTAAATTATAGAAAACTAAACAGACTCATTATTTATAAAATTATTTTCGAAACTCAATAATTCAAAATGCAATAAGGCTTAGCCGGGGCTCTGTAAAACCAATGTCACTTTATAAAACTTTTTTTTTTTTAAACTTGATGGAAAATAAACTGTTTTATAATAACGCTTCGATAAAATTAAATTCTAGAAACCGACTTTTATCTTAGGCTACGTTCACAAAACGCTTCCACAAAACAAAAGAAAGTAAGTAGCTTTTTCTTTTTGAACAAAGCCTTATAGACTGCCATCAAACAGACCGAGTTCCAAATATCGAGCTCCGAAGACACACAGGTCCAAGAGAAAAACTTTAGGACAATGCAACTGAAATAGAGTTGAAATGGTGTCGGTTATTGCAGGAGAGGATAACGACTGAACGGTGCCTGCGGAGATGATAAAGAAACGTAGGACGTTCTGCGAGATGGACAGGCGACATCGCAAATTTCACGTGCAATGGATTATTAAGACTAACGAAGGATCGTGGTGGATGGCACTGAGAGAGGTCTATGACTAGAAGTGGTTGAAAACTGTTTTTTGATGCCTGATCTGCCACAGAGCTAGAATTCTGTCAATTATAAATGTGTATAATTGACGTGTAGGAGTGAAACTTTTTAACGCTTATACTGTTATTTATCTGTGGTTTTATATTGAATACAGTCCCCCACTGCGCAAGCGCATACTCGGAGCCAATAATTGAGACATATATCAGTGCACTTCGGAAAGCGCACTTTGGAACCCAGGAGGCGAAATATTACAACCTGGATAATCGATTATTGCGTTGGTACTAGTGAGAACATAAATATTTTGGTTCACTCGCAGTACTTCCAATATTGGTGTCAAAGTCCGCAAATATAGTTTTTTTTTCTCTCCAATATTGGCGTAAGAATCTAAATCAGAACAGAATTTGGATTCTTACGCCTATATTCCAAATCAGGGTTTTACGAGCAAATAAAGTGTTTATTTTTTTCTTGTTATCTCCGACATTATTTTTTGTAGTCAAACTGATTTATCTATCATTTTGCGCAGTCTAACAAAGTTTTTTATTGTTTTAATTTTTAATTTTTAAAGTCTACCAATTGATACTTTTCTGCTCTCATATTGTAGGTATCGTAATGAAAATAGTAAACATTCTCGTTCAAAAACATTCTGAAGTCTATTAGTTACAATGAAAAGCTGAAATAAATAAATAATGCTGGACATTTTTCACACAGCATCATCTAGCCCCAAAGTAAGCAGAGCTTGTATTATGGGAACGACATGACTGATATACCACATAAATACTTTTTTTTTGTAAATACATACATATCATACATAGAAAACACTCAGACCCGAGTCAAATATCTGCAGATCATACAAACATCTGTCCCGCGGCGGGAACTGAACCCGCAACTTTCTGCGTCTCAGGCGGTCCTTCGGCCACTGCGCCACAGAGGTCATCAATGGCAGTGGGCTTATCATATTTATGTCGAAGAATCGACAACTTTTGGGGTAAATGAGTAGTAGATAGGAGACCGTGTGCTGGCAAATGTAGTATGGGGCGCCCCCCGGCAAGGTGGAGCGATGACTTAAGAAAGGTGGCTTGCAGAAAGTGGATGAGTAGATCCAAACACCGGGCTCAGTGGCGCGTATTTGGACAAGCCTATGCCCAGCATTGAACGGATATGGGCTGATGATGAAAATACTATAAAACGAACTTATCAAAATTGCCCGTGAAATGTGATCATTTATCAATTTCAAATTAATTTTATGCAAATTACCGTCTTAATAACTCTATCAAATTGGTATTGACAAGCAATAAATCAATTAATAGACCCCAAAACAGTGAAATTAATGAAGCAAAAATATCAACATAAAGTCAAAATTCAGTCAAACAAAACGTGTTTTGATTCAAACACGTTTTTTAATGGATCGTGTTTTTATTAGTTTCGTTGCGGATACTATAAAAGTGTACTCATGACATCTTGCTGATGAGGGTTCAACAGTGAAATACAAACAAACAAACAAACATACGGCTCACGGATGGACATCCTCATGGTCATGTGCCTAGATCTTTTGAAGGTACCAGAAGGGGTAGTGTCTCTGACACGACTAAACATTGTATAGGTAATGTTACTTTCCGCATCTTGTTATCATTCCACGTGACAGGTTGCAAGCCAATCGCCGATATTACACTAACCAATGGCACATGCCTTCGATTTTTTAGTTCTACGGCATGCCGGTTTCCTCACCATGTTTTCCTTCACCGTTTTGAGCACGTCTTAATGCGCACATATTTTTTTTCCTATCAACCATGGAACGGTAACTACTTGCAAAACGCGGGCATGTTCTTAAATATATTATTTAGTGTCTGACTATTCCCTACTTAGTATACCCAAAGATCTATACATTGAGGTATATAATCAAGGAATCTGAGTCGTGAGCATGTTTGTTTTTTGGTTTTTGAAATTCAACTTACGCAATTAAGCTTGCCGTTTCAAATCTTAACTAAGACACTCTTATCAGACACAAGTCGAGAAAGTGCTTACGTAGGGCTCAGCTCGAGACTCTAAAAGCCAAAACATTAGAAAGCATATTAAATCTTTAATTTCCCTGCTCATAACAAAAACATAAAAAGATTGTAAAAAGGTCAAAATTACAACTCTGTGCTTTCGCAACTGCCTATCAGATATGTAAATTTTGCGAAAGCCTCGAATAGGGTGGCATTAGTAGCTCTAAGATCAATTTTTATTATGGATTTTAGCGAATTCTGGGGTTAAGGACTGATTGATTAGGATTTTAACCGCAAGGGCATGTGTTGTTTTGTTTTTGCGAGGTGGCAACACTGAAACACCGTATAAAACACATGAATTCACAATACTTATATTGATAAATTTTACCAGTGTCCAGTGGACCAGTATCTAACTCAGGGCGACATACGATAATCATACTTAGATTGAATTAAACTATATTACAATGACGTAAAATTGACTTTTTCGAAGAGTTCTTTGAAGATAGTTTCAGTCATGGTAAAAGAAACTCTTTGGAAAATCAAGTATTCTCCAAACATAGCACTCGACTGCTTCAAGAGCTGTGTTTTGACTCTGGCGTATATTTGATGAATACATCAATACCATATTTGATATTGAGTATATTTATTTAGTAAAAAAATTTAGGTTGTTCATCATTTCCAAAACCGGTGTCTGGAAATTCTATTTTTCAGTGACTATGAATACTATGTAGGCACTGTTAGCAAAACCTCAGCCTATTTTTTTATGCCACAATGTGGGAAACAAGCATGTGGCCCACCTGTTAGTTAGCGGTTACCTTAACCTATAGACGTTTACAACACAAGAGGCAACACGGCGAGTTGCCGACCCTTCAAAAATTTCAAACGCGTTTTTATTGAATCTCATACAGTAGCCACTTGGGAATACCTCATCAAGGAGATAATTTCATAACCTGAGTGTTTTTGGGAGTAAGTTCCTCTGAAAGCACCTAATCTCTAGGATTTGATGATAGAAGGTAGCTGTAGGCATCATATCAAATAATTCCGAAGAAACAAACAAATAGTAGAAAACGCATTGGGAAGTATTCGCCTCCTGTATATTTCTTCATGACGAGTTCTTGTAAATTAAGTTGTAAACAAAATCCATTATACAAATGGTAGAAAACGCATTGGGAGACGAAGACTCCTGTCTATTTCTTCTTGACGAGTTCTTGTAAAATAAGTTGTAAATAAAATACATTATACAAATGGTAGAAAACGCATTTGGAGACGAAGACTCCTGTCTATTTCTTCTTGACGAGTTCTTGTAAAATAAGTTGTAAACAAAATCCATTTTACAAATGGTAGAAAACGCATTGGGAGACGAAGACTCCTGTCTATTTCTTCAGGACGAGTTCTTGTAAAATAAGTTGTAAACAAAATCCATTATACAAATGGTAGAAAACGCATTGGGAGACAAAGACTCCTGTCTATTTTTTCATGACGAGTTCTTGTAAAATAAGTTGTAAATAAAATACATTATACAAATGGTAGATAACGCATTGGGAGACGAAGACTCCTGTGTATTTCTTCATGACGTGTTCTTGTAAAGTTGTAATTCTATTAGCCAGCAAATCTTTCAGATAACATGCCGCCGTGTCTCGCATGCCGTGCTGCTAGGAAGCTCATGGTTCCAAGCTTTGTGTGCGTGTTCTAACTGTTGAATAACATTGAATACTGTTACAACGGTAACCCCTCAGTGGTAGCTTGCTTTGGTTGATACACATGGTCAAGGATTCATACGATCTTCATGGCACCACAAAGGATCAGGCGGAAAATCATCGCACCTGACAAACCAAGGTTTTGGTGCAGCATAATGCTGGGACTGCGATCTATTTGACTAAACACAACACAAATTTAGTACTTAGTTTGTCTGTTTTTCGTTTCGTTTTAGGTTATCTGTTTTCGACCGACTTAAGTACTCAAGATAAAGAGGAGGTTCTCAATTCGTCTGTATGTTTTTTGTTTGTTTCTATGTTACGCGATATCTTAGCCAATTGTGCATCAATTTGAATGTTTTTTTTAATGGGAAGGGTTTTTAAAGATTGTCCCATATACATTATATGAATAAATTCCAAGCTGTGTGGAGAGAGTGAGGGGGGAATTTTGGTCATCTCTCCGGTATTTAAAAAAAAAAATTTGTGTGTGTTTATTATTATTTACAACTTTTGTATTTTGGGGTGAAATAAATCGTGAGCGTGTTTGTTTGTTTGTGTTTTGGGGAGAAGTAAATTCATTTTCAGTATTTTTTTCTTCTTTCCTAGCGGTCGTCCATTAAGTACGTGCGTTAGCATCTCTAGTAAGTCTGTGAACATTACCACAGTGTGAATGTCCTATCCAACCTAGCTGAATTCTTAATGTTCGCGTGTCAGAAGTGACGGAACACACCTAATTCAATCATTGTCAAATCAACCATCAAGTCATTTTCGTCACCGTCACAGGTAATTTATAGCACTGTCAAGGCTAGATCAGCTGCCTTCAGACAACCGAAGTCTAATTCACTGTTTGAAAATTAAAATACGGTGTATTATACACACATTTTGTTTATCGTTTTGATGCTGTTTTTGGAAAGCGATTCGGTGGACCTAAAACATTAGCAATTGATGATACAAGAGAAGATAAAAAAACGCATTTTATTTTTTTGTGATTAAAGATTTGTTAATATTATTGGACATTTGTTTGACGTGGGACGTCAACAAATGCAGTCATTCATTGAATGAATGAATGAATGAATGAACAAATGCAGTGATTATCCTTTTTTCATCATCTGTTAGGACTTCTCTTTGATACCCTTTAGGATTAACTCTCTGATCTATTTAAAAAATAAAACTCGAATAATTTTGATTCTTTAAATTATCGTTATTTGCGAAAAGTGATAAAGTTAGTTTCTTGTTCTCTAACGGCCCACTTTGGTAATTTATTTGAGAACAAACGGAGGTAGAAACTGTCAGTCAAGTTTAATACCAGTACATTGCAGTGCTGGTATTCTAGGTAACAGGGGTTCTAGACAAATTCCTCACTTTTCCTTTCACGTTAACGCAAATTTGTCAAGGTAAAACTTGGCAGCTATCACGTGACATTTCCACAGGTAATTTAATTCCAATACAATTCAATCGTTCCGCGTTAACGCCAACAGAAATTGGTATTTGTCTAGACACCCAGGCTCGTTTTCTAGAATACTCTACTTCATTACTCCTACATTCAAATGGAATCTACATTTAAGCATTGATTCGGTTGTTTCAAAGAAAAATACGTTGCAAAACAGAACATTTTTTTAACGACCGGCCACATCATGCTTGCTCTTTGATTAAAGACTCCTCGAGGGCCCGATTAAACTAACTCGGTAGCAATGGCTATGGAGGTAGCGATCCCTATGCCAATTTTGACAACCACATGACAACCAATCGTCAACACGTCAGTGTCACCGGACCCTAAGTGTCAGATCAATGCGCGCCGTTTTCAAGAAAACCTCACTTTCCACGTTTCCGTGCTAGCAAGAAGCTCAGACGAGCTTGTACGTGCGTGCCCGCTTTGCGTGTTCCGTTACGTGAGCACCACGTGGTGTGGGCACGCAAGCCAACGTCGTGTGATAAGTGTCAATGAATGGCGTGATGGTTGCTGATTTTTAATCATGGAAGAATGGGATCTTCGCGTGAACGATGGCTCGCTTGCTTGGGTTAGGTCTCTGCCGTGAGGCATGCTAGGCGAGAGCACGAAAGGGATACCTAAACAATCGATTGAGTCGTAAGGCAATGGTTTAACTCGTAAAAGTGCAAGTTGATTGTAAACATTGGTGACTTTGATGGCAGGTATAGCTGTTGAAGACGCTATACCTGCCATCAAAGATAGAAGCATTATGGGTATAGAAGCATTCTTTTATTTCCGCTACGGAACAAATTTTTGCATGAAGATCATCTTCTTGCCTTGCAACATTATGTGGGGTCGGCGCAACATGTTTTCTTCTTCCACTCTCCTCTATCAGCCGTCATCTCAGTACTCATATTTCACACAATCCATTCATATTTTCTTTGGTCTACCTCTCTTATTTATATTCTTAATCATATTTAACATTCTTCTCCTAATATGACGTTCTTCTCTCCTTTGACGTGCCCATACCACGCTTATCTCAGAGCTGTAGACAGTCGCAGCATCGGTAAAAAAAGGTAACTGGGAATTCGTACATAGATTCACGCCTGATTCCCGAAGGGGTAGAGAGAAACTACGGATTTCCACATACATCCTCATCCGATCAAAAATCAAAAGCTAGTAGACTTTTGTCATAAGACTCTGCAGTATCTGTGACAAGGACATAATGACGAAGATAACTTAAAAAAAAAAAGTATTATTTTCTGAATACATAGCACATACAAACTCATTCGTTATCTACAGAGCATTAAAGGGAGAAACCACAGATTTACACTTGTTACGATCCTAGTGATGAGACATGTAATGACGGGCTATCGAAATTAACGTTCATAAATATTACTGTTCAAGTAATTGTCTTTTTTTTAATCAAAACATTGTCTTTGAATTACAGAGATCTTTGGTTCAGTTAGATCTTTGTGTTTCTTCACGCATCACTACCCCGAACACATGTACTGTACTATAAGCTACTCCATCGTACTGGTGACCTTGGGTCCGCATGTCGTCCAAATGAGTTGTTATCACGACACGGTGCGTTGCTCACGTCAGCTGACTCCGGTAGAATCAGACATATTGCACTGACCGTTATATTAGCCGTTCAAATGTTTGAACATTTGAATATATGTAGATTAATCAGAAGTCGCGTCATATACAAAAAAATAGAGTTGAGGTGAAGCTTAAAATACACTGAAATTTTCGCGTCACTATGCTATTAATATCAAAATAAATCTTGCTTACGAATGGTTTTCATAGTTTTGGTGGAATTTGTACCAGCAAGTAGATAGAAGTGGTGATAGATGGTGTTTTACGATTTATACAGGGACTGACTATCGAAAAGTCCAATAATACTACTTGCAAACTTTCCAAATTAATAAAGTATTAGTACACCCCCAGCCATTAATACAAAGGTTGTCTGGAAGAGATCGCTTCTAAGCGATAAGACCATCCATTGTGCTTTAAGTTTTTGTTTTAGTTTTGATAAGTTATATCTGTTTTTCTTATGGTGTACAATAAAGTATTTTCATTCAATAATAATTCCTTTTAGTGGCACGCGCTATGTGCTTTCTGGTTTATTAATGTTCTAAGTTTTGAACAAAGAGTTTTGGAAAAAAGAGCATAGAAAAATACATTAAACGGCTTACTTTGACTTTTCTATCATACAAACGTACTTCAAGTCTTGTAGCGTGAGTTATCGAGCTTGGAACGCCTACCTAAATAGAATGAGAATTCACGAATTCTTGTATGAAGGATATGTTGGGGACAAATAAATCGAAAAAGATATCGACGACCTCTGTGGCGCAGTGGGCGAAGGCCCGCCTGAGACGTAGAAGGTTGCGGGTTCGATTCCCGCCGCGCGACAAATGTTTGCATCTGCAAATATTTGTCTTGGGATCTGGGTGTTTTCTATGTATAATATGTATGTATGTATTTATAAAAAAAAAGTATATAAGTAGTATATCAGTTATGTAGTTCCCATAACACAAGCTCTGCTTACTTTGGGGCTAGATGATGCTCTGTGAAAAATGTCCAACATTATTATTATATACCAGGAATATCCAGGATCGTAACAAGTGGAAATCCGTTACCGACTTCCCGGAAAACAGGCGTGGCTTTATATATGTATTTTTTTATGATAAATTAAAAAAAACAATGGCATATCCAAGCGTAGCTATTTAATCACTAAGACCACTTCCAACACCCATAAACTCCCAAGAAATGGTTCTACCAAAAAACATAAAAACCGATAAACCATGCACGGCTACAGTAAAACATTCGTCACAGTGGCTGCTCTCACCTGGTGGCGGTTCGATTCCCGACTGCATTAGGGTGATGGAAGATAAATATATAACGGTGGTCATAGCTAGTTGTGCAGTGGACTGAGTTTAAGCACTGGGTAAATCTGCACTGAGTTATAATTATTTACTTTTTTAACATCGACGAAACGCTTTGGTATTAATTTCTTTTCTGCATCCAAGACAGGGTTTTCTGTAAAAATGTAATAATAAAAGCTTTTATTTCATCCTTACACAACATGAAATATCTTGAAAAGTGTGTTAGATTGATGTTAGATCTTAAAAGGACCAGTTACATCTAGTCGTTTTCAGTGTCACCACAGTTTTTCTAGTTGTGTTTGCCAAATAGTGGTATACAAAAAATGCGAGGTGCTAAGAGGCTCTTATAAATATTTCCATCTTCCTTGATCTCTTGCCGGTATCCTCCACAATTTGCCTGCTGTCCTGACTAGCTTTTTTTATTGGATTAACATTGAATAAGTTTTTAACGAGTCTTTATCGCGTTAAACTTTGTTTTAATTTTTCTGCTATTTTGACAAGCAACAGCATTAGTCACGGGATAACTGAAAAACTTATAGATCGCGAAAGTTTAAAAAAAAATTAATACCAATTTGTTACAGTCTTAGTACTTTACGGTTTTTTTTCATTAGCCACGGGATGACTGAAAAACTTATAGATCGCGAATTTAAAAAAAAATGGATACTAATTTGTTACGGTCTTAGTACCTACTTTACGGTCTTTTTTTTTTGCAAATGAAAGTCAAAAAACAGTTTCTATCTCTATCTCTCCTCTCTCTTTCTACCTTAAAGGTAGAAATGAGACACAGAAGAAGTTTTTATCTTCTTTTCCGTAAACCAAACCGGTTGTTTTTAACTACGTGAAAACCGGTTGCGGAATTTTAAACTGAGCGCTTCTGTGATTCAGAGTTCACGATTTGCGGTGGGTCGCTGAAACAATAGTTAATTATAAATAATAATAAATGCCTAACACACATAGTACTGACCCCGCTCTAGGATTCCCTGTATCGTGGATATCAGGATTACCAAGCTCAATCTATTGAACTCGTCAAAACGAATCATATGAGCCCAAACTCGAGGGGTTTACTGGTAGCCACTGAAGAGTTCCACTATAAACCTCCTAGCTCCATCATCAAATCGGTTCCAAGATACCAAATTATAGTATTGTCATCCAAACTTCATATACATACAAAGTTTCACTTCGATACGACAATTAAAAGTAGGTTAAAATTTACTTCCAAGATTTGATTACTCTGTTTGTTAAAAAAGTGGATTTTGCGTTGTAATACATAAACAATGATAGATTGACTCAGAGATCGATTGACGTCATAAAAGGCCCATCTTCGGATCGCAAGGATTGCGTGACTTGTAATTATCCAGACATTAGCCAAGTACAATGAGGACAGCTGGATCATTACCTTCATTACCTACGTAAATCTTCAAAGACATTTTCCTTTAAAACATTATGAGAAGACGAACTGACGAAGACTTAAACGTAATATAACAGCAGTGGGCGAAGGTTCGCTTGAAACGGAGAAGGTTGTTGGGTTTGATTCCCGCTGCGGGACAAATGTTTGCTTGATCTGCATACATTTGTCTCAGGTCTGGGTGTTTTCTATGTATAATATCTATGTATTTACTAATAAAAACAATATAAAGTAGTATATCGGTCATGTAGTTCCCATAACACAAGGTCTGCTTACTTTGGAGCTAGATGATACTGTGTGAAAATATCGAGCAATATTTATTTATCTTTTATTATATTTTAAGGATGATTAAGAAGATAGTTTGTAGTAGATATTGCAACGTGATAATCTCCTTACAACTGTACATAAATCTTGAGAATATTTCTAGTATTTAACTGTTAGATTATGTTTTGAAAAGCTACAACCCTGCAAAAGCAGGTGGTTTTGGGTATACTCGGCTTAGCCTCAAACTTATTATCTTTTGATTATTAAATACCTGACAGGAAGAATGTACGTTATTCCTAGGTAACGACGAGGTTTACAAAACACTGTCACTATTCATAATGGAAAGCAATGCAATTTTGAGCCTTTAGTTTATAGTATAGACTCTATAGTATAGAAACTATAGTACATACTATATATAGTATATTTTGAGTTTCAGTTTGAAGGGTAAGGGTGTCAGTAAAATTACACTTGAAAATAGACTTCACCCTTGTCTCAGGGTCGGCAACGCGCGAGTGATACCTCTGCCCGCTTAGCATTGTCTACGTAAGAGAAGAAAAAAACTATTTCTGTCGCCTATTCTGTCAAACAAAAGAGAGGGACAAAATATGTTTTGTCTTCTCGGCGGTAGACTACGGTAACCCCTTACCAACAAGTAAGTGGGAGTGTACCACTTTTGTTGAATTAAAAAAATAATCCCTTTCGTATACACACCGTCATAGAATAGGGAAGAGGGAGTTACTTCTGTGTTCCGTGGATTATTGTTTAGCCAAATAAATCAGCTTATGAGAACAGATCAGAGAGAGAGCTATCGTTATTTATATTTGACAAGCTGTTAACCTTCTTAGACTGTGACATTAGTGAAACATTCATACGAGGGTCTACTAAAGGCCACGACTGAGTGAAAAATTCATTGTTATTTGAGCGAAATAATGTAAAGTGAGTCAGAGGGTTTATTAAGAAACTTTCCCATCGAAATATAAGGCATTACTATGGTATTTTACTTATAAACAAACACCGAGAAGAGAGGTACTTTTTTTTTAGAATAATAAAAAAATAATTATCAGGAATATTTATTTATCTTAATTATAACGGTTGCATCAATAACACTAATTAAAGATAGATATATCAAAATACCATAAATAATATTTCAATACTCAAAATAATACATTAAATGACAATAAAAAAAAAGATCCTACATCTACAATTACCTCTCTCTAGCTCAAGGTTTGCTGGAAGAAAACTCTTTTTAGGGTTAAGCTCGCCTTTATACTTGTCATTTAAATCTGCTTTTTTGTAAGTGATCATTTGTGTGTATTTTATAGAATAAAATAAAAAATTGTAAATGAAAATATCAATTTAAAAATCCAAAATACAATAAAAAAAAGAAATTAGCTAGACGCACAGTCATCAAACATTCAAACATTCTGTCAATCCATCCATCCGCGAACAGATCACTTAGGACTAGCATCCAGGAGAGCGTTAAGCATTGAGGTTGTATACGAGTATTATACGAAATATAGAAATGAACCATTGAGCCATCTAAAGACCATTCGTCACGATCTATAGATAGCCAAACTGACGCAAATACTATACCAAAGCGATTCAGTTTTCACTGGATTCAAATAAAATCATGATAAATTCCAGAACGAAGAAATCCGTAGCAGAACTATAGTTGAATATTTTGCTGGTTCAAATAGTACATAATTGCTGGGCCATTCTGCGCGCAAGAACAACAGTTGTTGGCAAATAATTTCAGAATAAGTCTTTTTTTATTACACTGAAAAGCAGACTTTATAAAAAAATATACTTCCAATCCAATATCACCGAAAAGCCACGAGCAGGCCAATTACTATCCGGTACGTTCACCCCAATAACTATAGGGGTAGTTACCCTGAGCCCTCTAAGAAACGGGGCGTGGTTTGTTCTTAGGGTGGCATCATGCATCCCTCTCTCGCAGGGATGTTTCTTTTAGATGTTTCGATTTTCTTTCAATGTTGCTAGGCTTTATACAAAAAGGTATGAAATGCTTCGCGCGCTGTTTAGAAAGCTTATTTAGTTTGGTAGGTAGTCTAAGATCGTTCGTTATTGCAAGTTTTAGGGGAGGCGGGTCCAGTAAGGTTTCTACACCTTGTTGAACACGCTAGTACTAAATATAGCATTACTTTCTTTCTTGGCACAAAAAATGTGAAACAATGCATTAATCATACCACACAGTAATTTAATTTTCGAAAACCGAACAACATACATTTTTAGAAGTGATCAATAATTATAAAAATAGTACGTTCATCGTCTCACGACTGTACTCCTATTTACAAATTCGGGGTATACAAGCAAGTTTAAACATAGCCTTTAGTTAACAAATTTCTACAAGGTTAGCGCACACGATCGCTGCTTATTGGAATGGTATTAAAAATAGTACGTTCATCGTCTCACGACTGTACTCCTATTTACAAATTCGGGGTATACAAGCAAGTTTAAACATAGCCTTTAGTTAACAAATTTCTACAAGGTTAGCGCACACGATCGCTGCTTATTGGAATGGTATTAAAAATAGTACGTTCATCGTCTCACGACTGTACTCCTATTTACAAATTCGGGGTATACAAGCAAGTTTAAACATAGCCTTTAGTTAACAAATTTCTACAAGGTTAGCGCACACGATCGCTGCTTATTGGAATGGTATTCGTAATCCATCACTGAATTGCCACTGAATCTATACACCACACTGGTTACTCTGCCATCAAATTAGCAGAGAAGGACAAAACCAAAATGATCACTCATAGTCACATTAATTTTTCACTAATATTATAAAGAGCAGTAATATTATTAGTTTCCTAAGGTTATCTCTAAGACTGGATTAGTAGTCTTAGAGAGATTTTTTTTTACTAATATTTAAAACATCAAAATAAAAATCATTTATTTCAGACCCAATGTTAATCCATAGAATATACACATTTAAATCATTACATAACCATATATAGCACACAATCAAATTTAAATAAAATTAAGTAAATCTAAACTAAACTATCCTAGAGTACTACAGCACGCCTAAACAAATAATTTAGCCACCAGCGATGATTATTTAGAATTTAACTTTAGCGTGTACATAAGCTATATATTATAACTTTAGCGTGTACATAAGCTATATATTATTCCCGTTAAAAGGACTTTCGTGAAGACCAATCTCGCAACGTAATCAACGAAAAAACTATCGATGACTGCATTTGACGACCTCTGTGGCGCGAAGGCTCGCCTGAGATACAGAAGGTTGCGGGTTCGATTCCCGCCGCGGGACAAATGTTTGTATATGCAAATATTTGTCTTGTGTCTGGGTGTTTTCTATATATATTATGTAAGTATTTACAAAAAAAAAATATATGTAATATATCAGTCATGTAGTACCCATAACACAAGCTCTGTTTACTTTGGGGCTAGATGCTGTGTGAATATGTCCAGCATTATTATTATTATTATTATTATGATTTCTTACGAACACCACCCTAACAGCTAAGAGTTAATTTTCATCAGCTACGTTTAATTCAGGTACCATGAAAACTGCGCCGTGGTCTGTTATCTATTTCCATACTAAACCAACAGAAATAATTTCCTACAAACAAGTTCAATTTGAAAAGTGATCAATTCAACTTTTTCATGACAAGTAGTCGTAAGCATCGTTGGTTATTAGACAAACGTATAACCCAATAATTAAGCATTTCTCCGGCATTCAGCTTTCTACGTCCGAGTGAAACGGCCATGTGTGCGTTGGGCAACCGTACTCTGGGTCCCGTACTAAAGTGATTTCTTAGAAACGTTAAAGTGTGCTTCTCATCGCATAGAAGCGACGGGAAAATACAAAGTGAATAATGAATAAAACATAACAAAAAATAAATAAATTAGAAAAAAAAAATTAGAAAACTAGGATGAACGCCATTTTTCGCTAAATATTTTGGCTATTTTTTATATAAGACCTAGAAAAAAATCACCGGTATCGTATTTAAATCCGCATGACGTTCCGATAGCTTAAACCATTCCTGGATTTTTATACTAGGACTGTCTGATACATAGAAGTTTACCTTGACAAATCTTTGAGGACCAATAGCAAACCCTACACCTAGTGGTTCCTCCTTTACATTATCGTTACGGAACCCTAATACTCGTCTCAGTCCCACATTGTGATTGCAATACGGTGTTTTTTTCAGCATTAATTAGTTTATTAATTATGTAAATTTGTATGCGAATTCGCGATGCTTTATTGCGATTAATCGGGTGGAGATTTTACGGGCGATAGTGATGCGTCATGTTATAAGCGACAGCGGATATATGTGTCCGCTGTCAATTTTACAATTTTGTGACAATTTTATTATTCTGTAGGATGGCTATCCTATAGAATAATAAAATTGTTCGTTACTTCTACATAGGAATTTGGGGTGATCAAATTAAATCATTGAGAATCTAGCAACAGCATAAGGAATAGAATAGTACGCTCCAAGTCTCCACTCTGACGTTGGTCATAAATCTGATATCTTTAAGTGGAACTGAGCTGGACAGTGGATCCCACACAATGTAAGGCAACGACACGTGGAAGGCCCAGATTGAGATGGAGTGATCATGGTCTTTTGCAGTGTTAGATTGTGAAGAGCGAAATTATGGAAGAAAGGGCTTTGCCCTGCTATTGGACAGTTGCCTACAATTGCGCTGAAAGGAAAATTGAAGGAATCTACTCCACTTTATATGATTTACTAGCTTCTGCCCACGGCTTTGCCCGCGTAGTACCTGGATAAAAAGTAGCCTATGTATTATTCTGATGTATTCTGCTGTATCACTTTAAAGTTTCATCAAAATACGTTCAGTAGTTTTTGCGTGAAAGAGTAATAAATATCCATCCTCACAAACTTTCACGTTTATAAAATAAAATACGCGCACGACTGTAATTTAATGATGAAGATTCCCAGATCTATACCCATTATGCAAATCTGTGATGATATAATGTAGGAGGTAGTCAGAGATACGTCCAAACATTAAATTTGGCACATGTCCATGTTTTATATATAGTACGTCGTTAGCATGCCGTATAACTGGTTGGAAACTCCTCGCCGCTAATTTTAACACTAAACGATAAATGGACAGATGTCTATAACTTAGTTATAGGCCATTTATTACATTTCTCGAATTTTCACTTCCAATTCTACTTAATTTCAATTTACATTTTTGTTTCAGGTAAAAATGGTCGCAGTAAACTATTTGACTATTACAAAAGTTGGTAAGAATCTACAGTACTAGTTGTCATCATCATCATTTACCTGACAGAAGAAGCCTAACTTCTAAATGGTAACTAAAATAGTTTAAAAAAAAACCTATTTTTTCTGTATTCAAAACACAATGATCATAAAACTTCAATTTATTAGACTACGTGAGTCTAAAATATATTAACGCTGATTCCTCGCGTGTTATTAATATTAAGACAAGAAGAATTATTGGTTTTAAACTTTTAGAAATTGTGGATGAAAGGATATTAACAAATTCGAATACAAGGCGAGCATTCGCAGATGGTTCGAAGGCGATGGCCTCGTCTAACGTACCAAATGTACGTTCTGGATATGTTCTAGAGACAGGCCAAATTGAGAGCCAAATTGGCCAAGCCAAGTCTATCTAAGAATATAGGGTACTTACCGACGAGTTTTTATGAATAATTTGATGAGAATTAATAAAACGAAAGAGCTATGCCAGGATCATAGAAACTGGAAATTCGTGGTCTCTCCTCTTCGGGAAATAGGCGCGACATTATGTATGTATGTGTGTATGTGTGTATGTATGTATGTAACTATCAAAGGTATCGTGACGCGCTCGTGACTTAGACCACAAACTAAATTGATGTTTGCCCCGACTTAAGCCGCTTATTACTTTATTGTTAGGTATATGCATTTCGTTCTAGACGGCTGCCGTGTCAAGTCTAACTTTCATTGCATTTTTATATTTTTTTTAAATACGACCGTGTTCAAAAATGGAGGAGGTTCTTAAATCTTTTAAATCTTTGTTACTCGATATATTCGCTAACTGTGAAACATTTTAATGTTTTTTTTAATAGGTAGAGTATTACACTTTAACATCTTTTTACATCTTTTCATAATATTTATATGGGACCACCATATAAATATTATGAAAAGATGATAAATTCATTTGGGACTTTTTATCAACTTCCCGTTATTTAAAGTCGGTTTAAGTCGGTGGGTGTCGGTATAATTACAGGCACATAAGACTTTTCATCTTTGGTGTTGCAAGCGTCCATAGGTTACGGTAACCGCTTACCAACAGATGGGACAACTTGTTTGCCACTAAAAATGTATAAAAAATTGTTTACAACTGCGGTTTGTTTGTGAAATTATGAAAGCGTTGGTTTATCAACTCTGTTACGTGACTATGGTAAATTATTTAGGATTAAAAAAACAAAAACAAACACGCTCACTACCATTTTTTTCTATGATAGGTACCCTCCGATATATATTTTATATATGTATATCCTCAGATAGTGCGTAGATTTGAGGAGACGAAGTAAGGGTTAGTGAGAGGCAAATCCAAATATTAGGCATTGCTGCTTATATACTCTAGCCGATGGCACGAGACTTCGTTTTTTTTTTCTAGGGCTTACCGGAGCCGTAGATAAAGCTTAAAGATCCGATAACCACAAGCATTAAAGGTTCTCAAATTGCAACCTCAGGACGACGCAGTATGAGAAGGCCACTCGATGTACCGACGACATTTTAAAGGTGAAGGAAAGCCGACAGGAATGTAAAGACCGTTCCCCATGGCACACTTTGGGTAATATGTCCAGCTGTGAACTTCCAGCGGTAACTGTCGATGTTGTGATAAGATTGTAAAATAATAGAATCGATTGCCATCTCGTTTAACACTTCAACGTCGAAAACACTCAATATTTTCCTCATTTTAAAGGTGAAGGAAAGCCGACAGGAATGTTAAGACCGTTCCCCATGGCACACTTTGGGTAATATGTCCAGCTGTGAACTTCCAGCGGTAACTGTCGATGTTGTGATAAGATTGTAAAATAATAGAATCGATTGCCATCTCGTTTAACACTTCAACGTCGAAAACACTCAATATTTTCCTCCGTCGGCCATTGTCAATAAATAATTAATAGATTTTATAATTACAACATTGTTCCATTTGTAGGTCTCGATAGTTTTTATGCCAGATATAACAAAAGGCGCTTATTCAGTGGATGCAGCAGGCCTATTTCACTGTAATCTGCTTCTATGGGAAAATAAATCTTACTCGGTTGTCTTAAAAGAATGAAATAATAAAAACTTTATTTTACATATCAAGAGAATTCCATAAAACAAATAACTTTACAAAACTAAACACTACTAGGGGGGTCAATGGTTTTGATTGAAAATGGCATAGAATCCATCCAAATCTAGATAATTTTTCAATCCGTCTCACTTGCAGCTGAGTCATTTATTTTTCTATTTATTCAGTAATTGTATAGAATCCAAATTGTTACAATAATACCAAACTTTACGAATGAATTCTAAGAAAATGAGATTCAACTCAGTTTAGTTTTTAAAACCCCTAACGGATTTTCCGTATATTGCAGCCCCTCGTAACTTTTTACAGGAAAACCTATCAAACTTATGAAAAACAAAACATATTTCAATTAGACAAGCCGTTTTTAACATACAATTAAATGTTAACAGACAAACAAACAATCCATACGCAAGCTCACATCATGGTTAAATATAGAAATGGGCTTTCGACTGCTGAAATTTCGAAAGTATTAGGTACGCTCAGAAAACAATATTAGTCCGTCGAAGTGAATATTCTATGGGATGGTACTATTACCTATTCCGCGACTGCAAACTCTAAGCAACTGTGCTAGTAATTAAAATGATTAGGTATTGGGTGGGGTCATCTAACTAGCGGGTGAAGAGCAGACTGAATAGTTGTTTTTAAACAACAAGAATACGAAACCCACATGTTGGTATGGACGCTTGAAACACCAGAGGTAATCGCGCGTTGCCGACCCTGAGACAACGAGTAAAAAGTCTTATGTGCCTGTAACATATGCCACAAATAGCAAAATAAACAAAAACGTATATTGATTCATATTACAATATGTATTTTTACATAAAATACATGTCCAGTCAATTTTATCTGTTCCTGGCTTTGTCGCGAAGGACAGTAAAATTGTCATTTCAAAGTGATCCTTGTGACAATTGTGTTTGTACGGGTCTTTATTGCGTTTACCTTTTTATTATTTTTCCCCTGCAATACAGTCGAACGTTGGAAAAATTATAAAATTGGTAAACTTGACACCCGTGAAAGCTAAAAACTATGTTAACTGATCGCGAAAATAAGGCTGGCTTGTGTTATGGGAACTACATGACTGACTACTTAAATATTTTTTTTGGAAATATTATACATACTTATTATAGATAGAAAACAGACCGAGACAAATATTTGCAAATGCAAACATTTGTCTAGCGACGGGAATCGAACCCGCAACCTTCTGCATCTCAGGCGGGCCTTCGACTACTGTGCCACAGTGGTCGTCACCACTGTACCACAGATACTTGTGATTTTAATGAATACATGAATTTTGACTATGACTTTGACTCAGATGAAACTTACCCGCTCACACTCCGCCCACGCCCGTCTGCCGGACGATTATGAATTATGTAAATTATAAATGTTAAACAATCTAAGAGATTGTTGATGCGATGCCGTGAAAAAATACGTCCCTCCATGCTTGGTCTGGCACTCATTAAAATAATTGTTTTTTGCTGGACTCTCTCGGATATTTTATAACTCTATCATTGCAATTGCAATTTGATTCGTGCATTTTATTAACTACGATTGTAAAAGTAATCGATTCTAAAAACTGATAAACTCGACTGAAGTAACTGCTGTATTTAAGGCGTGGTGGGCTGAAAAGTGTGATCTTTCATCACCGTTGTATAACGTAAAAGTATATTAAACAGCCGAGTATGGTTAGGAATAGCGTATTCTTAAACGAATTGAAATTCCAATAATGCCTGACTATAAAATCTATTGTAAACGACCTCTGTGGCGCAGTGGGCGAAGGCCCGCCTGAGACGCAGAAGGTTGCGTGTTCGATTCCCGCCTCGGGACAAATGTTTGCATATACAAATATTTGTCTCGGGATCTGGGTGTTTTCTATGTATAATATGTACGAATTTACAAAAAAAAGTATATAAGTAGTATAACAGTCATATAGTTCCCATAACACAAGTTCTGCTTACTTTGGTGCTAAATGATGCTGTGTGAAAATGTCCAGCATTATTTATTTAATTTTAAGAAAACTTTTATATTCTTCTTCTTCTTCTTTTTAAATCTTTCATCACCTTGTGTAACGTGATAAATAAATTTTAAACAACCGAGTATGGTTATGAATAGATTATTCTTAAAAGAATAGAAATTTCAATAATGCCTGACTATAAAATCTATCGTAAACGGTAAATTTTATAATACTTTTAAATTTAACGTTTCGCTGTTCTCAAAAACTTGAGCTACAACAACATGCTTTAAAGCGCTTCTTAGCTATACTAACATTTATTTTATTTTATTTGTATATTTGAGGAAATCGAAACTAAACCTACAAATCCAAGTAGTTTTTACCCGCAGTTATAACGTCGGTATTTGTATTTTCTTAACAAGGTATATTGAATTTTATATACTATGACATAAGGTTAAACTGTCTACATCACAAAATTAATTTCAAATTCAGGTTCAATCCCATCTTAAACCAAATATTAAAACATACAAAAATAAAAAAATACGTTTTTAGACGTATATTTTTAGAAGGTAACTTATGTGGGCATTTCATATAAATTATTAGCCTGCTTATCGACTTAGTAGGCTTCTTAAGTATGTCCTTTAAAAGGAACCAATCAAGACCTTTCTACTCACGACCGTCGAGCGTGGTCGCGGACGGTGCTCATGAGGAAGGACCTCTATACGGTCAACGAAACGTCAGCAGGAGAATAGTAAAGTACGTGGTATAGTCGTTATAATATTATAAAAAGACCTTTCGATATCATTAATTAATTCCCAGTAATTTTGTTGATCTAATGTTTGTTGCACGTATTTCTTTCTATTAAGAGGGGCAGCGCCATATTTGTTTTAAATAGGTAAATTCAATTTCTTCTATCAGTTTTTTTTAGATTAAGTATCCATTGTTGGCCTAGTGGGTGATACCCCGACTTCTGATCTGGTCGTGGGTTCGAACCCGGTCGTGCACCAATCGATTTTTCCACTCGAAAAATTTATGTGCGCATTAACACGTGCTCAAAACGGTGAAGGAAAACATCGTGAGGAAACCGGGATGCCCTAGAACCAAAAATTCGAAGGCATGTGCCAATAGTTAGTGTTCCAATAAGCGGCGATGGGCTGTCACGTGGAATGCTTACTACTTGCAAAACGCGGGCATGTACCAAATGTAATGTTTGGACGTGCCTCTGACTACCCTCTACTTGGTAATCCTCAAAGATCTAATCACTGAGTATGTATCTGAGGATGTCCACCATGTGGAAGACAGTAGTGAGCGTGTTTGTTTTGTTTTGTTTTTTTATTTATAAATACAATATGAAAGGAAATCCGTAATGGCAGTACGTTCACCTTAATTCAATCAGTGGCACTTGCTAATCGAATAAGCCGCATTTGGCTTTGTGGTGAAAGGGTTAAGTGCAGCGCACACTGAACGAAAAAAACGCCAAGTTTAAAAAAAAGATGAAAAACACAAAAAGCCATTTAAAAATATTAAGGAACTAACTAAATTAGCTAGGTTGAGAAGTAAAAATGTACATAAGTAATCAGATTTGCTTTATGACACATTCCCATAAACTTCTTATGTAAAATAGTTGGCGCCACTTCATAAAAAAACATTTTATCAAAAAATTCGTTTCCAAAATAAGAATATGTTTCTGAAACACTTGAAAAACGTCACATGCGGCGTATTTCAAGTTTTTACAAAACAAACAGTTATGTTGCAAAAGCCTACTACTGACATAGTTATCAACAAAGTGTTCTAGTGAAAAACAGCCAAATCTTGATTGTGCACTAAAATATAGATTGATAGAAAATGCTTTATTAAACAAGTACATAGGTGAACATAATGCTAATTAGCATTTTCTTCCAGCTCACCGGTTAAAATTATCATTTATAATTTGGACACTAACGGTTTTTTTAACACTTATTATGCGTTCGTTTTTACGCTTCTGTGTCCGTTGACCTTTTTCGATACAAAATGCAGTCCGGCCGCCGCCGGCGAACCCAATAGGTTTCTATTTAATAAACCCTTTACGGTTTATTGGTTTAACTGGGATTTAGTGGTTTAATGGAACTAAAGCCTGTGTGGTCGTCTAGACTTACTTGATTAGGTTAAAATTTCTAGCTCTAATTATAGAACTTCATTTGTTTTGGGACAGTTGAAACTCACGGTCTGCTAACCCTAGTGTGCGTTAGTGTTAATTAAATATCTTATCTATTAAAAACCAGCGCTATGTAGGCATAATGCTGATCTGAGACCTATTTGGTGCGACATTAAACTGTCTCGTGGGTTAGGAAGGTGTGTATAGCATTTTTATTCAGTTCCACTTATAAGCAGGCGAAGTACTTTTTTTATCTGTCCTAACATCTTATTTCTGGCTTATAGGGTTTTTTTTAAATGTTGTGGCTTTATGCCACTGCGGCCGTGACAGGCATATTGTGATCCTGCCTATTCTTTGTCGTGCTGTGTCAAATGTTCTTCATTTTATTTAGCTTTGAGTTTACGTAATGGAATGTTTAGTTCGAAATAGTTTTCATTTTCTATTGCTTAGATAGGCACCGTAACTGTTAAAAGATTACGGTCACGACTGGATGGAGTTCCGTCTTTTCTTATCGATTGTATCTTCTGTCTATTTTATTAGGTCATTGAAAGACTTACAGACATTCGCTTAAGTGCTTTTAAATCATGTTTTTCGAGCAATTCTATTAGGTGCATATGCACTGTATATACAGTTTCTGGTGTGTAGGTATTACAGTACGCTGCGACGTGATCGAGCAAGTTCACACCATGCAATCTAACCCTTGTAGGTGTGGCTATTAACACGATTTTGCCTGTAATCCGTCGATTTAACACGTAATCCTTCTGTAAAGCAATCTTATTTGACAGAGGTGTAAATTTTCCTGCTTTAACACCTTTCCTATACGTTTTAAATTCACTACTTTGTACTCTACCAGCCTATGACGAATCAAACCACGCCTAGTACTTTGTAGGATAGATACAGTTTCTAAAACAGTGTACAAAGATTATGCTGTAATAATCTGTATTCCTATACAATAAAGTCGACTGTTGAACGGTTGGTATTATGTTGTTTTTTTTATTATTTTTATCCAATTTGTCCTACCAATGGTAAGGCCTGCAAGGAAGTCTAATTTGAGTGACCAATCGGTTATAATTAGAGGGAAAAGCAAGCCAATGGTCTATGCACATAAACTAAGCCACGTGACTCCTAGTGGCTAAATATACGTAGTTACTAGAGTATTATGGCCAGAGTTAGGTAAAGAAACCGCAAATCACGGCAGTATGGCGACTAAAACCTCATTTAGACGGCGTCTAAACGTTTCAATCTGTCAGTAAGATTACGCCTTGGTAACCTACACTGTATAAAACTATTTTTGAGCTTAGAACCTGTTTCTTCCACTCAGACATCCTAAACTAGCTACATGGTGTGATGCTGAAAAACACTATAAAACTCAAATAGTGGAAGTTACTTTGAGCGCGTGGACAGCCATGTTCACACATCGCCGTCATGAATTATCAAGTTTACGCGCTCAAAGTCACTTCCAGTTTCTTAAGTTCCCTAATCACACGAGAGATTTAATTTCAGAAATTTCTACACCCCTGCATCAAAAATTTACTTTCCAACTACCTGTCTGGGTCTTATGGGATATGCTATGAGTTTATTACTGTTCACTGTTATATTCATTCAGTCAGTCACAACCGTTTTAAAGTTAAAATAGTTTGCTAATCTCTATTGTATTGGCTTAACTTTATTTTGTTTTACAGTACCAGAGACAAAGAAAAAGGTTTTGCTGTTATATTACGATTTCAGTGGAGCCTTCAAGCCTACACCAATTTTAGACACTTATCAAATCGATAGTAGGTACGCATGCGCTCTCTGGCTACCCTACTAGCGATGTTTGCAAACTTTCTGAAAATGGTTAGAAGAAGCTGAATATACTCGTGGTAAGGTAATCAGTTTTTCACGTTTTTTGCCAAAATATATTCAAGCACTTTGCTAAGCTAAAGCGTCTTTGGGGGTGTTATCAATATACGCAGAACTTGAAAAACATTATACATTGCACTTTTAAACAAAAGCTCTATGTTAGTAGACAGACAGACAGACATATCATTTATTTGCCAACACAATACACACACTATAAATTACCAATTTCGAAATGAAGATTGAATACGGACAAAATCATCAGTTACACAATAAAAACATAGGAATTAACAAAAATATATTAACATTATTTAAAAAAAAAAAGTAGGTGACCAATGTTTGCTGGAGTAGCAAATTGGCCTAGCCTCAGCACAATGCCGTCTGTTGTGAACAGAAGGCGCTGTTATTCTGCCTAGACCAGGACAAGAACAATTACAGGACCTCAGGGTCTACAAACTATTAATATATATATATATACTCGCTCAGTTGTAATCCTACTACTATTATAAACGCGAAAGTTTGTGAGGATGGATGTTTGTTACTCTTTCACGCAAAAACTATTGAACGGATTTTGATGAAACTTTATAGTAATATAGCTTATACATTAGAATAACACATAGGCTACTTTTTATCCGGATACCACGCGGGCGAAGCCGTGGGCAGAGGCTAATTGTATATAAAAACACGTTGGTCAAAAATATTGAATTCATTGGGTAGGCCATGAGCCTTTTTGTTTCTAAATAGCACACTTTGTTTGGTCACAGATAATATAAAGCTATACTAGTTATTGATGAATCATCGTTTTATCTACTTTGTCGTTGATAAAATCCTAAAAATCAAATATAATTAAAAATAAACCACTACTTATCAGCTGTTACTATCAAAGGTTTGCTGGAAGAAAACTCTTTTAGGTTAAACTCGCCTACGTACATTTCCGACATGTAAGTTTTTTTGTGTCTATATTCTCTGTGTGTTCAATAATCCTCGTAAGAATCCAATCCTATCCTTATAATTAAATCCTACTATGCTAATCATCTCCGAAAGAAATCCCCTCATCTTAGGAGTTAGCAAAACGATTAGTTTTATTAATCAACTGAGTAAGTTTTATTAAAGTCTTTACAAAGTAATACAGTAGAGAAAAAAAAAGTAAAGTGATCTATCAAGAGCTGGGCAAAGTATGATAAGTAATGAAATGTTCAACCGGGCGGAATGCATTCGTAGAATTCAGGATGTTTAATCTAAAGGTGAATTCATAAAGCTATGAAGATATTGCAAAAATGTAAGTGTTTTTTTTAAGCTTTGTTAAACCCCATCAGAAGTAATGTTTTATTTCCGGTGTGTGTTCAACGCTTAATTGTTAAAAAACATATGATAAAATAGCAGTTATTATAGAAATACAGTATGTAGTTTTTGTTTGATTCTACGGTAAAATTATCTATAGTAGATTTATAAATAAAAATTACATAGATTTTATTCAAAAAATAATCGTAAACGAATAACACATTGTGTAAATATACATTTTCGCATACCTTACTATCAATGAAGGCACTGACTAGATTTCGACTCATTCCGAGAGTCTTCATCAGAGTGAGCACTATTTCCCGTTTTTATAATAAACTACAAAAGGTTCCTTGATACAATCATATTTTGCTCCTAGATTATCTATTTTTTTCGTACATATAAAATAAAAGTTAGACGAAGTTTTGTATAACACAGGCAGACCTAGAAACTCGCCTACATGAAAGGGTGTCGTAGTTTTCGCTGCTTATCTCAGCCTAGTAAGTGCCTCTCCATACTCAAAAAGAGCTTTAAGATCTGATTAAAAAATACGCCCCCTTAAGCCTAAATATTCAAGCTCGCAATATATTTCTAGCCATTAAACTTTCTTAATTTCAACACCGCTTCACGCCATCTCTCGACCGATCTTCCGCGTTTATTTTCCAACTCCTACGTCCCGCAGTGTGCAATCTCCTCAATAATCTACATATCAAGTTTCTGTCCAACTACTGTTCTGCTTTGACTGTGTTCTGATTTTTATTTTAAACAGGTATCGGGAGCTTTTATTTTTGAATGTATCTGAGGGGAATTAATTAAGTTGGAAATGTCACGGGGTAAAGGTTGGGACGATTCATTAAAATGTATTGTACGCTTGTGAAGAATTTTGTGAATTAGACCATTCATATGTACAACGACTTTTACGTACCATCCAATGTCTAGAAGAGATCGCTTTTAGCGATGAGACCGCATAATATTTTTTTGAATTTTTCTTTGCTATGAAATCTATCGGTGAAGGCAGTGATCACCCATCCTTATATAGACTCTCGGAATGAGTCGAAACTTAATCAGTGCCTTCAAACAAACACGCTCACAATTTTATTCCCTATTTTGGACATCCTCGATACATAATCAGTGAGTAAATGGAGATGCCAAGTAGGTAGTCAGAGGTACGTCCAAACATTACATTTTGGTATATGCCCGCGTTTTTAAGTCTTACCGGGTTTCACTTTCAACTATTCTAAACGGAAAGAAAATCGCACGATTAACTTAACCCTCAAACAGTCAGCGGGGATACTTAAGGGTATTAGTTACGCGCGTGTGGTCACAACGACCATTGTTTGGCACAATGGCAGGGGGTGAATTACCTGTTACCGATAGTCCACCGAGTGGGTAATGTTAAGCCATTGGATCAATATCCAATGTGATCTGTACAGATTCTCAGGTTTTTATTTCTAAGGAAGCAGAAACAAAACAGAAACCAAGTTTTGGTTGATTTCTCGCCATTTAAAAACTAGAAACAATTTAATATGATACCTATTTTTTATACGACTAAGTGGCAAACAAGGATACAGATCACCTGAAGGTAAGCGGTTACCGTAACCTATGGGCAACTCCAGAGGTTGCCGATCCTGAGACATAACGTGTGAAAAGTATCATGAGCCTGTAATTTCACTGGTCATATCCTTCAAACAGAAAAAAAGAGTGCAAGCATTACTGATGGTCGACAGAAATAGTTAGTAAATAGTGGTTCGTTGTTTTGTATTCCATTCAAAAACCAAAAAAAACTACAAAAACTTGCGAAATGTATGTATTTTTTCATTAATCTCATTTTCGTATAATCATTAATTAAAAACTTATCGTAACTTATGCTTATTAAATAGATAATTCAAATGAACAAAAATCAATTAATTGCATGCTGTAAACGAACAGAACTATAATAAATATCTTTAATTGAAATTAGTAAATAATATAAGATATTTGAAGAACAAGAGCCTTTATCATTACGATTAGATTTTTAAAGAACAATGGTCTTTATTATATTTTTTTTTAAAGATAAAAATGTGTCTCCTATTTATCATATTATTAGTGTCAATTATTTATTTTGAAAAAGACAGACAAGATCAGAAATGAAGCAGCGGTTGGATTATGACTGGGGGTCACAGGTACCCATTAAAACTATATTAAGTACGCCCGCGGCGCTTAGCGGTTAATGACACATACTGAGTCATCAAACTCAGTATAAATTACTATTCTAGAAATATAATGTTTATTAATACTTATTAAAGTTATAAGATTACTTGATGGAGAACAATCAGGTGGCTAAAGTCCGTTGTATTCTGTAAGTACTACTTATTTAAGCGAATGTTTGTATCATCTGCAAATATTTGTCTACGGTCTGGGTGTTTTCTATGTATAATATGTAAATGTATGTAAATGCTTGAAATTTTTCACACAGCATCATCTAGCCTCAAACTAAGCAGAGCTTGTATTATGGGAACTACATGACTGATAGTATATCATATATACTTTTATATTTTAATAGAAAACACCCAGACCCGAGACAAATATTTGCAGTACTTACAAATATTTGTCCCGCGGCGGGAATCGAACCCGCAATCTTCAGGAGGGGCTAAGCTCACTGCGCCACAGAGATGCATGCATTTGCAAAAAACAAAGAATCGATGAAATCAAAATGGGTAATTCACTTTTTTCTTTTGTATTGCAGAGTTTTAATATCAGTTATTTTTTTTATCAGTTTTTTTACTATAATTTATGTGTATAAAGCCTCCACGGCTAGCCCTGGAAAAAATGTTATTCTAAATCACGAACACCTCTTCCAAATTTCATTCAAATCTTTTTAGCCAAGATCCCAACATATTAATCAAACCTTCATATTATTAGTGAGAAGACCTCTCTATTTTCTTTTTGCCATCCGTCTCAATATTACGTCAAGAAAGAGACTTATGCTAACTAATAGAATAAGACAGAAAGACATAGTGATAATTATTAGTGTGATAGGTGACTTTAGAAGTTACCTATCCCACTAGTAATGGAACCCAAAACAGGTATACGACGAACGGGCTTACCAACAATTATAATTATAGGGACGTTTTCATTGTATTTTTTCAACCATCATTTAATATTACTAAAATTCGTACAATACAAGAATAATTGATTTTCAATACCACCATACCAATACAAATAATTACCACCAATAATCCGATTTTCACGCCCCACCCCTAACCCTAAACTGATAGCTGTTCCCTATCCATGTCAAGACATGTCCCGGGACAATAGTACCCCGTCGTGTTGTGACAGCAGTTAATACTGTGGGGTCCCTTTTGGTAAATAAAATGGACGTGAAAGGTGCCTGTAAAGTTTCAGGAACTTATTTCTAGCGTTTTTTGTTATAACTCATTGTTTTAACCAGGTTGTGTGAGGATTTTGCTTGTTTTTTTTTACTTAAAATAGTTAAATAGTTATTATGTAATTTAGTTATATAAACTCTAATATAGTACTTGCCTTGTAGTATTTTCTACTAGCAGAAATAAAAAAACAGAAATAAGGTAAAAATTAACTTTGACCTCCAGGATTCACTGTACCGTGGATATCAAAAGTGGTATGGTGGCAGGATCTAGTGGTCGATGGTGAAAGAACAATTATAATGAAAATACAATCAAATAATATTAATTCTAATAAAATCCATAAAACCATCTGTCATGCGTACACAAAAACAGAAATAAATATAAATTAACAAAACACCTCACAGACAAATACAGAGTCCTGATCCCACATTTCTTATGTCGTCGGTATCAGGAACTACAAGTATCATAGTACCACAATAACCATCCAGAACTAAATATTTACTGAACTTGCAAACATTTATCCCGACATCAACAAAAAGCATGAACTTATTTGATTAAAATGTGTCGTCGAATATCCAATTCTAATAAATCTTAGGGTCCAACCTGCCCGGCGTCATCGGATACAATAGACCCCTAAGTGGGATCACTTCGGGGTCCATTGTACCCGACGTGTGCCGTATCGTGCATTTGCCGGTTAATGTTATTGCTATGGGGATAATTTGGAGATCAGTTTAAAATGATGTAGGTACGGTGAATTGAGCCGTAATGGTTTATGAATAATTAGAGATGTTTTCATTAATTTTCTTTCTTTATCCGACTCATAGATAAAAACACGTTATTATAATTTTTAAATGGGTTCTTAAAGCCGTGTTGGCCTAGTGGGCATACTACGACTTCTGATCTCCGGTTAAAAGAAAAAAAATATTTAAAAAAATGTTTTTGAATATTCCATATCACCAAACTACTCGTAGCATTAATATAGGATAATAGGTTATTGTTAAAAAAAAATATCCCGCGTTGCGTACCTAATAATATACATATTTAATCCTATCCATCCAAAGTTTGTATATAGCTTTAGGTTTTTTTGTATTTTTCCTTCGTATGTAATAAAGCGTGTATCCTATGTATTCACTATCTATTTGTTATAGACCCAAGGATGTTGCTATTTAAGATTACGGTCGTGAGCGTGTTTTTTTTTCTACTACCAATCAAAGTATCAAACAGAAGCTAACTAAATATATTAAGCACTAAGTGTGTTATAGCAATTATCAGTTTATGAGCTTTGAGGTACTAAACTATGGACATTCCAAATCAAATAAAAGTCTCAAGAGACGTAGTGTCAAAGCAACCAGTAAAATAGAATGGCTTTACGGTATCCAGAGTGATTATATACAGAGTGGTATAAGCCAAATGGTCCAAAAGCCGTATTGTCAAATCATCCCTGTAAACCCATGTTTTATGACTTTTGATAGCTTAGTAGTCCAAACGTGATTTTACAAATCTCCGTTCGTCTTTTATGGCTCTAACCTCAGTTTATATTTATAAAGAGTTTATTTGTTACTTCTATTGGCTATAACCTCACCTGATAGTAGTGATGATATGACCGACGATAGAGCATGGTGGTCTTAAAGATACCTATTCATATCCATTCTTATCGTGAAAAGAGATTGTATTTTTCAGACGACGCTAGTGTGTTCCATTCTTTTGCCATTCCCATTGTAAAGGTGGAACAGAAATGTATATTGCGAATAAGTAGTATTTTGCCAAGATACGGCGATGGTCATTTTACCTGTGGGGCTTATCCTTAGTTCAAAAGGAGATTGCTGGGACCAGATCCTAGAGCTCCAGGGCATATTCCCTGAAATCTAGTAATGTAGAATATCAAAAGAATGCAACTTAACTTTGATTGTGTTTTTTTTGTATATTCCTGTAGAACCTAGTTCCGTCCAGATAACTCAAAAATCACTGTGATAAATTTTCGTTTAGTAAGTAGTCTCCATAGACTATGTAGTTGCTCCTAGGCAGGTTATTAGTCTAGAATCAAGTAGAGGGACCAAACTGGGCAATTGTAGGCAAATTGCAGTGATTTGTTGCAATCAGTGACACTGTACTGTTATGTCAAATGCTATCGTTAGTGACCTGCTACTGGCCAACCTTGTAATGCAAATTACGTAATAGGACTTTGCAAATTGTGTAGTCCAGAAAGTATTTTGCATGCTCAAAGGTTAGTGTAAATATTCTCGAACTAAAGACGTTTGATGATTTCGGTGGCGAGTGAGCTGCGACGCAAGAGGCGTTGGCTCGATTCCGGGTCTGGGTGTTGTGGTACCACGGTACTTGTAGTTCTCGATATCCACAGGGAATCCTAGTGAGAGGTGAGGACTATGTTATGTGTCTGTTGGTTGTTTATGTATTTATTAATATTTAAAGAACAATAATACAATGCGCTTAGATTCACCTGGAAAGTGACTTAAATAATGAATTTAGTTCAAATTAAAGTTGCTTATAAAGACTTTTCAATTTGTGGAGTCCAGACATTGAAAGGTTAGCCAAAGAACAGTGTTTTGTTTTTACAAAATAATTGCGTTTAAAATGCATTTCATTACCATAAGTCTCCAAGATCTCTAACAAGCAAATTATGAGTGGTAAATTAACTGATCATAAAAACTGCAATTATCCTCCGGTAGTTATATGGTCGAACCATAAAAAGAACAAACAATAGAGAAGCATTTTGACCTTGTACATTAATTAATTAGATAATCGAATGCTAAAATTTAGGACGAAGGTTGTAAAGTAATATTAACTATGACTAATTGAATTAAAAATAAAGGTAGTTTTCAAGTATATTTAAGGTAATTTTTTTTTTTAATTTACATAATAACGGATACTTTTTAGGAAACTATTACGACTGTACCACGTATTTTACTTTTATTTTGCTGACGTTCCTCATGAGGAAGGACCTCTAAACGGTCAACGAAACGCCAGCAGGAGAATAGTGAATACAGTAATTATTTTTGTTAAAATTATACCAAACCACGATAATTTAAATTCTATAATTGATACGTATGTTTACGTAATGTGATTTTTAAACTGAATGATTCTTGCCTACCTCAAGGTTTTAGATATCAGCGAATAAATATGAGAAAATCATCATCAACAATGAAAGAAGTAAATAGTCCACGGATGGACAAAGACGTCCATCGACTTCAGACCATCGGGAGTCCTCCACTTCAATTTGACTTTAATTTTGAATGAAAATAAGAAGTACAAAATAGTTATGGACGAATATGTTTTTTGACACAAATGTTTATGTTTTGCAGATATTTGTACTGAGATTGTTCTGGTACCACGGTACTCGTAGTTCCTGATACCTACGACACAGGGAACCCTTATGTCAGGACTATGTGTGTCTATTAGATGTTCCAATCGAGCTAACTTATATGACAATTACTAGCTTCTGCCCACGGCTTCGCCCGCGTGTTCCCCGGATAAAAGTATCCTATGTGTTACTCAGATGTATAAGCTATATTAATGTAAAGTTTCATCAAAATTAATGAACTCTCTCTTACTCTTTCACGCAAAATGATAAAAATGAATCATTTTGCGTGAAAGAGTAACAAACATCCATCCTCACAAACTTTCGCTTTTATATTATTAGTAGGATAGGATAATTCAGCTATTTATAGCAAAGAAACCAAAAAACAAATGTATTTCTGTACTATTCATCTAAAAAGACTGCTAACTTCTAAATTAATAAAGACTATCGATGAAGGCACCGACTAAGTTTCGACTCATTCCGAGAGTCTTCATCAGGGTGAGTGATCGCGACGACGTAGTGCGGTACGTGAAAGATAGTGCGGTACGTGAAAAATCCCATTTTTACAATATGAATTATCAAATTCACGATAGTTTTTGGAATAAAATAAAGACTCTATAGTGGTAGTTGATAGCAATAGTTTTTGATTGTACCTCCGAGATCTGTCATTGTTGAATATTGTTCATAGTTGGATGGGCATGTATGCCACGTTATTAAGCATGCCAATATCATCCTCCACGCTTGATCGCGCGCAGCCTTCGCGGAATTACTGTTTTCCGTCGATTTTTCTTACATACTATGTATATACTTTTCTATTTCTGTCAAGGTTACCGTTGGTATGTGATAACTGATAATCATTTAATAGGTAAAGGTGAGGTTTTAAACAGTTTGAGAGCTGCGTTGGCCTAGTGGGTGGTCATTCGCACCCGGTCGTGTACCAATGGATTTTTCCACTCAATGTTTGTGCGGTGAAGGAAAACATCTTGAGGAGGAGACTTCGAACCATGCCCTAGAATCATGCCGTCAAAGGCCTGTGACAGTGGATTTTATAAACCACATATGCAAATATTTGTCTCGGGATCTGGGTGTTTTCTATGTATAATATGTATGTATATACAAAAAAAAGTATATAAGTAGTATATCTGTCATTTAGTTCCCATAACACAAGCTCTGCTTACTTTGGGGCCAGATGATGCTGTGTGAAAAATGTCCAGCATTATTTATTTATTTATTTATCTATAATTAGTAGATTATGTAAGTAATTATGTTTTCCTAGCTCTATAATTTAATATTTTTCTTATTATTCACTACCTCAAGACTTTTCCATACTACGCAAAGGTTAGCTGGAAGCGAATGCTATCTAGCATTAAGTTCGCCTATGTACAGTACGCTTTTATTTTCTAATTTATGGTACTATTCATATAAAGGCTATCAGTTAGTGTTCCTATAAGCGGCGATAGGATGGCAACCTGTCTCTAGAATACTAGTAACTTGCAAAGCGCGGGCTTACGCCAGATGTTATGTTTGGACTTGCCTGTATCAAAGGTCTACGCAGTTTATATCTGATATTATCATGCGGAATGCAGTCGTGAATGTGTTTATAACCGTGATATTCGAACCGATAATATTGCCTGGAATAAAGGTAAAACCGTATTTGCAATTGAAAAATGATCTCAAAATGATCTCCGAAAACTGTTATATAGATTGCATTCTTCCAATCACTTATTATAAGCTTCATCCCAAGGTTTGTCTGGAAGAGATCGCTTTTAAGCGATAAAATAGTACAATGTACTTTTAGTTGTGTGAAGTTTTTGTTCATTAATTTTGTTATCTATTGGTGTACAAAAAAGTAATTCATTCGTTTATAGTGACGTCTAAAGTTATTAACAAAAATGTAATCGACATAAATAATTAAAAAAAACATTGTTTCAGTCTGGGTCTATCGCGAAGTTGTATACCACTATTAAGGACCCACTCGCTGGTTATTTTAACCCAAAGTTCACTCGGCACACACAGTCATGTTCGGCCCTAATCCATTTTTTTTAATGGGTTTTAAGTTAAGCCACACCTCGTCTGATAGTAAGCTCAGTTATAACCTATATTAAACACATTAACCCAGTAGATACTTTCTAACTATTTACTTCAGGCATAATTATAGAATGCGACAAATCGCTTGGCATCTATGCTTTGACTGAAGAGTCGACAAGTCACAGCCGGAGCCTACCACCAGGATTTCTGCTCCTTTGGGGACCCAGAGGACATGTGTAGGGATTGAATTGTGTAGGGGTCTACGGACGTGAGATGCATGACACGAAACCTTTTTTTGTTTACTGTTAGAAAACGAAATTTCTCGTGAATCTATTTGCTTGTCTCAAAAAAACTCTACAAAGTGAGACACGGCATTCCTAAAACAAAGGTCTTCAGATACGGCCTTAACCCAGGGTCTTCGACCTTCTAATACGTTTATAATTATACCACAAATTTGTAAACATAGGGATCTGATGTAACAAGTTTTTTACCACTTTTTGTTTCATCGAAAAACTTAGTCAATCTTTGTGGGCTCATATGTTATTAAAATTAGATTATTTGTCTTCGGGTTGAGATATTTTAATTTCTGGTTTGACAATGGTGGACATCCTTAGATACAATACTCAGTGCTCTTTAAGTAGGGTAGTCAGAGCACGTCCAAACATATTATTTTCAAGTAGTTAGATTTATAAGTGGAACTTTTTAAATTATAGATTGTAGCATTATTATTGTCTTAGGGGTTGTTTATAACAAAATTTCTCCAGCATCTCTCAGGATGGTCTCAGAATTCTCATACGAATGAGATTCAGAGTTTACAGATCCAAAGTTATCGTAATTTTTGGCAGCTTAGCATGCCCGCGAAAGTTGACAAAAATTAAAACTGTTTTAAATTTATTTCAAAGTCAAAGTCAATAGGTTTTTATTCATCGGAATCGCAAAGGAACACATAGAAATGTCAACTTAAAAACTACGAGAATTTAAAATTTTAAAGTAAATTTACGCGGATTCCTCGCGCCAGACCAATCCTAGAAGAATCAGACAACAAACTCTGTTTGGTCTTTTTTTTGATGACACTTAATTCAGCTTTAGCGTGTACCAAACGAACGAGGTAAACTCATTCCTAGAAAATGTGTCAATAGGGCGTTTGAAAAAAAAACTGATTGACCTCACTGAGAAACTTAAAGGTCGTAAACTTAGGCCTAACAGTTTGGTGATTAATTTCATGTGTTTTCACTTACGATTGGACTATTTTACAGCATGCTATGGTTTAAAGCAAGTTTATTCAACTATTTACTACTTGTCTTGTGACAAACAAACACGCTCACGACTGTATTTGCCATGATGAACATCGTCAGATATAATACTCGGTGCGTAGATCTTCGAAGATACCAAGAAGGGTAAACAAAGTTACGTCCAAAAATTACACATGCCCGCTTTTTACAAATACCATTCCACTTAATAGATTGCAACCTGATCGTCACTTATTGGAACACTAATGGCACATGCCTTTTAATCTTTGGTTCTAGGGCATGCCGGTTTACACGGTAACACGGTATTTTCCTTTACTGTTTTGAGCAGGTATTTTTAAATACTTTTCACAAACCTCGCTCTACCAAATGTTTACCAAGAGAACTGTGACGTTGCATGATCTTGATGACGTCACAGACGGCTGCACGAAGTACCTAAATGAATGTTAGCATGCCATCAATAGATGCCTACTTCAAAGACGGTCACGGGATTGAATGGATCACGTGATAAAATAGATAGATAGATAGATAACTATTATACACCACATAATATGCTGCTTACAAACAACACAGCAAATTACAAGCTAATCGCGTTAGTACAATGGGCGGTCTTATCGCGTATAGCGATAAAATGATGTTTACCTTTTATTTAGTAATATAAAATAAATAAATAAATAATGCTGGACATTTTTCACACAGCATCATCTAGCCCCAAACTAAGCAGAGCTTGTATTATGGGAACTACATGACTGATATACTACTTATATACTTTTTTTTTGTAAATACATACATATTATACATAGAACACACCCAGACCCGAGACAAACATTACAAACATTTGCCCCGCAGCGGGAATCGAACCCGCAACCTTTTGCGTCTCAGGCGGGCCTTGGCCCACTGCGCCACAGAGGTCGTCAAGCAAAGTCTTTCTATCTTTCGCCCCTCTTCATTGACGATTAGCATAAAATTATCTTCCATGCCGACTCCGAATACGGCCATCTTGTTTTTGCAGCGTGGTTTATGTATGGTGTATATTTTTCAATGTTATTCTCGAAGATGGCCAATTCTGACTTTAAACGAAAGCGTTGATATTCGTCAATTATAACAACAATTATTTACTCTTCATTACACAAAGGTTAGCTGGAAGAATTATAAGTTAAGTTATGTTTGCGTATAAACATCTCTTTACAAAATAGTCAACAAAACTGAGCATTTATATTATATTTGTATGTATCTTAATATTTTGGATGTATATATTTGAGTATGAAATATTTTTAGTTTTATGTATGTCTACTTCTATTTTAAGTAGCTAGTTTTTTTTAATATATTTTTTTCTTATTTTGGTAAACAACCAAACGCACTGCCGCTCCACTCTTCATTACACAAAGGTTAGCTGGAACAAAATGCTAATTAGCATTAAGTTCGCCTATGTACTTGTTTTATCTTATGCAATAAAGCATTTTCTATCTATCTATCTTCCTTGCTATTAATCTCCTATAGTGAAAGAGTCAGCCTTTCTACTATTCCCCCCCCCACTTCGCTCTATTCTTGACATTCTCCAGGTAAACTTTCAACATACCCTTGCATAACACATATATCCAATTATAGTCTTGTTTCTCTTCTAGATCTTCAATATGGGAACTATATCTTTTAGATCTTTCTCTGAGCTTGAAATACGTCAGTGATGCCATGACTTCCCAGACTACACTTGTTCTCGTCAGACCTTTAGTGAAGAAACCAAATATAAACTAGTGTAATTTTTATTTTAATACAAGTAGCAAACAACCAAACAGCCTACCTATTGGTAAGCAGTTACAGTAACATATGGACGCTTACAACTCTAGAGGTCATGAGAAGTCTCATGTACATATTTTACCTGCACTCATACCCTTCAAACTTGAAAAGAATGCAAGTGTAGCATAGCGGCAGAAATGGTGGTGCTAGTACTTTCCCGGATGAGCTCTTTCATTAATATGGAGCTCTTGCTGCACCTACTTCAAGGTGTGCTTTCAACCCCGTAATTTCCACTGCAGCGCTCATTATAAAATGAATTGTCGTTTACCAGGAAAAATTTTCACGTTATAGCATTTTGTGTCGGATTCAAAATGTTCATAGTCATTTTTAATAGATGAGCTAGGTTACATTTTCGTGGGTCACCTTACGAATCGGTAAGCCGTAGTGGTAAAGTTTATTCAGATTTTTTTTTCTGTCGTGGTGGGCTTAATAATTATATTCAGTTGACCTTTTAACATCAAATGTTTGAGAAAAATGGCATTAATAAAAAAAATGATTTTAAAATAACAGTTAAAACAAAAACAACAATGATATACTTAGCCTAGATATAAGTAGAACAGAACAGAAATGCCAAACGCACCTTCCTGATCCATATACACAGTTCAATGGTCTCAAAAAGGTGTCAGCTCAGCGGAATGATAAATAAATGTATTTTACTCCATTATTAAGAACTAACCCCTGTGTTTCTAAGAGCAAGATGTTAATTCCAACAATAATAGAGTCACCAAGCCATATCACAGAACCCCCATAGACAAGCAGCCCCATATACTATTAGCTGTTTACTAGCTAGTGTTGTTACCGCAATATCAATCTCGCGAAGACACTCCGAATTGTTGCAGAGAAATGACGCACCTTGAAGAAACAGTGACGTAGCATGACATATACTCCTTATGACGTCACGTATATCTCTTGAGGAGGCAATTATAAGCCGCGGCCGTTCCGTGCTGACATGCGAGGCGGGTGTCACGCATCCAGCGAAAACGACGAGGTCGCTATGTCAAGGTTCGATCTGTTCATTAGTAAGGCTTTTGTGGGATTGTACTGTTTTTGAAAAGGGCGCTGACCTTAAAATTGACGTTTTACCACATTTATTCAGAGACTGTTAAAACTTTGCTGTGTAGAGCGTTTTTTAGTAAGGCTCTCGGGATTTTACTGTTTTTGAGGAGGGCGCTAACCTTAAAATTGATCTTTTACCACATTTATTCCGATTATCAAACTTTTCTCGTGTCACAGATATTATAATACTGCTCATATGGACCGTTTTTAAGTAAGGTTCTTTTGAGATTGTATTGTTTTTGAGCAGGGCGCTAACTTTCAAAATTACCCTTTACCGCATTTATTCAAGACTGTCAAAACTTTGCTGTATGGAGCGTTTTTTAGTAAGGCTCTTTCGGTATTATACTGTTTTTGAGGAGGGCGTTGGCCTTAAAACTGACCTTTTTACCACATTTAATCAGAGAATGACAAAAATTTCTTTAATTTTATTATTATAAAGCGTGACTTATGTTGTCTTTGGTTGATACTTTTTAGAGTAAAGAAAAATACTATTAGTCAAAGACTTAATAAAGTCTTTGACTAATAGTATTTTTCAAAAAATGAACTCATTTATTGAAAAAAATGTTCGATTGGCTACACACGGTAGTTTTTAAGCTGACGTTTCGATATATTATGATCCTTGTGATTTCAATAATAAACAAACCTATTGACTTTGACTTTGTTCGTGTAAAGTGTTATCAATTTCAAGCATCCGCTGTACTCGTCAGGAGTTGAACTGAACCTAGTAGCAAACAAACAGCTTTTACCATTCAAAGGAGTCCAAACAAGACTATTATATTGTAGATCATTGAAAAAATAACCATTTTCTTCTTTTAACTATCTTCCAAAATATCAATAGATCAGTCCTGGAAGATACGTATTATCAAAGAACCCAAATACGTTTTTTTTACCTTTTTATTCAAATTCACACCTTACCTTCAATCCTTAAAACACATGGGAGGCTAAATGCAAATAAACGAGTGTCTAGTGTTCTTTTTAAGGATATTGTTACGACTAGACCACGTACTTTACTATTCTCCTGCTACCGTTTTGTTGACCGTTTAAAGGGCATTTATATCTTAAAATGGCATCAATCTACGCTAATTTCAATGCAATATTGTGTATGACTTTGAAGATAGATAGTTTTTATATAACACATACGGATACAGCACAGACATGTACAAATGACAAGAAAGAAAAACAGTAAATCACAGTAAGAATACAATACGTGGGTGCTAACCAATGTTAACGAGGGCAGTCTATGAAGCAGTGGTAAATATGAGTTGAAAAGGTACTCCGCCAAGGCGAAGCACCGCTGATTATCAGATAGGATTCTGTTAAAGTTATGTTTTTTACTTCATTTTGCTTGAGCGTCCGCGTGCGGCTCAGTTTTAAGAGAATTCTGCTGTTTATTTTGTAACTAACCTAAAAACATTCCAGTCTCTGCAATGTCTGCCTGTTGATACAATGCGACGTCCTGACATTCCTATGTACGTGTTAAGTTGGATTGCGTGTTGAATAGCAAGTTCAACACTTACCATTGATTGTGTTCGTGCTCCTGCGACTTGCTGGCTTCCTCTCATGAACGTACATAACTATTTTAACCCGTTTTATGACTGGTTCCGGTCATTTTACAAACTTTCGCGATCAGTAAACAAAAACATATAAAATGTTATATGTTTTGTAGGTTGGCATGACTTACGAGCTCGCTTTCAAAAACAAACAAAACAAACACGCTCACGACTGTCTCCCCCATGGTGGATATCCTTAGATACATACTCACTGACTTCATTCTACTGGAGAGTAGAATTAAGAGAATAGGTAGAACTCCTTTGTGGATGTCTAATCGGGTAATTGTATACCGTAGTTTATCTCTATATATAAGAAGCAATGCTAGCATGGCTGGGTTCTGGTTTTTACGTAGATTGCCGGTGAAATATCAGAATGACAAAGCATCAAACATCTGGTGTAGATGTGAATAGAACCATCTTGTGGCCTGTTTGACCAAAATAAAAACAGTTAGGGCCCAGTCAAACAAACGTGGCGGCGGTGGTAGTGGTGGTGGCGATCAAAGAATAATGGTTGTCAAGTGGTTGTCAATATGAATGTGATGTCTGTGAATAATTAACCGAGCTAAACGTTCTAGAACCAGGCAAGAGAAGAAAAGGAAGAAAAAAAATGAATTAGTTTTTTTTTCAAATTTACCTTTAAAATAATTGTAAATGTTTTTGTATCACGGGGAAAAGTTTTTGAATGGCGATAACAAACCTTATGACCATGTTATCACTCGATGCATTGATTACATGGGTCTGTATCAATTGGTCTGCATATAATGTCTAGCCAGTAAGACTAGATCGCCTGTACCAACGTGGGTTCATCCAAAAGCTTCAAAGATAAGGTTATTACGAATGGTTTACACAATACATAGAACTACGATAGTCCAGACAGGTACTAGATTTTATGAATATCATTGATTTAGTCTAAAGTCTTCCGTAATGGAAATGGCAGAAGGCCAGAGCTTGGCAATTACGGCAATGCAGTATTGCCATCTTTAAAACGAAGTACCTCTATGTACTCTCGAAATCCTTATGATGGAGATCCTCAAATACAGTACGCTGATCTGTGAGTATAAGAGGGTGGTCAGAGTCACGTATAAACATTAGATTTAGCATATGTCCTCGTTTTGCAAGGTTTTTCCTTTCAACATGACAGCCCATCGCTGCATATAATAAACTATAATAAGAAAATACGTCTGCTACCTAGGCGCACCCTGATGGATTAGTCATAAAAAAAGTGCTTAAGCAACAGGATTTAAATAATTATTTTATTCTTCAAAGAATGAAAATAATTATTTATATCCTGCTAATCAGAGAACAGACAGGATCCGACGTTTTATGACATCTTCCGCCTATTATTTGATTCGTCCTGGAAGGATTCAAAATGACGACTCAGGCCAATTGGTAAACAAATTTCATATTTAACTTGACCATTTATTTCTTAGGTCAATAGGACAATAACCTCTACCATCAGAATCATCCAAATGGGCTATTCTCAAACAAAAGTTTAGGAAACGTTTTCACATGTTTTAGTATAATCTCGCCTAACGAACATTTAATAGGGGCGATTAAACAGTAATATCTCGTGCATTTTTTTTTATTTTTTTACTTTTAAAAAGATTGTATGTTTCTCCAACTTTACCTATATCACCTACTTTATTAAAAGGTAAATTATTTTTACAAACTATGCGCCTGACAAAATACTATAATAAAAAAAATATGTTCTTCTCAACTGAATATTTTTTATTAGATTTTTGTTTAAGGACGTAGCATTTGAATCGATTATTAGAACTTAAATCGATAAATACAACCTATCACAATCGACCATCGATTATAACTTAATCGAGTTACAATTTATAGAAATAATCGGTCATTGATTTATTCGATTCTCGCACATTTTCTCTCGCACCGTAACTTGTATCTTACGTTTAGGATTTTACAGTAGTTTCTTGTATGTATTTGTATGAGTACAAATTGTATGGAAGTAATATCAAAGGGTCGGGCATGCGCCGTTTGATACCTACCTCTGAATAAATCAACAAAATCGACGGGCGGCAATGAGTAATATTCGTTGTATAGTTATTTTTTGGACATGGAAAGGCTTGGAGAAAAATATTATACGAATCATCTTAATTATTTTACTGATATGAAAAAAAAAAACAAACATATACCTACGACTATGTAAACTAGGTACGGTTAATTATACACATTTACACACAATACCTTATTTACCTTTTATATAGTTCTTATAAAAAGCATTATTTAAGGCCATCAATACCTACTTATTTTATTCCAAAAACTATCGTGAATTTGATTATTCATACTGTAAAAACGAGATTTTTCACGAACCGCACTATCGGTGAGGGTACCGACTAAGTTTCGACTCATTCCGAGAGTCTTCATCAGGGTGACGCGACCGATAGTGCGGTACGTGAAAAATCTCGTTTTTGTAATATGAATACCTACATATATTTATTTATTTGATACTTTCACATAAATAATGTAGTGCTAGGAGAACTTAATGCTTAAGCTCTCTCTACCAGTCAACCAAGGCTTGCGAAAATATTATGTGGGATGTCAAGAATTCACTATTCAAAATTAATACGAGTAGGCATCGATAAATTGATTAGGCATTAAAAAAAAATATAAGTAAATATATTAATTAGTTTTAATACGAAGGCAGAAAATTGGTCAGTGTTCAATAACGCTCAAAATAGTTGTGATATTAATCGCCACAGTTTTCCATAACCCGTCACTAATTTTAACTTTAGTCTTAAGGAAGAGGGTAATATTTAAAAGAAACAGTTCACAAAAACATACCTACACAGTTATGATTCAAGAAAAATTTAAAATACCACTGTTTTTCTTCGATTCTGCTGAAGTCCTGTAGCAATATCAGTATTTATTATGAAATTAATAAAAATTCTTAATAAGTGTAATACATATAGTCTTTTTTATATATACCCAGCCATTGTATAGTTTCAATTCAACAATTAAAGAAGAATGAATGAAACAATTTAAGGCTGAAAATATTTATTTAATTCTCCTTGTTTTTTCATCCACCAAACTAGCTATATACTTTTAAAGCACTACAAAATAACCATACAACTGAACTACAAAAGCTTGTAACACAAACATTACCCAATTTAATCGTCCACCTTATCAAAGCTTTCTTTATCAGCAAAACTACTTTATTATTCAAGCGACGAAAAAATAAACTAAGCACGATTTCAAGACGAAAAAACTAAGCACAATAATGCAGTAAGCTCGCCCCTTATCCGTCGTATAAGTTATGCTAACTAGTTCGCGTGACTTCACTCAGGTACCGCTTGTTGGGTCACCAAATGCTAGTAATGTGTCAGTCATAGCAACCTCTTAGGATTATGAGCGATCTGCTCTAAATTGAGCTTAGTCGGCGGCTTTTTAGTTAGATTATATCTAGAACTGCGATGATGTTGCAAAAATACTCTGATGAATGTTTCAAATGAAACTATAAATATGTTTTGTACTTCATATTGTAAAACGGGAATTTTCAAGTACCTACCTTAAAAAAGCGTTGACTAAGTTTCGTCTCATTCCGAGAGTCATCAGCAAATAAAAAATAACTGAATTCTTTTTTTTCTTTCTAGCATCAAACCACCATCAAAAGACGGCGTTACCAAGAGTAATCCCAGTAAGAGACATCGCGAGCGCCTCAACGCTGAACTTGACACCCTGGCGTCCCTGTTGCCCTTCGAGCAGAACATCCTCAGCAAACTGGACAGACTGTCCATACTGCGACTCTCAGTCAGCTACCTGCGGACCAAGAGCTACTTTCAAGGTAAGTCATCCTTCCTTGCCCTTGTCCTACATTACATGAGGCCGGTATATTTTAAATAGTCCATTTTTGTTTCCTATTCTATTAGCCTTCATTTTAGTAGTCTTTCTTTTTGTGATCGGTCGACATAGTATTGTTTTCTTTCACTCTACTATATAAGCCGTCATTTAAGTTCTTACCTGTCTTTCAAGGTCTTACCTATCTTGCATTACATGATATCGGCATAGTATATTTTCTTCTCCCTTCTCTATTACCTGTAATTTCAGTACTCGCTTCTTTCTGACACATGGCATCCATCTTTCCTTGTCCCGCATGTAGGGTCGCATAACATGGTTTCTTTTTCACTCTTGTCTACCACCCGTCATCTAAGTACAATTTTTTTTTGTTACTCAAGTCATCCTTCCTGCAAACCATCCAACTACCTTTGTTCTACATAGGAAGGGGTTGGCATAGCAAGTTTTCTTCTTCCCACCTACTATATCAGCTATCATCTCAGTATTTACTCCTTTCTTACCCCATGATATTTGTACCCATGTAAACAAACTTTTTTTTCCTATTCTAATGTTGTTTCCATTCACATTATTATTTCAAACCCTCTTAGTAATACGTTTTTCTTCACTTTTATGAAGGAATTTTTTCATCCGTTTTAAGTCGCTAAATCTAGCCCTTTCCTTTTCTAACACTTAACAAAGGATAGAGGCTGATAACTTTTGGCATGCTGCTAAAAGTTAGCAAGTGTTTATGAAACAGAGGGTAAGATTGTACGTTCTAAAATTAACATTAGAATTGAACGTACCTACATAGCTAGATAAGATTAAAAAAATCTAATAACTAATTCAAATTTAAACTAGCATTTAATTTTACAAACCAAACCACACTATCGTCTAACAAAATCAAATAAATCGATTTAGACCCAGACGGCGATGTATTCGATTACTTATAAATGTTCGTACCGACACTTATTTAGCGCTGTCCGTGAATTTTATCGGTCTCCGATTAATGTATGCGATGTTCTCGATTCTTGATAATCGATACGGTTTGATGTAATCGCAACTTGGAATAGAGTAGCTGGGAAAAATAGAAACCGACCGCAAATGCTAACCATTTGCGAATATACGACTATTATTCACAAAGTCTAGAGAGTAGATACATTTGTACAATTTATTCCAAATATGAACAGAAACAATAATATTTCTGCCTATCTACTTACTTATGACAACTAAGTAAATTGTTACTAATAACTAATAAAAAACACATTAATTTAAAAAATAGAAAACATTTTTTCTTTGATAAGAAGAATATTATAAAAATGCTAAAGCTTGGATGTTTGTTGCTAATATCTTCTTGATGGCCGAACTGATTTTGATAAAATCAGGAATCAAAACACTTTTTATCCGGTGAACCAGAAGGCAGAAGCTAAAATTACATATAACATTTAAAAAAATCTGTTTTTTTTTGTAACGTAAAAGCTGAACCGATTTGGATTAAATCTGGAATAAGTGCAGAAATTCGTAATGTATATTATATTAACACGTAGCTTCGTAATCTAGAATAGTAACGGCTTTTCTTTATTTAGCTGCCACACGGGTGAAGCCGCAGGAAGGCGCTAGGAAGTCACAAAATATTCTCCCTTATACAAATAAAAATCACTACTATTTATTTCATCGCCACGCTGAAGGTAAATGCATTGACTCAGAAATAAGAGCCTACTCTCTGGTACGTGTCATATACTAAAATACTATCCACACTATGTTATTTTAAGCTCGCCGTGAACAACAACTACAAAATATCCCAGTGAAACGAGCTCTAAACTAATCACTAGTAATTACAAACCGGAATAAATTACGAGCGAATATTATATTACGAGCGAATACACAAATCATACATTCGAATGATTCGTACATTCTTAGAAGTACCAGTTATTTAGTGGCTACTGTATTGAGGTTTTTTATTTGTAATGTTGACAGCGCCCCCTGTGGTTGCGCGGCCGAAACCGATCCGAGTAATCGATGCTACAACAATCGATTTAATTAGAATTGTGTGTAATTTTTAGGTGTACTGTCGTAGTCAAAACATTTATTTAAAATTAAAAAGAAATATTTATAAACCGCTATACATCTAGTAGATTACATGCCTGGTTGCCTCGTATTAACAGATTTTAGAAAAAAAGAGGTCCATTCAAGTAACAATTTTATTTCAATAAGAGTATTATTTATTTAATGGGGTAATCTTTTTTGGCCTTATAGTTAAAATATATGTTATCCTAGATTATACTTAAACGCAGTTGATCAATATATATAAAACTGTTCCGTTACTGGTTGGCGGATCAACGCATAGCCTAAACCATAAGACCTAGAGGCATGAAACTTGTTGGTGTAGGGAGTGCAAAAAGAAAGGAATTTGGAAAATTCTACCCCTAAGGGGGTAAAAGGGCTGAACAACTTTGTACAAAACTGAATACGTATCAGGGTATTCAAAAAAACCCCTATAGGTGCAAGGCTGTAATTATTTTTGATACACCTATCAACTACCTATCCCACGCGAGTAAAACCGCGGGCATCGGCTACTTACCAATAAACAACTAACATCGTAAAAAAAACGTATTTTTTGTCAAAGCAACCATAAAATCATTTTTGTCTTTGCCTGTACCATTCTTGTCAATACGAAGTTGCGGACCTCTATAAAGCACTCGACTGCCCCCTACCGATTTTTATACTCCGATCCCCTGAATAAAATTATAGGGAATAAAATTATAACTCGCTCAATAACTCATACACTGATGTATGTATGAAAGCAAGATTTACGCTTCCAATTATAAATGTTGTTTGTTTCTGTCGTAAGTTTAAATATAAAACTTAGAAGAATAATTTTAATGATTATCTCTCATATAAAGGACTATTATAATGATTTTATATTTATTTTTTAGTCTGTTCCATTTCTACCTTGCTCTTTTAAAGATGCAACTTGTCGCTTGGTTTGTTTGTCGGTGCAAAACGGGGGCATGTGACATTATATAATGTTTGGACTTGTATCTGCGTTCTGAGTATGGATCTCAGGATCGTCATCATGGGGATTCCAGTCGTGAGCATGTTTGTTTGTTTATAAGAGTTGTCTTAATCCTACTACAATTATAAACGTGAAAGTTTGTGAGGATGGATTTTTGTTACTCTTTCACGCAAAAACTACTGAACTTATTTTGATGAAAGTTTACAGTAATATAGCCTAGCCTAAACATCAGAATAACACATAGGCTACTTTTTATCCGGGTACCAGAAGTTAGTAATGAAATAAATATATTATAATTAATTTTGTCAAAAAGGGTAGATGCGCCCTTTTCAAATAAGACAGCAGATTATAAAAGCCTGCATAAACTTTTGATAACCCGTCTGTCTCTACGCCTGGCTACGCCGAAGAGGCTCGATCCATCGTTCACTTCCGAGTTATTTATAAACCCTATTTTTCCGTAAACACCGTGCCTGGCACGGTACGGGGGAAGAAAGTATCGATCCTATGCTAATTTACTGCTTACCTTACTTTATTGATGGCGAATCGGCCCCATTAGCCAGCATTGGCTTAACGGCGGGGAAATATTGCTTTATGGTTGGGAGCTTAATAAAATTTGTCATGGCTTTGTTTATAAGATTCAGTGACATAATATCTATGTTAATAAATGGTAGTTATTGCTGGTATTTAAAAATAAATAAAACACCCAACAGTCAAATACATAGTCCTGACCCTACACTAGGATTCCCTGTATCGTGGGTATCAGGAACTACGAGTACTGAAGTACCAAACACCCAGACCAAACAAATAAGTTTTGGTTTGCAGCGGGAATCGAACCTGCAATTCTTTCGTCACAGCTACTCACCCGCCACGCCATTAATGCGTCCTATTTTTTTTGGTTCAACGGCATGCCGATAGCGTCACGATAGTTTCATTCACCGTTTTAAAAAACATGAAGACACACATTTTTCAAGTGGAACAATTCATTAAAACACGCCTGGATTCGAACCAACGACCTTCAGATCAGATATCAGAGTACCGCCTACTAAGCCAACACGGCTCTTACAAACACGCTTGTGTACTAATGAAAATATTTTAATTTAATAAAAATAATTAATAGTCAATTAAGCGCACATTAGGTCGCTCTAAATATGAACTACCCTCACATTCGCGATGATAAATCACCTAGCCTTATCGTGGGTAATTTTTTTACGAAAAAACACACTATTTCTAGCATGAAAAGGTTGAAATCCACTTATACAGTGTTATCGCACTGTAATTGATTTCACAGACCAAAAAACTATCTTGATAAGAAATTAATTTCTGGACGGTAGGCATTAACGTGTTATGGAAAAGATTAGATGTTAGCTATTTCTTTTTAATATGTTATAAAGAAAATGTTCGATACTAAAACTATATTTTTTTTAATGGTAATTAAGGAAATCAAGTTTTTTTATAAACATCCCAAAAATTAAAGTTCGGTTGGACTAGAACTCAAGAATCCCAGGAATTGCGACCAGGCTGAACCTCGTGGCTTAGTTATATAAGCGGTCGGGTACGCGGTATAGCCTCCGCGTACCTGACCGCGAAAGGTAGCTGGTTCGAATCCCGCGGAGATTCCCTAACACTTAATAAAACAAATACATTGCCTTAATATATTGCACGGAAAAAAATACCAACTCAATGTTTGTAGGCACCAAGCGGTGATTTATGTAACTACTAGCTACTCAAAAATATATGTGCACATAAACACGAGGTCAAAACGGTGAAGGAAAACATTGTTTAGTAAGTAAGAGCCGACATTTCCTAGAACCAACATTTCCTAGAACCAACGAAATGAAGCTATTTGGTTATTATTCAACTCTATTTAAGTGGGGACAACTGGAAACATCAATTCACGATAAGGTCAGGGAGACAAAGAGAATAGCCCAGAAATACTAAGTAATATAAGTGGCTTATGCCCAGCAGTGGAATTTTACAGTCTGATGATGATGATGATACATAAATACTTACGTACCTACCCTAGCAGGTACTTTCTCTACCTAACCTACTTTAACAACGCAACGGAAGCTGGCAAAACAACAAAATATTTTCGGCCGTTTATACAATAAAACTATAATCGCCATATTTCACCGATAACAGTTGATTTAATAGCCAAATTAAAAGGAGCTTTGCAAACGTACCTACCAACGAAACGACCCAACGAGGCGAAATGAATCGTAGTCGGTAAAGTTGTAGACTTTAGTTTTAACAGTGTTTTTATTCAATATTCTTTGTTCAGTACTTAGCTACTGAACAACTATCCACAACTTCGCCCGCGTGCCACCCAAATACCCGAATTTGTATTCGGGAAAGAAACGCATTCGCTCGACCGTTTTTTCGTTGACTTACGTTACTCTCTACGAAAAGCCCATTCATATTAACAGGATAATATACAGCTTATCTCTAACTTGAAGGTCCATTCCAAATATTGGTAAAATATTTTTTGAAATCGGATAATTAGTTTCGGATGTTACCTCCTATAAACAAACTTACAAACTATAACTGTTTATAATATTAGTGTATATATTGTATAGCAAATACATCACATTAAAGAGTGTTTCAAACCAATCATCATCTTGAAAATAAAATTATAGGAATTAAACTTATTTTTCACTTAATATTTACTAATAAAAACAGTCTTATTAGAACTGTTGGCCTTAATCGTCAGCCCTACCTACGTATCGATCCGAATCACTTAGGGGGTTAAAGACGACACAAAAAAAACGAACACTGAATAGGCACTATTTTTTTATCTGAATCACAAATATTACCATAATAAAAGTCTCAAATGTGCCTAATCTAGCAGGCATCCAGTAAAAGATATTGTTATTTAAATGTTTATTATTCTCATTTACATATTACTATACCTTTTTTCGTTTAGGTGCATAGAAAACAAAAATCAAAATAGCATATAAAACTGCATCATAAAAAATCCCGTCCCCATCCAATGGGGCTCGTAATATATAAACTGCGACCCAAAATGAATGCCTTTCAGTAGGTACCGTCAAAATAACGGAGGGTAGTTTGTAAAATTCGCCGTCTGCGGTGGATCAGGGTTGGAGGGAGGGGTGAAAACAACCCTTAATGGCGCAATCGCGTGTCACAATTTTGGTAGTGACCCGACGTGGCCCGTGAAAGTGAAAATATATGCTGAGAGCTGTCAATACCACCTCAAGAGGTGAATAGCGTCGAATATACAAATCGTGAGTAGTTTTTTTTTGAGACATTCAAAACAAAGGAATGCCTTTAATATCATATTTTCATCATCATTTAAATTCATATTTTGCTATATTATGTCTAGAAACTAATAAGTTAGGTCAAAGCGGTCTGAGTTTAAATTAAAATTGAACCATTGTTCTGTCAATAAAATACCTATAAAACCACCGACCACAAAGTTTTTAAGCTTAAGTGTTTTTTTACAGTAATTAACCCCGTTAGCAAGTCGATGGCTACCCAGTGCATTGTCATTGCAGAATCTTCATCAATTAAAATTAATTGCTTTGAATTCATTAAAAAATCAGACAATAGTCAATACCTAAACATTGTAATTATTGTTACTGCGTAAAAGGAAAAACGATGATTAACGCAATTGATAAATAATTTTTTATTTAACTAAAATAATTACTAACACTTTTATAATGAGTAGTAGTTATTTACTTAAGTTTTGAATTCTATAAAAAATATTTTTGTACAATTTGGTGGTGTTTTCATCTCTTGTGGATTTATGTTTGAGCGTCCTAAAGAAAATTTTATTATAACCAGAAATTGTGAGCAATATTTTCGTAAATATTTTGGAGCGGTCCTTGTTGTTTGTGGTCTACAAACAGACTAAAACACCGACTTCAATAAGTAAATAGTTTTACCTGGAAAAGGCATAGAATATTTTTTTGTATACAAGTTCTCTGTATTTATATATGTTAGGTTCTAGAAAATAATTTCATTTAGCATATAGGTACCTATATATCGTCGATTTGACTTATGCATTGTTTATGAAATAAACATATACATTTTTTCATACAACTATATGAACAAGTAGGTATATACAAAAAATACAGATGAAACAGCTAGCTATCTAAAGACCGTTGCAATAAACTCTATTTTATATCCTATATATATATACTTATACGATTTTATTTTAAATAAAAAAATATAACTGATAAAAAGTTTATTGATTGATTTGGTTCAACAAACAGTTGTACCAAATGTAGTATACAATAGATACGAGTTTATAACGTAACATATTAAAAAAAATAGAAATCTCAGGTATTTATAAGTAATTTTTATAAACAAATTTGACGATTTTTTTTATTGCAAAGCCTTAAAAACCAAACTGACATAAAACACAAATAACCATGGCTACATTAATAAATTAATTTAAGCCATATTTTTATATAATTTACCCAAAAGTTGTCTCTTTTATACTGATTAGCATAAACTCATTATGTTGGTATAAATTACTTGGATGTTGTAATAAAAACATTATCTAAGCCAGCGCCCTCTGGGGTGGGTTACATTCCACTTTTGATGGGTTTTATTTGGGTTAATTTAATTTGTTACTGAAACTTTGCTAGGATAAACGGAGTTCACAGTTCACAGTTCAGTCTACGGGGCGCACCTTGAATCCAAAAACATGTAGAAATCAGAACATTTATTTGCAAGAATATAGGTCAGACAATATGATGTAACATCTTTTAGCCCCTTATATATATTACCATTTAACTGGTATGCAAATGTCCAAAGGTAGATTTAATATCAATTTAAATACAGGATTAAAGTTAGATAAGAAGAGCCATGTTGGCCTAGTGGGCGATACCCCTTACTTCTGATTCGGAGGTCGTTCGTTCGAACCCGGTCGGGCACCAATGGATTTTTCCACTCGAAAACTTAATGTGCGTATTAACACGTGCTCAAAACGGTGAAGAAAAACATCGTGAGGAAACCGGCATTAGGGCATGCCGGTTTCCTCACGATGGATTTTCACACCAAAAATTCGAAGGCATGTGCCACTACAGTTAGTGTTCCAATAAGCGGCGATGGGCTTGCAACCTGTCACGTGTTATGCTTACTACTTGCATAATGCGGGCATGTACCTACCAATGTTTGTGGTTGTATGTGCCTCCGACTACCCCCTACTTGGTATCCTCAAAGATCTACTCACTCAGTATGTATCTGAGGATGTCCGACAAGGGGAAGACAGTCGTGAGCGTGTTTGTTTTTTGTTTTATTAAAGATAACATTTTATTTCTTATGCCCTAATCTTCGAATTTAAAATGTAATTATCTGATATCATAGGCAAATAAAATAAAATTATACAATGAAAAAAGCATTTAGGCTTATAATGCAACGCAAATATACATAAGCTTCTGCAGTCGAGTAAAAATACCCAACAGGGTGGGACGATATAGGTTTATAAAATATTAATAATTATAATGCCTAAATTAATTTTGTGCGTGTATACAGGATGTATTATAAGGTAACTGCCGCTATATCATCTAAATTTAGAAGATAAAAACTCTTATGATTAAAATTGCTCCAACTCGATAAAAAATAAAGGTACCTATTGTTTTGTGAAAGGATATTAAAAAAAAATAACCATTTTTGTTTTCTTGGATTTCTTTCCTGGATTGGTCGCAGAGGAACAGGCAGTAGATAAAACCGAAGGTTCAAAGTGATTCTCGTGATTTAAATGAATTTTGACTTTGACTTTGCTTTTAATAACACAACGTAAAGAATTATTCAAGAATCAGATTGATTTACTGAAAATCTATATATTATAAAGAGGTTAAGTTTGTAAGATTGGATGTAGGAAGTAATATCAGGAAATACACATCAGATTTCAAAAAAAAAAACCACCAATATTTTGAATGGACCTTCAGGGTGGACATAAAATATAATATTATACCTTTAAAATAAAACATATTTTCGTGTTCACTAGTTTTGCAACGAAAGTCGATGAAAATGGTCAGGTCTTACGAACTACATTATATAAAAAAAATGAAAAGAGCTACTTTTTATCTAGGTACCACGCGAAGTAGACAGTAGCTAGTTATACAGTAAATAGGTTATATTTGCGTGGAAGCTGTTAGCTCAATTAGTCAAATGAATTTACACCAAACAGATATTTATGCAAATGAGACCCAAATCTGTGTTCCGAAAACTATAAATCATGGCTGTTATGACTCACAGTCATTTTGTTAATTGTTGTTTGTTTGATTGTTAGAATATATTTTCATTAATTTTTGTAGAGGCGTCAAAATTTAATAAGCTGTCGAGTATTTAGTTATGTAGATGTCGATTTGGGTGCTTTTAATTAATAAAACGACAACGTGTTTTTTTTATTTAATTCATACGTATTTCTGTTTTTGTAATACCTTCATACACAAGCATAATCCTGACCAGATACAAAATTATATATTTACATAGGATTTTTAAGAAGTTAAAAGAAAATTATGCAAATTTTTAAATAAAAAAACGAATAACTTTAATTAAAATAAATAATTAAAATTATAATTTTAATTAAAAATAAATTAAAAATAAAATAATTATAATTATAATTAAAAATAATTAAAATAAAACTGACGTGTATTTTACATTATCCCCCTTCTAACCTGACCCCAACCAGCCCAATTCCTTGAAGTAGCGGAGAAGGACTCTGGTTTGATGACAGAATTGTTCCAGTATCCCTGACGGCCGGGTTCGAACTCACGTCCTTCGGATCGGCAGTCAAGATACCGCCTGATAGGCCAATATTATTTATTCCAGTATAAAAACTGTATAATTCCTTGTATCTACTACGTAATTAACCACGATTTATCTGATAGCGGTTTTATCATATGATCATTATTTTAATCATCCAATATTGGACAAAGTATTTTTTACTCAAATTATATACTTTTTTTTTATAATAACTAAGCATATTTTTTTTTTTTTTATGCTGAACATTTTTCACACAGCATCATCTAGCCCCACACTAAGCAGAGCTTGTATGGGAACTACATGACTGATATACTACTTATATACTTTTTTTTTGTAAATACATACATATTATATATAGAAAACAGCCCATACCAGAGACAAACATTACAAACATTTGTCCCGCAGCGGGAATCGAACCCGCAACCTTCCGCGTCTCAGGCGGGCCTTCGCCCACTGCGCCACAGAGGTCGTCCTCCGCTTCTCCAAGTGTCATCCTTTAATAATTTAAATAAGCCTACTTTAAGATTATTAAAATAAATATAAATAATAATAAACTCTTTATTATGCATTTCACAGTACAACATTCAAATTTATATCTCAAAAAAAAATGCAGAATAGAAGGTATTATCGTTGAAAGCGATATTTTCCAGACAACCTTAGGATGGAGAGAGCTATGTCAATATGTGTCTTCTTCGATTTTGTTTTTGATTTTGTGTTTGTATAAACAACCTTTCAAACTTTTTTTAGCGTTTTATCATTTACAAGCGTTGGTATGCTACCAAATTAAAACCCACTACTTAACAGGTGATACCAACTTAAATTCAAACATGATGACCAATATCGAAAGGATATAAATAAAGAACTATTTATAAACAATGTCAATTTACACGATATAATGCATATGAGAGCGGCTACTACGAACGAAAACTTATTAATCCACCATTAAAAACCGAAGCCACAAATTTAAACTCTATCTACACCTTTATAAATTGTGTTTCAATAAAACATATTTTTTTACACCTTATACCACTATCAAAACTAATTTCCGACTCTATTCCAAAGATGCTAAGTGTGTTGGTTACTTGGTATGCGTTTTAGCCGCGTTAAATAATTACCGCTGGTAAAGTGCGATCAAAATTGAATGAAAAAAATATCTCGTTGGAATATCCAGTGCTTATGGTTTATAGATCAGCCAGAAATAAAATTTGCTCCAGGGATAACTAACATTGTAATGGAATAAAAGATGCTCTACTTATAATAAGCTATTAATAGCTATTATTTACTAAAAATAATAGCTACTTTACCGGTTTTGTCGTGATGAAACCGGTATGCTCTAGAAGTAAACATTTTAAGGCATATGCCATCGACTAGCGTTCCAATAAGCGGCGATAGGCTTGTAACCTGCAACGTGGAATATTAACTATACTTACAAAACGTGGGTGCCATAATTATATAATGCAAATATATGTCAAATATAACGTTTAAACGTGCCTCTAACCTCAAATTAACCTCAATTGATATACTTAAATATCTACATACTAAATATGTATCTTAGGATGTCAAGTCTTTTTTTTTGTTTTGTAGTTTTTTTCATGAAAACATGTATCTGTTTTCCTTCCGGAACTGTATTCAATCTACACTATTTAATACTATAAAAAAGTAAAGTTTGGGTGTAGGGGAGGGGGTTGTTTCTGAAAGTACTTAACCAATGTAAAAAAATCTTTCACCAGCATTTAGAATGGACTTTCGGGACATAGGTTATATATTATCCCGTTAAAACAAAAAGGCTTTTCGTGGAAACCAATTTTACAATGAAAAACGGTCAAGCGAATGCATTTCTTACAAAAGCTAAGTACTTTTTATCTGCTATTTTTTATCGTGGTACCACGCGGACGAAACTGTGGACAGTAGCTAGTAAAGAATAAATCACCTCTTATGGCAAACGAATAAATATAATAATTAGTGAAGAATTTATTCTAATACGGACTCTTTGCGTCGTGGCTAACAATAACCAAGTTTTTTTATGCGGACTCCTTGCGTCGCGGTCCAAGTTTTAAGTACTCTGTATCCATCTCTTCACAGTTAATTGTAAGTGAAAACAGAGCCATCTAGGATAACATCTATGTAAGTAAGTAGGACGTTCACGCTTTGCCCACAGTTAAAGACCGCGAGGAAAATTGTTATTATTCTAATTAGTTTCCTGTTGAGTAAGAAAAGTTACGAGAAAGTATGTTCTTCGGCCATTTCGACCTCAAGAAGTAAATACTGGAGTTTGAATTATAATAATGCTGGACATTTTCACACAGCATCATCTAGCACAAAAGTAAGCAGAGCTTGTTTTATGGGAACTACATGAAAACTATGGAAATATTTAGCCCTTGCTGGCCTTGATTTAGAAGTCCGAAGATATGTGCCATAGATATAAGTGTTCCAATGAACGGCGATGGGCTTGCAACCTGTCACGTGTACTGCTTACCATGCAAAACATGGGCATGTACCAAATAAAATGTTTGGAAGTAGCCCCCTAATTGGTAGCCTCACGGATATTTGAGTATAGATTTGAGGATGTCGACCATGGAGATCCCAGTCGTGAGAGTATTTGTTTTTTGAGTAAAATATCCTCAGGTATTATTGACCTCTTATTAATTTGTCAAGAATGCCCTGAGCCGACATGTAGGATGAAGACTTCCTCGGTGAAGGCAAAGATTGAGCAATTTTCCTTTTGTACTTTTAATATTTGAGCAATTAATTTGTGTATATATTATTTTCTTTTATATATGTAATTATATCCTTAGTATCTGGAAGAGAATGCTTTTTAGCATTAAGTTCGCCTGTGTCCCATATTTTTTGTGCAATATTTTTTTTTATGTATCTATCTATCTATCTATGAATATGATGAGAGAGAATGAAACAAGGAAAGTATGGCAGGTAAGGAAATCCATGGTCCCTGACAACCACTCTGAAAACAAGCGTGAATCTACGCATGTACTGGCTTCTGCCACTTTGCCTCAAATCATTCTAGGTCACCTAATATGTAAATGCTTAATTTCATCTATCCGGATAAAAAGTAGCCTATTTTGCTATGTCACCAACTATACCTGTTCCAAATTTTATCCAAATCGGTCTAGCCGTTACGGAGATCATTAATAAAATACACTTCAATATTTTAAGATCCAAACTTTGATATTTATCCTTCCTACTAAGTTATAAACGCGAAAGTTTGTGAAGATCGATGTTTGTGACTCTTTCACGCAAAAACTAATGAACGTATTTTGATGAAACTTTACAGCAATATAGCTTATACATCAGAATAACACATAGGCTACTTTTTATCCGGGTACTACGCGGGCGAAGCCGTGGGCAAAAGCTAGTAATAATATTAGAATAGGATTGGAAGTATGACAGTTGCATGGGTATATTGTATACATGATTATTATAAATGAAAAAACAGGTTTTTTTTTTAAACTGAAACACATCTTTTTATACTACTGTTCAACAATCTCAACAATTTTAAACAACATTCACACTCGTGGCATAATTGTATAATTGTCCGCCATATCTGTATAGTTTTCTCCCAAGTAGAATCATGCATGCTTTCTAACATAATTACTGGATAGTACAGTTGTACAGTCGTAAAGTGCTCTTACACGGGCGATTAAAGTTGAGCAATATACGGCGATTTATAATTCTGGAATGTATTGAGCTCCGCACACAATGCCGATATGTAAGCGTGTTCTTCTAGTGATAAAAGATTAAACTACAGACAATAAAAAGTATTATTATTAAAATGCTTAAGCAAAGATTATTTAAGTCAGTAAAAGACGATGAAAACAGGTGAATTAAAGAAGTATAAAATTAAATACTGATTAAGATGGAATCAGTGCTGTTTTGTTGTCATCTCAATAGTAAAGTCATTACTGGTGGGTTTTTTCTACATATACATACATAGTCACACCTGTTTCCCGGAGGGGTAGGCAGAGACCAAGGATTTCCACTTGCTACGATCTTGGCATACTTCTTTCGCTTCGTTCATCCTCATCAAATTCTTCATACAAGCTCGACGATTAAGTGTACTTCTGACCTGACCATTCTCTAGAATGTCTCCAATTTGGTCAGAGTACGTTCGCCGAGGCTTTCCTCTTCCAACCTTCCCATTCACGCTCGCCTTGTATACTTGTTTTGTTAATCTTCTTTCATCCATCCTTTCTATATGCCCAAACCATCTCAACATACCTTTCTCAACTCTCGTTACTACATCTTCTATTACAAAATAATTTCCTGCTAAAACGAGATGGGAAGCTGACATTGATAACTTTACGAGCCATGGGTGGTTTAGACTAGTGTAGGATTATGTTGGATGGCATAAACTGAGAGAGGTCTGTATCCAGCAGTGGGTAAAGTCGGACAGTGGACAACGATGATGATGGAACGCTACTGTCCAGATTCCTCCATTATCTTCAACAATTGTTGCCGAACTATAAAAGTCGTTATAAAGTTGTCTGTGTGCACCTTGGAAAAAATGAGAGTGGTATGAAAACGGACAATACTCGATCTTTCTAATATCCAACTAAATGATCTACCACTGTCTCGTTCTAATTGTCCGGTTGAAAGCAGGATCATTATTATTTAAAGATGAATGAAAATAAACTTTATGCTTTTAAATTAATTTGCAACATTTGCAATCAAAATGTCACCCGCTACCTACCACACACCTGTCGTCATCATTATCAGCCTTTAGAAGTCATGCTGGGGACGTTTTTGCAAACTTTCAAATGAGTTCACAAGTAAAATTGTTTCGTCCATTTACAAAATCGATCAATTCACCTTCTCAAATAATGTGATTTGATACAGCAACTTCATCATAAAAATAAACAAGCCAAGTTGGTTGCCTGATTCTTTTAGGCTTGGTCGCGAGTTATCGGTGTAAATACACTTCTAAATAAGTTTTTTTTACCCAACACACACAGTTCTGACCTACAGTACCTAGGTACACTATAATTCCCTTGTGGTCGGTACGGATTTCCTCATATTTATAATAAAAGGATACCAAGTATGCAACTTCATCATTAAAATAAACAAGCCAAGTTGGTTGCCTGATTCTTTGAGGCTTGGTCGCGAGTTATCGGTGTAAATACACTTCTAAATAAGTTTTTTTTTAACTTAACACCATAGGTAGTCCTAACCATAGGTACACTATACTTCCCTGTGTTGTGAGTATGGATAACCTCATATTAATAAAGATACCAAGTACCCCTTGGTATCCGTATCAGTGGCACGTTCAAACGTTATATTTGACACATTTTTGCAAGTAGTTACCATACAAGTTATATAAAAACTTCTTAAAATAATGTTCCAGTGCAAATGTCACAAATCTAAATGCGATCAGCGACCACGACCCATCACCGGCCGTAGCATAAACACAGGCGTGGGCCATAACTTGCGCCTGCGCCGAGCGTCGATCACAATCGCTCGAATTCAAATGAGCTGCGATTTATGAGAGCCGACCCGATGAGTAAGACATTGTGACGTAGACCTAAGCACGGTGTAGAGTTGAATGTTGAAAAAAAGTTTTTAATTAACCTCTCATGTAGGTTACATAATAACAAATAATCAACATGAAGATAAATACAAATATGTTCATAATTCCCACCGCTTCAATATGAAACGCGAAGTGGGGAATACGACACAACTTTTATTATTTGTAATCCCCACTGGTGGGGATTAACAAATCTAATACTCCCCACCGATTATGGAACTAACCACAATGAATAATTGATTTTAGTGGACGCTGGATCATTATCTTCACAGATCTTCCTCTGATCAAACGTTTGAGATTTATTTACCTAAATAATTGATGTAAAAAATCTAAAATATCGCCTTGCAGATTTCTACTACTTCATATAATAAAATTAAGAGCTCCCAACGAATGCCATGAGCAACGCTCATATTACCCACAACCATTATAATATCATCCTTCCATCGAATAGGGAGCCATCCCATCTTTCAGTTTATGGTCACCACTCAAGAACCCAAAATTACAAAATTTTAGGCATAGAAAAATAAATCAAGTTTTTATTATGAACCAGTTTAAAATATTGAAAAAGATACAAATATATTAATTTACCGAAACGCCTGAGACGCTGAAGGTTGCGGGTTCGATTCCCGCCGCGGGACAAATGTTTGTATGATCTGCAGATATTTGTCTCGGGTCTGAGTGTTTTCTATGTATAATATGTATGTATTTACAAAAAAAAAGTATATAAGTAGTATATCAGTCATGTAGTTCCCATAACACAAACTCTGCTTACTTTGGGGCTAGATGATGCTGTGTGAAAACGTCCAGTATTATTTATTTATTTATTATTTACCGTGTTGGCCTAGTGGGTGATACCCTGACTTCTGATCTGGAGGTCGCCGGTTCTAACCCGGTCGTGCACTAATGGATTTTTCCACTCGAAAAATTTATGTGCGCATTAACACGTGCTCAAAACGGTGAAGGAAAACATCGTGAGGAAACCGGCATGCCCTAGAACGAAAAATTCGAAGGCATGTTCAATAGTTAGTGTTCCAATAAGCAGCGATGGGCTTGCAACCTGTCACGTGGAATGCTTACTACTTGCAAAACGCGGGCATGTACCAAATGTAAAGTTTGGACGTGCCTCTGACTACCCCCAACTTGGTAGCCTCAAAGATCTAGTCACTGAGTATGTATCTGAGGATGTCCACCATGGGGAAGACAGTAGTGAGCGTGTTTGTTTCTTTGTTTGTATTATTTACCGAAACTAAAATACCATCTTGACGTTCTGTTGGTATTACCATTTTTATGAGATATACCCAGGTTGCTATGGTTGGTAAATAATTAATTATTTTCTGCGCCTTCTAAAAGTTCGAGGGTCTGTGACGCTAAGTTGGTCCGGATCCCATATTTAACAGGTAGCCTCTGGACGTGTCATTGATAACGGAAATTAAACAACGCTACCAGCTTATTGGAATTACATTTATTTTTAAATATTTGTTGATTAATTTATTAGTAGGTAAATAACCTATCATTAGTGGAATGCCCGTAACCGCTTTTCCTAACTCCCAGGAATATAATTTCGGAAATATTTTTTTTACCATTTCAAATCTCTTATATAATATATTATGTGAAGACTGTACATTGATTGCCTGCAAGTCAGTCATTTAAAAATAAAAAGCTTATATAATTTAGTAAATGTTTTTCTAAATTATATAACCTTTTTATAAGTAAGAGTATTTTTAAAAACAAATCGGCTATGTATATCCCCTTTTAGAGACAGTTTCTGTATATCCATTCCAAAAGTCTAAAATTTTACACAATATTAATAAAAAAAAAATGTATAAAAAATATTTGCCACTAGAAAGGTAGCGGCCAATATTTGTCACCTCTCGTCTCGACAAAGGTTCTTTGTTGGTCACCCTACTAGTTCGATACAATCTACGCATTTGTTGATTTCGTTTTTTCCTCATCCCAGTCCCGGCACTGATGCGGCACGGATATGTGTGAATAGCCCTTAAATTGGCGTATCGATTTAAATTTTCATCGACAGCCTCCCAACTCTAAAAAGAGCAAAAATAAACGAAATCAGAGCAACTCACGACTTGGTGACAAAACGTTTTTACGCCTTACCTTAACAGTTGTTTTATTTACTCATTGTTTATTTTCTACGTCCATTTTTGTTTATTTTCTTACCCATGTTTGTTTATTTTGTGACTCGCTGTTGTTTTTGTTACTGATCGTCGATTTTTGTATTCTTGCTCGTTATGGCGTTTTAATTAAGTTTCAATTTAAACTCACGGCTCCCGTTGTTTAATTGAGAGATTTTTAAGGATTTCAATCTTACGGATGTATCAGAAGACTTATGGTTCGGTGTGACTGTTTTAATTAAAAGGTTTGGTTGTCACTGAAAAACTAATTTAAATTAAATTGGTATTATTCGAACAAACGAACACCTGTACCGTATCCTTTCATAAAGAACTAAAATTTAAAATGCGAAAGTATCACTGTTTTCATGTTTCTACAACTTTAGCAGTTTGGAATAGATATACCTGGCATGATATCATCATTAATTCGCCTCTGGTCTGGGTGTTTTTTATCTAAAATGATGTAGTTGTAGAAAAAACCGTGTTGGCATAGTGGGCGATACCCCGACTTCTGATCCGGAGGTCGTGGGTTCGAACCCGGTCGTGCACCAATGAATTTTTCCACTCGAAAAGTGTATGTGCGCATTAACTCGTGCTTAAAACGATGAAGGAAATCATCGTGAGGAAACCGGCGTATGCCCTAGAACCAAAAATTCGAAGGCATGTGCCATCAGTTAGTGTTCCAATAAGCGGCGATGGGCTTGCAACCTGTCACGTGGAATGCTAACTTGCAAAACGCGGGCATGTACCAAATGTAATGTTTGGATTTGTCTCTGACTACCCCCTACTTAGATCTACTCACTGAGTATGTATCTGAGGATGTCCACCATGGGGAAGACAGTCGTGAGCGTGTTTGTTTGTTTTGTTATATAGATGTAGTATATCATTCATGTAGTTCCCATAATACAAACTCTGCTTACTTTGGGGCTAGATGATGCTGTGTGAAATATGAAAAAAAAATGTTTTTTTTTCACCCTATTAAAACATGGGTTATCATACAACCATGTCAATTCATTTAACGAATTCAGTTTTATATATACATACGGTAAGCTTACGTGTAGACCTTCTGATTAGGTTTTTAGTATTTCAGTCGACAATTCTATATGATCCTAGTAATTTCACTGAATACTAATACGGCCATTTTTATCATCTACGGCTTCAAGTTCACTGATAGACATAGACCTTCCATAAATATTAAATAAATATTGCTGGTAATCTTTCCCATAGCATCATCTAGCCTTAAACTAAGCAGAGCTTATTTTAAGGGAACTACATGACTGATATACTGACCTATATACTTGTTTTGTAAATACTTATTATACATAAACAGCACCCAAACCCGATACAAATATTTGCAGATCATACAAACCTTACTCGTCCTTCAAAGCGATTGCCAAAAACTGCTCTACCGTCAGTTAAGTGTTTCGGAGATAAATTGTAACAAACAAAAACATACATACAAACAAATAATCTCCTAATTCAAAAGCTCTTAACATCACAGGTAAATAAAAAAATACGAAAACAAAGTTATGAAAAAAGTATTGTGGCATTATATAAGAAACCATTTTACTATCGATAATTACTACCAACGTATCAATTACAAAATCGCGAAACTATTTTAACTGGAAAAATGCGAAAGCGATCTATTTTAGCGTCATTAAAATACTATGCACCAAATAATCGCATATAATGAGCTCTATTAAAACTTGAGACTAATACTGAGAAAGTGAAAATGCTTGATACATTCTTTTCATGTCGTCATTTTCGAGCGGGTGATTTTATAGATTTCTGATCAGATTATGTACGGGAAATAACCCAAACGAACCCGAAAGGTGAAAAATGCTCGCCACAATATATAAAAAGTATAAGCAAGAATTTGAAATTGTTTGGAACACAATTTAACTATTTTTATTTAATTATGGAAGAAAAATACTTAATACATTTTTTATCGAAAACATATTTTTACAGATATAGTGTGCCGCCTCTATGGACCCGATATATTTAGGTAAATCAAACCATGTCTTACAATTTCTTAGAAACAACTATTTAGGTATTTAAGTACTTAAATTACCAACAATTATTCCTATAAAACTGAGAACTCTCGAACACTTTCATACAGTATATTTTAATAAACTCGTAGAAACTACCACTAATTAACACAACAATACTTGACAGGTGGCATAAATAATTGCTAGAATTAAAACATTGTTTCTTACTTAAAAACAGTTTTTTAAACAAAAACACTTTGACTTCCACTCGTATTTGTGGCAACAATCGATAATCGATTGTATGCAAATTTGACGAGACAACTCTAAAAAATAATATATTGTAAGAGTGGTATAAACCTGTAGTGGTGTAGCCAATGATTGCCTGGTTGCTTGAATATCGTTTGGGTCCAAGTGATTTTAGTGCCTACTCACACGTCATCGTGTGCTCTATATTTTATAATTACACTATAGTACGAATATTTAAAACTATACCTTGACTAGACGTACAATCCGAAAAACTATTTATAAATTATAAAGATTCTGAATTGATGTATTTTGTCAATGTATTGTGACTGATGAAAATTACAAGGATTGTTTTAAATTGTCGTTTTTTTGTGAATGTACGTACACCGATTACTCTCGACGTAAGCAAATTAATTGCGCATAGCAGTTTGTCTTGTCTATTCCGAAAGACTCAACATTTTGAGTCTGTTACATAAGGTGTTCGCACTTGTACTTACTGTTCATAATCTGGTTGTTCTATAGCTCAATATTACTCTGACAATGATGATACGCTGTAAAACAATAGTGATGGGATAATTATCACACTTAGTCGATAATCGATTCTGACACGTTTGGGAACAGATATCGACCGATGTTATTAATGGTTTGATTCAATTACTACTTAGGATAGGTCATTTTACTTCATTTTGTTTCATTTTACAATAAGTTACCAATAAATATTACATTACCAGATCTTAATCACGTACTGCAATGCCCCCTTGTGACGTATGACGATAACCTATTCACCCTAAATATAATATTAGTATACTTAAAATTATACTGCTATATTATTTTAGCAGTAAAAGATCTTATAATCGACAGGTGATAGAAATGTATAAAAATACTTTCACGCAATTATCATGAAACTAAACCTTCATATAAAATTAAACAAGATAAAGTACAATCACGTAAAAAACTTAGTTTGTCGTATGTATTTTTTTTTCACTATTCTTAGTCTCATTTTAGTTCTATCACGGGTAGTGAGCATAAGATGACCCATAAACTTTTAAACTAGAAACTACCCTTAATTAATGGTTCACTTACAGATGATCAATATTCTAAATCCATTACCGACTTAATCATTAAGCTACTATTACACATAGTCCCGTTAAAGTGACAAGACAATGAAACTACAAGTCTTTAACTTGGAAAAAGCCTTTTTTCGGAAGTCGAGCAAAAAGTTCAAGTCCAGCGTATGATTGTCAAGTCTTCACCTGTTTTACAATTTTTTATATGCGATACGAGTGCATCGTATTATTTAAACTTCTTTTGCGGTTGACTGTAATAATTATAACTTGTAATTAGTAATTAGGATTTGAACACCGGGCTTGTAAACATTGATAATTTCTGAATAACTGGTTGCAATTAAAAATGAATCGAAAGCTGTAAGACACCGGAAAAAGATGTTGATTTTATTATTAAATACATTATTTTTGTAAAAACACAGTGTTTAAATGTTTCGTGATTTTAAAGTCAGTCTTTGGTTGTCGTGTTTTCGTAGAATACGTCATCGTCATATTATAAAGCTTTTCGCCACACTGGTGTTTTCAGTATCGGTTACGATGTCCGATGTGCAATCATACCTTAAACTAGTACTGTCGATACCTATTATTCAAGTATAAAATATAGTTTTAAGCCGCCCAACGTAGCATCTTGGGGTTCAAAGTTATCAACTGATTTAATATCTATTTCATAAAATTTCTTGCAATAAAACAATTTTGGACATTACCGCGAAACATAAACAAATAAGTACAATCAAGAACACAAGATTTAAGCACCAGTGCCCGTGAGCGAGACAGATATATTTACGATCCGCTTGCGAGCAATCAATGAGCAAGATATTTTGACGTTTCATTAAACTCTTGACATCTTCATACGGCGCTGGAGGTTATTTATGTACGCGACTGTACCTCCGGGGCTATGCTAGGGATAGCTGAAAATGAAAATATAGTATCGATGTAATGATTGTCTAGATTTAAGTTCAATTCTTAAAACTTTGTACGGTTCTTATTTATATTGAATTTGTTTAGAAAAACTAACGTTCAACGTTTTTTGTATAAAACTTACAGATAATTTGTGATGAATGAGATGAACCGGCTATCCGATGGACGAATAGCCGGCTGACACGCTAGAGGAGCGGATGCGTTTCCCAATACCGGACAAATGTATGCATATTCTGCTGATATTTTTTCCGGGACTGAGTGTTACCATGGTATGGTACCACAGTTTCGCAGTTCCTGATACGATACAGGGAATTCTAGTGTGGGGTCAGGACTATTTATGCAATTGTTGGGTATTATTATTTATTACTAGCCTCTGCCCCCGCGTGGAACCCGGATAAAGTAGCCTATGTGTTATTCTGATTTATAAACTGTTTTACTGTAAAGTTTTATCAAAATCCATTCAGTAGTTTTTGCGTGAAAAAGTAACAAACATCTTCACAAACTTTCGCGTTTATAATAGTAGTAGGATTATTGGTTATTCGTGGCCTCGCTACGATTCACGCGCACAGTATATATATTTTTATTCAATATTACATATTTAAAGAGGATTAAGTTAGAAATGATTCGTGACGTCTCATTTCGACGACGTAACTGTTTCAGGTTTTTAAAAGAGAGCGTTTTATAATGGTAAAAGAGTCGGCAATGCTCGTGCTATGTCTCTGGTGTTCCAAGCATCCATAGGCTACGGTGACCGCTTACCAACAGGTGGGCCGTATGATTGTTTGCCACATAGTTGATATAAAAAAAATAGTTTGTCATGAATATCGATATTTCTAACAATATAGATATGTCACAACCCTATTCTTCAGTGGACATTATGATTGTCGTAGTTCTGTTTTCTGTGTTTGCCCTCATATAATATCAAAGTGCAGAAAAAGAAAAGAAATGGTTACTCTGTCATCAGAATAAAACGAATAGCCTTCTCATCAATAAATAATTATACACAATTATTTTTAAACAAAGGATGTTCCAGAATGTTTGTTATTCCAAAAGTGTGTCAGTTTACATCTTGTAATGGTAATAGTCAATTTATGCTTTAATAAAAAAACTGTTTTGAATTGGTAATATAAATTAAAACATAATTTACGTCTGATACCACGACGAACACCTCGAAGTGTTTTAATTTGTTTGTTCGTTCGTCCTCCATTTTCTCAAGTAGAATTAACCCTTGCAGAATACATGTCATGTCATAGACGCACTATATAGTAGCTATTTATTACTGTTTTACAAAATATAATAACGATTTATAAAAAAACTTTTTTAATACAAGCTTTTTCGTGTTCTTCTCAGCAAACTATTTCATTTGATACCCATGGTAGTGCATAAAAATAATTTGTCCGCTGCCATATTGGGAGTCCGCCATATTGGATTTAGAATGATATAACTTAGCTATTGTCATCCAAATGTGTATGTAAAATTTCAGCTCAATCGCTTGGGGATAACTGGTTTAAAATTCAATTGCAAGATTTAACCCATACATACTAACTAACAAATAAAGGTTTGTAATAAAAAATAGGGTATTTTTTTCTTGCAGTTAAGTAAAATACTACAAGTGATACAAATACTTAGTAATAGTTATGAGCCCGGTCAAATTGACACATTGCGGTGTTTTTTTTTTATTGGTGTTGGTAACACTGCGGCCGTCACAGGCCTATTGTGATCGCCACTTACTTTTCTTTGCCACTCAGAGGGCGTTCAAAGTTCACCGCTCGTGTAATAGGTGGTGCTCAAATGGTTTTCAAAGTTTGCGTAAATGTATTGATCGCCACCTCTCCTGCCACCGCCACGGCTTTAGTTTGATCGGTCGCTTACTATACTTTATAACGACCACGTAAATTACTATGTAAATTAATTGTACTTATAATTTTTATCCACCAGTTTTGTCTTATTAATAATGTATTTTACTGCAATTATTACATACATACGTCAATTATGTCAAATTAAATGTGTCATTTTCAGACATAAAACGACAGTGAGTAGACCTTTGACATTTTTAACGATATAAGAATCATAATTAAAAATACCTAAATGTTTTAATTATATAAACAGGGCATTTTTAAAGGAGAACCTACTTAAGCCCAGGTTAAATTGTTGAATCAGCCTGTATTTTGTTTATGAAAAATATTTTTTTTTATTCAAAAAGCATCGAGTCATTTTCCGAACATAAAATTCACTGCTTGCATTATCACGGGTCATTATGGATTGCTATCGTTTTAATCGATTCCAATTGTAACTGAGCGCACGCGCTTTGAGCATTCGAATAGTTAGTTATCTTTAATGACTGAAAGTTGTGATAATCACAACCGTATCGGAGTTAAAAATCGATAAAACCCGAGAAGTTTCTAATGCACATATTTTTTTGGTCCAAGCACACAGTTTTCGTCATAACAAAAAAATATGTGAATGGTTAAATGGGCTTAGACGTTTATTAGATTAGATTAGTTAGTAAAGTAATAAACGGTTGTCTAGAAGAGATCGCTGTCAGGGATAAGATTGTTTATTTTAGTACTACCCAACTGTATTATGTATTAAATTTTAAGTGTTTTTCCATAATTTTGTCATAAAGTGATTATTATATTTAAACTCGAAGCCTCCATCATATTATGATAGTAGAAACTTCAACTTAGATACTGCGTGAATTTCAAATTAGTTTTTTTACAACCTAGGTTCTTTTCTCCATATGTTGCGTCCAGTTAAACTATAATAACACAAAGTGGTTACCATAAATACACAAACGGTTGACAAAAACAGCCAAAAAGAACGTTAAGGTACCAGGAGTGCATCAGATATATGGTGGTTTTAATTGAGCTACACTGGTCTTTCTGATTTATGAGGTGGCCACGCCAAAAGTCATTTCCATTTCGCGCCTCTGATGTGACACACGGCCATTTTGAATGCACAACGTAATCATCCTCCAAATAATCTACTACCGTAGTAAATACATTTTGTGTAATTTTTGCCCAATATCACCGCGGTAAGTCTGAAAGGTTAGGTTAGTTGGAAGAAAACGCTAATTAGCATTAAGTTTTATCCTATGCATTAAAGCATTGCATATCTTACTGTCTATCATACTTCAAAATGCGGTTATTGTACTACGCTAGGTAATCAATAATCAATAAATATGTAACCAGGGACACGTCAAAAATTTTGATCCTAAGGTAGAATCTCATTATACTATTAAGTGTACAAAAGATATTAATAACAGATCTGATCCATCAAGTGAATTGACCATATCTGTTGTTTTCCTTTAATCAATACGTACCGCATTAGACCAAAGTATAACAAACAATAAGCTTGAAGTTTCTATTACCTATGATCATAAAAATGGGTCAAGTAAATTAGACCACAGATAAAAAAGGTTTTACCATTCAAAGTGTACGTTGTTTATTCTGTAATCATAATTGTTTATTAATTTTGATCATTTAATTTGATGAGTTAAGACACTGATTGTTTTAATTTTCCGGAGATAATAGTCCCTGACACCCACGGAGAATATCAAGTACTAGTGTAGTATCAGGACAAAATAGACTATGCTATTTTTATATTAGTTACATACTATTATTTTTTTAACAAATATTCCAATTTGTTTATTAACTTCTCAACCCGTGTGTCAAACACAAGAGATCTTCACGCCCGATAGTCCTGGTACTTCCAGCCTCTTTTAAAGTTTGTTTTATGTTTCATTTGAGCGTCCAAGTAAAATATTATTCAATTTAGATTGGATTTCATCACCTGCGGCTTAGGCGTGTTCTCTGTTCATCATGCTGCCAGCCTGCTATATCCACTAACGGGGCGATAAAGATATAATATAACTTAGAAGTATCATAGCAATTCTTTTCTACGTTGGTCCACGAGCGTCAAAATGTAGCCGTAGACAAACTCTTGAAATCTCGAGTTCAACGTTGCTGTCAGATTGTTAAGTAGTAATTGTTTTGTCGAAAGTGGTACTACTTGTTTTAGCCGAAATAAAGTAAAATTTTAGAATAACTTAAACCTATAATCGTAGATCAGCTATTCTGGGTTTTTTCCTGAAAAAAGATTTCAACAAAATAATTACTTTTGCAAAAGAGCTTTTGTTTCTTTGTTAAACGATCCTTCAAAATATTAATGTCACAAAAAAAATATCGGTCTTTCTGCCACAGCGCTTGTTGATTCTGCTAGCTATAATATATCCTTCCCGTTTTTTTTATATCTATATCTATAATATCGCTTTGATATTGCAATTCTAATTGTTTCGAATTGAACATTCTGATATGGCTATTGACTTTTTTATTCCAAAAACTATCGTCTGATTATATTTACTTTTGAAACTCAGTTCGTTCGTGCCTTCTCCGATAGTATTGTAAATGAACATTTTCATTTTTTTTCTTCTAAAATGTCTCGAAATCGATGTCAAAAGTCAACGCTCCGTAGCAATTAATTAAAAACAGTGTCTGCTCCGTTTCAATTTAAACGGCCCAGATTGCGTCGCGGTGTAATTGATACGGAGACGAGAGGAGCCAGGCGCGGTCGTTAGCTTATCACAATGCTGATTTCACACCGTGTATGTAGCGATGGGTTACATGGCGGCGTTCATTTCATTGCACTTGCCAGAGTTGATTTCTTCACCAGTGGCGCAAACACCCATGCCAACATTATGGTCTACAGAATATTTCTGACAAAAAAAAAATTCGCTCTCTTATGGTTTATTGTATTTTCTTCCGTAAACATAGTAAGGTGAAATGAAGTAAGTAAAGTGTCCAATTAGTTAAGTGTCCACTAGCAATAACACTTGCAGCAGGCTTAGCATGACCGTTATGTCTACGCAAGTGAACTTCTGCAAGTTTAATCTAGTTTGAAGTTGACTTTTGTAAGAATTTTCAGATGTAACGGAAGTACCGTGCATAACATTTTTAAGTCATTGGTATTGTTTTTGACATCATGTTTAGTCTTTAGGGTAAAGTTTTGCTTGATGTGTGTGTAAATCAAACTTAAGTATTCGCCTTTAAAATTTAATGAATGAATGGATATATTTATTGTATTGAGCGACATGTAATCGGGCTGCGTTGGCCGGGAGTCCTAACAAGTCACGCCGACTTGAAACACAAAAAGACGAACTTATCACAACTTAAGGTATGTTGACTCGCTCTGTGCATGACTGTTATACATTTAATGTTTTTATTATTTTAATGGCCGATTATTCAGTGTTCATAATAGGTGCATTTGATTAAAGTCGATTAGAGTGCTGCGTTATTTAAAAACCATTTTCATTTATTTTTATTCGCGATTTAAGAAGCCGGTTAACGAGTATGCATTTGGGGTAAAGGATGTTTGTTGGTTTGTGTGTGTTTGTCTGTTTTATTTTCTCCAAAATGGCCTTACCGGTTTTCTGCAATCTTCTGGTACTTATAGGTACTAAGATATGACTACATGAATCAGAAGCTCTTGTTTTAAGTCAGTAGGTAGAAGTATATTATGTTATGCAATGTATATAACAAGTTGGGACGGGATGTGATCCGTCAATATTAATCAGGATAATTTCGATCGTAAGAATTAACAAGAAATCTTAGATAGGTTTTACCCTGGGTTGAAAGATTGAACATTATATGAGTAGGATATTAATTTTAGCCATTATCAGTTGTGTTTTTACTCTTAGGCTACATTTTTGATATTTACCATGATTTGTCAGTTTGAATGTTTCTCGATATTTTAATGTACCTTCCGTGATCATGGTATATGCAACTGTGCCGAAATATTTGGAAACAAACTCACAAATCATGGTAAATATGCCGTTTTTCAGTAAAAGTTTCAAAAGTATGTCAACGAGGTAAACATTCCAATTCGAAATCATCATCTAGCCCTGTGGCACCCACTGTTCGGTATAGGTCTTTCTTTATCGCCATTCCTACCGTTCCCTTGCGATCCTCATCCACCTCCCGGCTTTATGATATTCGACCATCGTACGGGAGATCCGCCTCTCGATCGCCGAGCTTTTCTTGCCACCATTCAGTAACTGCCTTCGCCCATCGGCCATCGTACCTTCTAATCAAGTATCGTACTCATCTCCATTTCATCCTTGCGATCTGCATACCGACGTTATCTTAGTACGTCGTCGAATCTATTGGGTATGTCATTCAGAAGTGAAATTCCGCGAATGACGCGTTCCATTGCTCGTTGTGTTACTCTGATCTTATGCATGTTCCTTTGTGAGCGGCCATGTTTTAGATTCGTCTTTAAGTATTGGCCATATTGGTTGAACATCTTGGTAAACAGGCATTGAGGGATTTTAGAATTTAGAACGTTCTTCAGTTTGGTAAAAGCGGGCCATCCTAGGGTTCGTCATGAAATCTATTTCAATTGAGATAATAGGCCGAAGGATAAACAATGTCCAAGTTATATTTAGCCGTCTACTACCACTACTTGGCATTTGGAAATTCGTAACATCACAAAAATTACGACCAGGTAGCCAACAACCTTGTGGCTAAGTTGGTATAGCACCCGCGAACAAGCGACGTAACATCGATAACTCCTAGCAGTTTTGAAAAACAGGACTCAACCATTCGTAAATTAAACATAATTCGGAAAGCAAAGATTTTGTTTTGATCTAAGGGTACATTAAGGGGTGCTATCAGTTTTCATTAGTAGTTTTGTTACACCTAATATGTGTATCTTTCTCTGATAAAAAATATTAGAATCTAATTAATATTATCTTTCTAATCATCACACCCTGTGACATACGGGTATCGAGTGAGCCAATCAGCGATTAGCGCTGACGTTTCGTTTCACGCAACTGCTCGTGACAGTTGGCGCGGATAGATGTTTTCGCCTGGAACGGAACGTTTATAATTGGACATGAATATTGAAATAGGTTTTATTGTTTTATTGACAACTCTTTTATGCTTGTAGACCTTGTAGTTCGCATCGAACTAAGATTTCGCGATGTTCTGTTTATGAATTATGCTTACATTGTTATTATTTTTTAAACTAGACAGCTGTCTACTATGCAAACCTCGGACATGTCCCAAATATAACGTTTGGACGTTCTCTGACTAGTCCCTTGTTATTCTCACAGATCTGCGTACACAGTATGAACCTGAGGATCTCCATAATGGGGATTACAGTCGTGGGCATGTTTTTTTTTAAACTATGTAGCCTATGTAGCCGACTTTCCGCTACCTTTAACATGTAATAAGACAATCTCTTATTACATGTTAAAGGTAGCAGAAAATCGGTGGACGGAGGTGGCCCAAGAATGTTCGTCGTCGCACTCATTAGGGGAGGCCTACTTATATCGAGCAGTGGAATTTTATAGGCTGTTATTTAAGATGATAATTAAAATCTAGTGCAGTATGTCTATCGAACAAGAAGAGCTCATGCATAGAATTAAAAATTCAAACCACAAAAAGGAGTTCGAATACAATCAAACCGTACTTTATGGTTTAAAAGTAAAGTGCGGAGATACCGAATTACCATACATACATAAATCGAGTGTTACTTACCTTCCAGTTACCACTAATTCTCAAAGTAAACAAATCGATAAAATTTCTCGGCGACGACCACAAATCACTCCAAAGGAAGATGTCTCTATAACAAGGCAATTTTACGGATCGTTAGAAAAGGATAGCAAGGCAATTGAACCTAAGAATAGATAGGTTAGAATGAGATGACAGTATTTTACCCACTCGCATTAATTAAGGAGCAAAGAGGTTCTAAATCATTGGCTGTCAACGCTCTCCATGGGAACCCCGAAGAGTTATAAGACCCTTTATTCTATATTTAAAATTACGATTTTGTAAATGTTTCGAATGATTTGAATTTGGAATTATTTGAGCTTCCCGGTTATTGGTCTCCAGTGTGTTGGTTAAATATTTGAACAACCTATTTAAAAATGGAATGAGATTCCTCTATACCAAGTTGTTTACAAAATTCTTCACAAATTCAACCTTTGGTTCGGAATTTGAAATTACAGAAGGCGTATTATACATCAGATGCCAATGATGACTCGATATTTCTTGACTCGTGCTCTTTCTCAATGAATGGGTTCACCTTGTTCAATTAGCACCACACTATTGCTAAATGAAGGATAATCACAAAAACCATGGAGAGTTTGTTACCTGATTCTTCTAGGTTTCGCGCGCAAGGAATCAACCTTTCTATTATGTTCCTAGTGATTTCTATGATAAAAAACCTTTTGAATTTGATTTTGATCAACATTGACTCCGCAACTCTCCTAATCTCTAAAACTCAAGCAATCTTTTAAAAAGCGCGTCACGCATACAACCAATATTATACAATCTTCGCATTCAGTTTCGTTGATTTTAGTCATACTGTGTACGTATAGGTACCAACGCTTAGATACCTTTTTTAAATATGAACATGTTATCTTTTACATAATACCTAAGTACAAATAATATTTGCTCTATAAAAAAAGTTTAAACAATTCGTGAGCTAGCAACATTTTTTTTTAGGATTTTTGGGTTCACTTTGGCCTCATATTGCACGCAGTTTGAAGGTTAATTACCGATCAGCAACAAGGATTGATCAAAGCTTTGTTGAAATTCTTCGGATGTATTCCGAAGGAGTTGATGTATATTTTTCAGCAGGTGTCCGATTGTGTCGATCAGATTGTGCCGATCTGATTGTTGATCCGATGATAAGGTTAGTGTAGTATCTCGTAATATGAACTAGGACTTTTCTGAATCTGATTCTATTCAGTCATGGAAGTTGCTAATGCCTTTATTTCTCGACAATAGATCCATAAACTCAGTAACCGCGGCTGTTGAAACGTCGTGAAAATTATAAAAACTAAGCGCGATAAAGACCGCATAAAACCTATAATCAGTATTTTATTATGTTACGTTTGGGAAAACAAATGAACTATGGCTCCAAAAACTATTTTCTGTTTCGTTTCAAATACTTACTTAAAGTTACCTAATCATTTCGTATCCAGCAAACCGTGTGAGTAGGTCCGACGTGCACGCTTACTTGACGCGTTCGTTTGCGTGTCCCCAACAATAGCATTATTAATAAGGTTGTATTACATACTAGCTATTACTTAATCCATGGTGTTATAAGGTAATATTGCATAGTAACTCTTAGTTAATCCATGGTGGTGTGTATTCACGTAAGTTGTGAAGGATATTGTGACAAATTAGCTTTTGGAGTGTGAGGATTGTGAGAGTTGTACCAACTTCAGTGACAGAAGTAGATTAACATTTTCGATTTTTGAATTTTATTATTATTTCTGGGGCCAAATCACATCTTTAGATCACTAGGCTTTGTTTTAAAACTCAGATCAGCCCTTGGCATGTAAAATACAGGAATAGAGAAGTGAAAAGAGATACGAATCTTAGCAGTTGTATGATTGCAATGACCCTTGTGGCGATAAAACCTGTCTAAAACTAACAAAGACATGAAAATTTATTGCAACCTTTAAGTTACAATTTATCTTCAACACAAAAAAAACAAAATGTTAAACAAATAACCTAAAAGCAAAAATCGGGCTACAAACGTCGCGAAACGTTCCACTTAAAAAAAAACACGCTCACGACTGTTATTCATGATGAAAATCCACAGGTATATGAGTAGATCTTTTTGAGAAAACTTGGTAGGGGAGGAACGTGTTTGGACGTGTCCAAACAATACATTTGGTACATGCCCACATTTTGCAAGTAGTTTATCATTCCACGTAACAGATTGCAACCATATCGCCGTTAATTGAAACACTAATTATGCCATATATTGTTTAATTCTAGGCCATGCAGGTTTTCTCACGATGTTTTCCATCACCGTTTTGGAGCACCTCGTTTTACTGCGTAGATAATATTTTCGAGTGGTAAAATCTATTGACGACCGGATTCGAACTCACGATTTCCGGATTGGAACTTTTGAAACTATCATGGTTGAAACTATCAAAATAAACATATTTTTTACTAAAAATGGGATATTCACATGCAACTGTGCCGAAATATTAGGAAATAATTCAAATATGTTCCGTGTTGGTTTGGGTAACGCCCACAAGGCCAACACGGCGCTCCAAAAATCTCGGGAAACATTTAATTTTTAGTAAGCACAAGTTTAATCCTCAGTTATAAATTCAAGATCTCACAACCTAGAGGGTTCCGCAATTCAAAAGAACCCCAGCTTATTTAAAACCGCACTGAAAAAAAGAAATAACCGAACTATTTCGGTTATTTTAGAAATAGCCGAATTTTGTTTAGCCATAACCAAGGTTTATTTGAAATGACAAAACTGGTTTCCTTAATAGGCACCAAACTGGTTTTGATATTTTTAGTTCGGTTTATTGCAATCAAACTTTTTGTTGTACTATACCGAACTTTTTCAAACAAACCGATTCGATTACCTGTTACCTACCATTTTTACGCAACGTAACAAAACCTTCCGACAATGTGAAGCCAAATTGTCTTTGACTATATGTTGCAAAAGTAATATTTACCGTTAGACTCTTACCATTGTCTAAGTGTTACTTAACAAAACTAGCTATTTTAAACATTCGTTCTGTAAAAATAGCTTAATTTGTTTTATTTTACATGGTCAATGTAGACAATGTACAACTTTACAAAACTTTTGTTATGATTAGCTATGCAAACTACTATCAGTTACAAAAAAAAATACCATGTAATGAAACGTATTTGTTTACATGTAGCCGGACGAGAGCTGAATCATAGGTGAATTAGTAGTACTAAACCCCTAACCCGTTCAAATCTGTCTTCTCGTTTTTTCTGTTCGAGGGGTCGGTCGCGGAATCTATTTGTGCTTTTCTTTTTTGTAATTTCTGATTTTGATAAGTAGGGAATTGTTTGCGGACTCGGGACTAACTGTTATTTTATTGTGACTCTAGTGTCTTATGTATGTAAAACTATTGAAAGACGTTCGAAAAGTGATGGATGATCAACCGCTCTAACCAGATCGGCCAGATCCTCTGGAAAATTACCTAAAGCAATGACGACTAGAAATCTACATTTCTACGTTCAAAGGTAAGTTCACTACTGGCTCCGTTATAATATAGTTGTATTATATTGCGTACTAGACTGCATGCATGGTGTAGTTGGATGCAGCTCGAGTAGTGGAAACGTTAAGTGCAAGCTGCAGGTTGCATACAGGTGATTTTGAACTTGAGACAAAAATAGGAAGTTTTTTATGCAAGTTACATGCGAGCACGTCATGTCAATTACATGTCTCCCGCTCATGTCCAGCAGTGGACTTATATAGGCTGATGATGATAATGATATTCGCGCGCACTTAGCGGCCAGTGGTAATACTTTTATTTATGAAACTAAACTAAAGTTTGATTGGTTTCTTTTTTAAGGGTTCCGCAACCACCATAATTTACCACTAGTTTCAATATTTTGAAAAAACTTACTTGTGCGCTAAGTTATTTAAAGTGCCTTTTAAGATACAATAGGGATGATTTTGTATTTTGTATGTTTTTCAGATGTCTGAGGGCCTGCATCCAATGCTGACGGATAGTGTTTTTAGTTTTATATTTGACCCCGCACAACCAGATCAAGCATTAATATCTCTTGATGATACAGCACCCATCGTGCAGGACACTCCCAATCCATATGTCGATCATAGCGATCACCAAAATCATTACATACATTTAAAAAATAGCTATAGTTTTGTAAATAAACATGGTAAATTAATGAAATATAATTGAAAGTTTATTGTAGATGCCAATTAAGATAATCAATAATTATGTTGGGTTATTAAATATTAAGTTAAGGTCGGATTAAGCAGCAAACATGAAGATCAGACATATTTTGTATCCATTATTCATAATACCTTCTTAATAAATGTGTTATTATCAGTATAAATACATGTATTATTAATATTATTATAGTTACCACCTAATACTGTCTCCACCACATTACTTACCTTAAACAGTATTTTTTTCTTTAAATTGCAATTACATTTCTTAAATTGTAATGTAGCATTAATATGTTACTGTTTATCTGTTTAAAATTAGTAATCAATTTGTTAGCTATTGTTAGATATTAATTAATAGTTTAGCTATAAGTAATTAGATTTTTTGTTTGTGTTATTTGTAGCAAAAATGGGGTGAAAATGTCAAGGTAAACGCGCACTACCCGCTGGAGCCGTAGGAGGCGCAGGAGTTTTCGTTATAGATTTGACAGCTGAATAGCGTTTCTCAAAATGCTAACGGCTCAAAATCTATAAAGAAATTCCTTCGTTTACTGCGGCTTCGGGAAGTAAGCGTTTATCTTGAATGACGTTTTCACCCCATTTTATGCAACATATAACACAAAAAAATACTAATTATAGCTTAACTATTAATTTATATCTAACACAACTGATAGGTACTATAAAGTAAACTAAAATAGTTGAAAATAACAAATTAGTTTTGCAACAAATAACAAAAGTAATTATCTGATTATAGAATAACTGTTAATCAATATCTGACTTAACTATTAGGCTATACACAGTAAAAGAGACTAGTAAAAAATAACACGATGTATTTGTTAGTATTAGTCAAAGCGTAAGGGAAGGTCAGCAAAACAAATCAACTAAATCAACTGAGAAGTATGACAACACAAAACGAAATCGTTGAGTTACGTTTAACAACTATTTGGTTATAATTTACAAACTTGGTTCAGCTAGCAGAGAGAATTTAAGCTACGGAAATTAGCAAAACATAACCAAAATGGATTGATTATACACTACATTAATCCTGTAACTAAACTGTGTTTTGTTATGCATTACCTTAGTTCGGCTGTCACTTTTTTTGTGTAACTGGTAGACAAAGTTTTGGTTACATTTAACGAAACATTTTTTTCAGTGCGCTTCCCCGTGAATGACCATAAGGTCACGGTACACAATCCCCGGGGATAGGGTCACCTGGCCACGTGCCATACTGAAAAACGGTTACAACCAGATGCTACCCCATTTTAATTGTTTTACGTTTATTATGTGATCTGTTTTGTTTTCGGGTCATTATGGCTTTTTGGGGTAGTTTTTATTACCGCAAAACGGGTGGGTTGAAAGCGCCATAATTTAAAAAGAAGTTTTTAACATTAACCAGGGTTTAAAGCGTGTTTTTTAATTAACGTATCTTAGATGTCATTAACGGCCGAATACGATGCCAGTCTAGATTTAACTACAGTTGAAGCAAGCTAACGCTTCATAACACATCATTTACTAGCTACTGCCCACGGCTTCGCCCGCTTGGTACCCGGATAAAAAGAAGCCTATATATTATTCTAATGTATAAGCTATATTACTGTAAAGTTTTATCAAAAACCGTTTAGTAGTTTATGCGTGAAAGTGTAACAAACATCCATCCTCACAAACTTTCGCGTTTATAATAGTAGTAGAACTAGGCGTCTTTAAAAGTGGAATCGTACGGTAAATTTTTCGTTCATTTCCGTTTGTAATTTTGCATAATTTACTCAAATAATATAAAAGTGACAAATTAATTCATTAGTAAGCTATGGACAAACTTGGTGGCGGGGCGGGTGTGTTGTCAGCTGTGACGCAAGGTGCGGCTTCGATTCCCGAGCTAAAGTACGGCGTTGACAATATGAGCTGCTACAGAAAATAGCTAAACGATATTACTAGGTCATATTGTTAGAAAAACCTAGTTTCCGATCAGCTAAAACTCGGTTTCCAATCAGAAAAGACTCTGTTTCCATGGTCTGGGTTTCCAAGCAGCATGACACAGTCAGACTTCCTTTAAAGAAGGTTACTCGGTAATTTCTCGAAAAAAATATAACTGAAAGATTTAGAAGTATATCACCCTCACGGACCAAACCGTATGCACATCTAGTTGTGCTAGAACTTGGAACAAGTTGGTAGTTCTTTTAGAAACAAATTGGCAGAACTAGTTTTGCTATGTACCTTACATAGAAATGAGCCATATGCGCGCAACACAAAATTAGGTACTTAGTTTGTATGTTCGTCTCATTTCGCTTTGTTTTATGTTAAGTATCTGTTTTTTGTGTTTATTATTTAGTATTTTGTGTTTAAGAAGACAAATAAATATTTTATTTCTTTCTTTCTTCTTACATATGACATAACCTTTTTAAAAATTATTTGTTAAAATTAATCTATCAAATTATTATAAAAATATTGATAGGGAAATGTTATTACAATGATAATAAATTTTTAGATGACACATTTTAAATCTAATGACTAACTAATTGTCATTTTTTTTTATTGACATAATTTTGTATATTTGCATGCTAAATGATAAAGTAGAACATAATTGAACTTTATTATATATTTATCTTAAGACCTATTATCTTAAGACATCTTACTTTGTGTAAATAGGTCTTAAGATAAATATATAATAAATTACATTGTGTAAATATGTCTTAAGATTATGAATGAATCTGAATCCGAGTCGGATAGGAAGGATTTTTTAGTTATTCCAATTTGTGTCGAACGGAACTAATATTTAGGCACAACTAGTTGTGCATACCGGTTGGTCCGTGAAGCACTCGCTGTAAATAGGAAGGCGTTTAAAAGCTCGAAGGCTAATCACCTGTTTAGTCCAGTATGTTTAGCCATAACATGTAGACTTCACAACTTTATAGAGCATCGTCACGAACGGTCGATCAATAGTACCTCGGTAAGTTACCACCTCGTATTAATAAGCCTTTTTACCGATAATTTATAATTATTGTTGTGATATCCCAGGAGTCTAAAGAAAATATCAGTGATCAATAAGAGCAGTATTCCGACCGCCATACAAAGTTTTTACTTCTACCCACAATTCATATGAAAAGGATGAAACATTTTTTTGTTTATCAAACTATTACAAAATTTTGTTATTTTATTTATTTAGATATTTATTTAATTTATTAATCTTTTTTTTGTTCGGTGACTTAAACTCTGTTTTCTATCTGTAGTCCTATCACTATATGTAGAGAACATATCTTCTTTTCCTATTTTAATATTATGTAGATAGTTTTTTTTTTCTGTTTGTAAAGTAGATACCTAGTTCTAGTATTCAGTTTTATTCGTTTAATAAATTTCTAACACCAAGGTTCGTTTTTGATGAGATATCCACATGCATACACTCACGCCTGTTTTAGGAGACCACGGATTTCCACTTGCGGCAGGAAACGAACCCGCAACCTTCTGCGTCTCAGGCGGGCTTTCGCCCACTGTGCCACAGTGGTTTGTTCGCTAATTAAGTAATAATGCATATTATTAAGCATTAAAACCGTAGATTTTAATTGTCTATTATTTCATTGAGCTCATTTAATTTAATTAATTGTATTTACCTTGCGCACCTGCGTTAAAAAGGTATCTAATTAAAAAAAAACATTCGTTTTATCGAACTAAAACGATATCCAGACCACAAATAAATTATAGAAAAGGTCATTTATACAAATTTCGCTATAATGTATTTTACAAAAGACGACCTTGTTTGCAATATTACTTAACTACCTTAATAATATTATTTAAGGTAGTTTAAACCCCGGCCACTTCAAAATATATCTAATCCTCTCCATCCTAAGGATGTCTGGAAGAGATCATTTTAAGCGATAAGACCGCCCTTTGTATAATGTGTTATTGTTTATTTTATTTTTATCTTAAGTTATACAATAAAGTATGTTCATTCATTCATTCATACACCTACTCTTTTAAGAAAAATAAAAAAACAATCCTTTTAAAAACCTATATTTTGTAATATTTTCTTCTCTACTATGTGAAAGTCTGTGTGTAGATTGGTTGGATCTATTTAAATATTTGACAAGCATGGCAACACGCGTTTCATGGTGGGATCGGTATAATGTATCCATTTAGAGATAATTATGATGCAAAACTGCAGTAATACCCGTAAAAAGTCAATTTAACTGTAATTCTATGCTTAAAACTAGCATCGCAAGGAAACTATAAATTAAATACGTAAAGAAATGTCGCGTGCCGTCAATATATGATTTGAATGTTCATTGTTTGTATCCAATCGTCATGCAAGCTAAAAACAATTATAACAGTAATTAATAATAATCAGGTGATTATTCATCAAAGAAGCACAACGACAGAAATTACTAATTAAAATATTTGTCTATAAAGAGCGCTGTTTACTTTTTGTAGTTGGCAACAAAAACTGTCGGCTTTTTAAAATTAAATCAAATGTAACTATGATTGAGTGTTTACACTGTTTAGGTAAATAAATAATGCTGACAGACTACGTAAGATTTATAGATAGTTTTATTATACACTCCTTTTGAACTATTAGGAAAATCCCAAACTTAGTTCAACTAGATTTCAGATTAATAGTGTATGTCCGAAACGGACAAGCTATGAAACATTTTTTAAAACAATACCTACAACCTTTACATACAGTATCATCTAGCTCCAAACTAAGCAGAAAATATGTTTTATGACATCACACGTTTTAAAAAAAACATCGTTGCTTGACTCATATATTGACATAACCAACAGACAATCTGTAATTCCAGAGACCTGGGGCATAACCATCAAGTCTTATAGCGGCAAATATCCGACTTTGGGAATGATATATGACAACGCCCAAGCATCCTCAATTGCAAAGACGGAAGTGACATATTTGCCTGAACTCGCTATAAAACTTCATGGCTAGATCCCAGATATTTAGAAAATAGGTTTTCTTTGATGATTTTAGGCAGGAAAAAAAAATACATCCCCGAAGAATGCAGAGTGGAAATGATAGTTGTATAAAAAAATGTTTTGATAATATATAATGTAGTTGGTAACAGATACATTTTATACCTAAGTATTTAGTATTTAATGACAATACTGGCACTCAATAACTTTTTTTATTTAGTTAAAAGTTCATAAACATGATGAAACTGATATCTTCCACCTGGTTAAACCCTTAATTATTATTCCGTATTTGGCCAATGCGGCATAGTAACATGCAAAACTCCGGATAAAACACATTGAGCATCTGTTTTATACAATAATTTAAAACCTTAATTTCAATAAAACATTAGCAGTAGCAGTACCTCCTTTTCAAGGTGGTTCGTACGTGCTTTTACCACTAAGTAGACAATGGTAATACTGCAAAATAACATTTGACTATTTTTTTTTTAAGAATTTATGTTGAAATTGAATGCAATTAAATGGTCTCAGCTATTTCAAATCATGTTTGGTCATTTATTTTAGATAAAGAACGCCAAAATGTTTCCTTTTTTTTTTAAATAAACAATGAAAGCAACCTTTTTGTTATATTTTTCATAAAAAAACAATTAAAATATTATTCCTTTATAGCATTTTTGATCACATTATTTTGTAATTGAATGTAACTTAAATTGTCTCAGCTATTTCAATTCATGTTTGGTCATTTATCTTAAATAATGAACGCCAAAATTTTTCATGCTGTTTTTAATAAAAAAATGTAAAGCAACCTTTTTGTTCTACTTTTCATTTTAATTAAATAGTATTCCTTAAGAGTATTTCTAATCCCATTTTTGTCACGGCAAGAAATTACAACTTCATTTGAGGATTCATGACTTGAGTTACAAACATCTGCCGTTAAGTAAAAAGTATCTTTGTCTTACAAAAATTAATATTGTATGTTCTATCTGAATAAAGAAATTAATGTTAAACAGTGACTGTTGGTCCGTAACGAAATGTAATGTAGATCGAGTATTTGCAATACCGTCACGTGCGAGTTTATTGTAAGTTGTGGGTTCCACATCAATTAATTTTACTTTACTGGGACGTGTGTAGTTCAATAAAGGGTTCAATAAGGTACCTAAAGATTGACGACCTCTGTGGCGCAGTAGGCGAAGGCCTGCCTGAAACGCAGAAGGTTGCGGGTTCGATTCCTACTGCGGGACAAACGTTTGAATGACTAGCAAATGTTTGTCTTGCGTCTGAGTGTTTTCTAAGTATAATATGTATGTATTTACTAATAAAAAGTATATAATTCATGTAGTTCCTATAATACAAGCTCTGCTTAGTTTGGGGCTAGATGATGCTGTGTGGGAATGTCCAGAATTATTATTATTATTATAATAGGTATACCAGAATGTCAGCTTCGGTGAAGATCGAACGCGCTCCTCCACTTACAGATGAGCATTTAATATTACTATTTTTCGTGTAAACTTAAAAATTACTATAGAATTTAAATAGAAAATGTCTATTTACTTAGTCAATATTTTAATCTGATGAAGTTCGTTTTCAATTTAGAACGAAAAAAGTAAAAAATGGCGACGTTCAACCCGTAATGACGATTATAAAGGGTGATAAAACCACAGCACTCTCGATTAGTGACGTACCAAAGGACATTATCGATAAATCGATTCGATTGCCAGCACTTATCTTGATCAGCGCTCGCAAAACAATAACTTAGCTTCGTTACAAAAAGTACGCGCAAAGAAACGATGCAACGAGACGATACGTTCAAATAATTATAATTTCTAGATCCGAATCATAGTTATTTATAATAAATTGGTATTACAATTTTTGTTGGGTTGTCAGAGTAAAGAAATATTTGATATTTTTATTATTTGCATACAAAAAGAAACCGGGCGTATACTACTGACAATATAATGTATATCAATAAAAAACGACCTTTTCATTTGTTATTCGAATAGTTGCAGATGCGGTTTATTTCATTAAAAATTTGTATATTGCCATCTATAATTTACATTTGCATGAGCTTATTGATAGAATGGTACGTGAAAATATCCGTTTAACAATACTAATTATTGATAGTTATCAGATTTTCCTTTTGTGTACATCAGATCAGTAATTGATTCGCATACTAATCTTTAAAACTAATTTTGCGGTAGTAAAATGATTGGCCTTAGCAATCTCTTTCATTAATCTTTGGACGGACTGGATTAAAATTTATTTTTTATATAGAAAAACAATATTTAGTTATTCAGTGTAGCAAAGTGCCTGAAATACCACAGAACCTGATAAGTAATTTGGCACGGATTGAAATGAAAGGTAAAAAATGCAATGAAAACGCGAATGCTGAATAATCGACATCGATAAAAAGTTCTATCGACAAAGCCTATCCCTACACGTCCATATGGCATCTCCCACACGGCTGAGGTAATTGGCTCCAAATGACCATAAACCAGCCATATTGTTCGTTTGTTTTAAAAATAATAATTCCGAAATGTATCCTTTATTTTATTATTAGCTCATAAAACTTACCGATTACTTAAATAATTGCTATACGCATTTAATTAGCACTGCTAAATAGCACTGTAAAATCAGCCGTCTGAGTAATAAAACTACCTACTTTTAGCCATCTGAAATACGTTTATAACTCTGTAACACCCCCCCTTTAAAAGACTAGTGGTAGCTTAACTTAACTAACCGTAACTGAACTTAACCTAACTGTTGGTTTATTGTGATACGTAAGATTGGCCACGTGTATCGTCTAGTGATCTAGGTAGGATCCTAACATCATGAGAACCGTAATAATCCTTGTTCTTTTGAGGAACTATGAGACAAATCCTATAACTACCTACTTAAATAGATATTCCTAACCTATATATACATCCTAAATTTAGACTACCTATCTTCCTATTTAGTTGTTTGATAATTAAATATAGTAACTATGTGCTACCTACTATAATAAACAGATTTCTACCAATTATCGAATGTTCTGGAGTCTTTCATACTGAATCTAATTGCGGCTCTGGCATGCGCCCCGCCACCGCGCTATGCAGTGGAATTCGTCTCCAAACTGGACTTCCTCCTCCGCAGTCAAGTATAGTAGGCACTCAGTACCATAACTATAATAGGGGAGTGTTAATGAATTTACTTTGTAATAGTTCAGTCTGTATGTTCCGTCAGCTAGGGATTAGAGGACATAATCTTTTATCAAATTCTGCTTGGCCATACATCTCTGACATTCAAAGGACTTTACATTATGTTGGTTATGTTTGCAAAACAATCTCTTTCTTTCAATCCTCTTGTTATCTGCGGATTAGCAATTCCCTATAGTTAGAGAAAAGCAAATCCTATTTGGCACTCTTCCTACCTAGCCTATTTGTATCCTAGATACCTAAATTTGAATCTGCAATTCCCTTTTGTTAGAATAGGGAAGACTAATCTTAATAGTATTCAAATAAACTACTTGGCATACCCATAATGTTATAAATAAACCACTCAAATAGTAGGCATCCTATCTCTAATTAGCAAGCATAATTTTAGGTAAACAAGTTTGAACCTGTGCAATGTTATTATAAGAATCATATTTAGCAAAACTTTTATGTTTTATAAAACTTAGTAGATTACTATCTTATAAAGTAATAATAAACTCTGGTCTCACTACTGTAGATAGATAAGCAAATACAATGCTGAAATGTCTATGCGCTACCCTCAAGACTTTGAAGAAAATAGAGTTTTCTGGTCAAGAAATACTCTTAGTAATAGGAGTCCACCGCTCCAGTCTTGTTAGACAAATCATCATTCCCCACATTCGGAGGTTGAAGCAAATATTTGAAGTAAATAGAGTTTTCTGGTCAAGAAATACTCTTAGTAATAGGAGTCCACCGCTCCAGTCTTGTTAGACAAATCATCATTCCTCACATTCGGAGGTTGAAGCAAATAGATATAAATAAGACCATTATTCATCATTAGATCTATAATCTGTAATCCAACGGGTTCTCCCTAAGACTTAGTTTCCTGGTCAAGAAATACTCTAAGTAAGGAACTACTGTTCCAGTCATACTTATTAGACAAATTCACCAACTCTTTCAGCAAAAGTAAAATAGTTCAGTTAATATTAGGTAGGTAAATATTTAGGTTTAGGTATTTCAGAGATTTGACCTATTCACTAACCTCACTACAATGGTGTTTTATTTGCTTTATCCTTATGTTCCCCATATGAATCTAATGTTACTGTCTAACATTACCAAAGTTCCTACGTACGTTCCTACTGTTTGTTCCTACGTCCTACCTGTTTTGTGTACCTATTTACGTCCCTTTCAACTAGCTGGGTGTGTGTTTAAAACAATACTGGGAGAGAACTCCACATTTACTACTAATCGTGAGGTCACTTATCGTGGTGCAATGATAAGTTACCTAGCTAGATCTAGACTAAAGCTTGCGAGTTGGCATTCTCGACTTTGAACCTAACCCTAGGCCGACCCTAAGACAAATATCTCTGCAGACCGAAGTCCAGGGATGAGAGACAAATGCCACCTAAAATAAGTGAGGGAATAAATAAATATATAAAGATAGACTTGAAATGATGAAGCGTGGTCAAAAAAATGGGTTCGAAAGCTCGACCGGTCCCACTTCGACAAGACCCCCACTATAATGACAACAAACCATCGAAATCAAGAGAGCAATTGATCGATCCCGATTCAAGGGAATAATCGATCCTCTGACTCGCTCTAAAAGTATCAGAGTCTACCTAACAAGATGGAATACAGCTTTCGTAATGCCACGACTTCAAATATTTTGCCGTCTCCAGACTGCATACCAATACAAGTATTGGATTTCTAAGCACGGGGATTTGAACTAAAAGTTACAATAATATTTTTAAACCCTGAAGTTACAGAATTGACTTTGAAATTTACTTTTCCCCAGACTAGTCACACTAATCAATTGTATAGCTTCAAACACCACCACTGTACCTGTACCAAAACACGTGTAACATCTGAAGCCACACAATTCACCAGTACACAGTCTCCCCACTTTAACCGACACTCTACTTTACTTTCGTACACGGTACGAAATCACAAACAAACACAAAAGAAACAACGAGTCTCCCGGCACTCACAAAACAAAATAAAATTACCAACTTGCAGCGTGACGCTGTCAGTCGTCCAAAGGTCCAAAAGCGAATCCCCCAATCCACATCTAATAATAATAAACCGCCCCGCCCCTTTAGCCAGAAACGAATCTAGGACCTATTACTAGGTGGGCACACGGGCCTAGCAAATAAGATGCGTTGTCTCTAGTATTGCACCATGTCGCCGAGATTAAATAATTACCATTGATATAAAACAACAAGAAATAAAAAATACTTGTAACAAACTTTATGACAACATTTATATGTGTAATAATGATAATTTTCTTATATATTTTCTGGTAAAAACATCAAGTACTTCTTCAATGTTTTCCACCGAATAAATATTGATAAATATTCACTATGATTAGATAATTTAACCGTACTACACGACGTCGCCTCAGCGGGGCTCGTGCTCCCCCGCACTTCGATCCTGCGTCCGTCCTTGCAAGGCAAAGTAGGTATTCTTTAACACAAAATTCCCCGAATTATATTTAGCTCGCCGCTTGCCTGTCGTGGAAAAAACCCATGGAATAGCCTACAGTTTCGCGCGCTCTGTTGATTTGTATTTACACTACCTACTCTAGGTATATTTCTTTACCTACTTACTTAGAAAACCATATTTTCTAACTACTCGCTGATTCGATCTGTTCATGTATCTACACTAGATAGTGATACTTACATTTATGTATCAAAATATTTTAATAATATTGTATTTAATGTTTCCTATGTTCATATAATGTAACGTTAATCATTTTGGTTCGTTACAGTTCGACCCCCAAACTTTGCACAAGTGGGATTTCCCTACTGACGCAAAGTTTCCCCAAAGACGTAAATATTCCACTTTATATATATATATTAAAATTGTTTTCTTATTATTATTTTTTAAATTATTAAATAATTAATATTATTATTCACATATTTTATTATTTTCTTTATTAGTATTGTAATTATTTATTTGCAACTCTAATTTGTTGAACCTTAACCTTATACTTTTCAAAGTGTATTGTGTGTTTAAACCGAATGAAAGGTCAGTCACTACTCCGTCCAGTAACTAAGCGTTATGATGTTTCGAACATAAGCCTTTATCCTTATTGCCAGATAATAGGTCACGCATCGAGTCACAGAACCTTGGTTGTGAGGCAAGATCAATCCTAATGATATGGTGTAGGCCTGTTCCGGACTGATTTACTTTATATCTCCTAGAGGATTCCTACACCACTGTGCAACAACACAGTCCGCCCCCAAAGCCTTCCACATAAAGACGGATGCTCTAGCACCCGGCTAAGCACCAGATCAGAACATTAACCTACCCAACATTCGGAGTTTGTGCAGTGTGCTCAGTTCGAACCTAACATGTATAGTGAGAATGATTATGAAGTCAGTATAAAGTCACTGCTGTTTCGATCTCAGATCTTTCCAACCTGAATTTGATCTATTAACCTAACACCAAAAACATTCCTTCATAATATTCTTCTGAGGTGCAAGTATAAAGTTCCAGATTCATCAAACCGTCCCAGATTTTGGAAAGTGCTAAACTAAGCATAATCCTCCATACCGAGTTTAATATCAAAACATCCATAATAATTATTCAATATTCACCTCTTCATTCTTTAATGCAATTTTTTTATCACTAACTTCCATCAGAACATTTCCTTAACATTCATGGATTTTCTCGCTATCATACTTAGTAGCACTACCAATTGAATTTGTGACAACGAGTAGGCAAATTTTCTAAATATTCATTTCTAAAATTTTCCAAAAACAATGAACAACATAGATGTGAAATTCTTTGAAAAATTAAGAGATATTTATTTTATATTTTATGTATGAAACTCTTGTGACAAAAATAAATAAGCAAACATAATTGTATAACTAAGATAAATATCTGATTTTAATTATTTAATTATTTTTTTTCTTTTTTTTTTTTTTACTTTTTGCATTACCATAACATAAAATCAATTTGATTTAAAACCTTAAATAAAATTTTGCTTTAGATTATTTGTTATTTATTTTAATAATTTTAGTTTCAGTTCTGTATTTTTTTTAGTCTCATGACAATTTAAGATTTTGATCTTCCTTTATCCTTTTAAATAAGTTAAACATTACCTAATGTAAACAACTCAGGACTTCATGTACTTTTTAATTTCATTATTTACCCATGAAAATGCAAAAATTGATCTAAAAAATAAGCCGATTTTCCAAAATATCAATTTAGAAAAATTTATTTTGAAATAATTATTTGAAACACCGATTTTATCAACTACTTTTATTTCGTCCGTATGTGTATCATCCCTAAAACCTGTACTTGATGCATACCGCTATTACCATCAACTAACCCATCCGAATTTCTAAAAGTAGCATAAAAATAGTCATTACGATTACGTTCCTCGCGCAAATCTAACCTTCAAAATCATATACATATTCTGTGATACCCTATATCATTAACCAGTGAAACGTTTAACAACTTCTAGCATCTTCCCATTTAAAATATTGTAATATCGTACCAAAGTTCCCTGAACCCAATGTTCGTATAATAATTCCTATTATTCTACCTTACCTACATTACCTTTTAGAGTGATCAAGAAATATCCAGTGAGTTCATAAATTAAAATATTAAATATTGCGTACACAAACATATTTGACAACTTTACTAATTTCGCACAATTCCTACATAGCTTACTGTGGGTCCAGCGAACCCCAGTTCAAATATCACCTTTTTATCTTTTTTTTTTTTCTCTTTTATTTTATTTTATTTTATTTTATTTTATTTTATTTTATTTTATTTTATTTTATTTTATTTTATTTTATTTTATTTTATTTTATTTTATTTTATTTTATTTTATTTTATTTTATTTTATTTTATTTTATTTTATTTTATTTTATTTTATTTTATTTTATTTTATTTTATTTTATTTTATTTTATTTTATTTTATTTTATTTTATTTTATTTTATTTTATTTTATTTTATTTTATTTTATTTTATTTTATTTTATTTTATTTTATTTTATTTTATTTTATTTTATTTTATTTTATTTTATTTTATTTTATTTTATTTTATACTACCTACCTTTCACCTTAAATAATGAAACAATTTTTATTAAACTTCTATCTAATTAACTTTTTAAGTTAGGTACTCATGTTAAAATGTAATTTACTTGATACATAAATAAACTACCTTCTTAACCAAATCTTTTCTACAGATACCCTAAAATGTCAAACAATTACATTCAAGTATGTGCCAAATACAGTCTCCAGACATGGCCCTGACTACCCTTTTTTCCAGCGTCCCCAAAATTCCACACATTTAGTATGACTATCCGTGATTGTCCGTCCGTGGGCAAGTTTTGTCTTGGTTTCGTATTTAGAGAAGCACTCACTACAATAGCTTGTAAATTACCTATCTGCATAAATCAACGCTCAGAAAAACTTTGATTCTAATCTCTGATCTTCGTTTCGTACAAACTTTGTTTAGCTGTAGATGTCTATCAGTAAACTATTTAGAATTACATGAACTATAATCAGATTCATTTTGATATAGGATTATCAAAAAAAAGGTACTCCTGTATTGCCTTACTAATTCACCTTGTAACTATTTCACTAATCTGTGACAATTTCTACCAAACACGATGTTCTCAACAACCTATAAATATAATACCTATAATTATGTACCTAGTTACTTTCCCTGCCAATTACTCAGGCTGAAACAAGAACTTCACTCTACTAAACATTTTTGTCTTCCGTGTCAATTTGGTAAACAAAGCCGATTCTAGACAAGGTTACTTAGCTCTTTGATAAGGATTTCGAAATGTTCAAACCCACTACGCTCTTTAACTATTTATTATCTATGCATCCTTTATTTTTACTCTATGCAGCTCATCAAAGTGTAACTATTATTTTAATCTGTGCATTGCAAATTTGTAAACAAACAACCGTTCGGCAAAACAACATTAAACCTAGTTATTTCTAAACCAAGGGACCGAAATTTAATTAATTAATTAATCGCCGTGTATTCATAATCTACCTGCTGTCGGTACCCTCAAAATTCAAAGGAAAAATCATACAATCCAATCAACGTAAGTGTGTTTTCATTCCTAACCTATCAAAACTTTTATAATATCCGCTCAAGAAGATTCTAAACTATAAAGTAAACTAAATGTGTCCTTATTATGCAAAGATAATTCGTTTCTTCCTCTTTTAAACTCTCTGTATGTAACAAAAGATATTACAAAACTTCTATCACTTTCATATCAATTTTCAGGTGAAAATAAATCTTCTACATGACTTCCAGTATCACAACAAAATAACTGGAATGAATATTGACTAACCCATGGACTTGCCTAACATTCTGGTATTTGAGTAAGTATATATTATCATTATTCTATAACTTGCTAAGATTGCTCCTTGAAACTGATTCCAAATTGCTGATTACCATACATTGCAATTCAGATAATCCTAGGATTTATTTATCTATTTTTTTCTAATCCATTTCTGTATGAAAGTTAACCTATAATTTCCTCACTATTCCTGAATAAACAATCTATCAACTGTTTTTATAATTTGAAAATAATATTCATCGGCCAATTTAATATATTCAAAAGTCAAAACTACTTTTACCATGAGACGGGGTTAGCTATCAATTATTGTCACAAACTTTATTCTATCCAAAATACATCTATATTATGGTTATATCTGTGATTATGGTAAACCCTGATAACCCTAAAACTCTCCTTCAACATAACCTAAATAACGGCTTCCAACATAACCTTCTTTGCTTTCAGAACACTGCTGCACATGATAGTTGCTGACTCTTACAAACAAGACTAAATCTGCTAAATCAAGAACACAACAACAGCAAGTAAACTTTCACCTCGCTTCAGAAACCAAACTACAAGCATCCAGCCCCGCCTATCACTTATCCACAAATATTGTCAAGAATTTAATATTTCAAGATTAAACTAGAATTAACTCAACATATTATTGTATAAATAATTCCTTGTAGGTATTACTACTACTTATGATCTGCACTAAACATAAAATTAAATAATCTCAATAAAATTTAACCCATTCTAATCGTAGAGATGAATTTTATCTGTATTCCATAAATGATGCAAATATAATCCATACGACCCCCGAAACCTTTGTTTTTTTTTTTCTTTCTTTCTTGACTGTAATTCAATCTAACTAAGTTGGTTCAACCTATTTCTTTACAAAACCACTAAGTACAGATTACATAAGTAGTTACTATGTAATAAGCAAGGTAACTCCTACAACTCAACACAGTTGTCACTAAAAAGGTATATGGAAATGCCAAATCCTTTCACCACACTAGTTCAACCTTCTATCTTCTAATAACTTATACCTACTAAATGCATAACCAACTGTCTAGTTAGGTTATGTACTGTGAAATTCATTCATTCTAGAAACCAAATAAGATCCTATGGCATGAACCGATAGCTTGACTACCTACTTCTAAAACAAACAACTCCTGTAACACAGATAGGTATTTTGTATGACCTTAGATGGATAGATAAGCAAGTGTTAATATAGAAAACTATCGACCTGGCCCTACTAATAATTGACATATATATAATTAGATAGGTACCTATCTAGGTACTTATTTCAAAAATGTATCTAACTGTTCTTAGATAATTCGAGGAGAATCTAAAGATACCTACTTCCTCATGTAGGCGAGCCTATTAGTTACTTCTCCTACAATGGTTCTCCACTAAACTAAATCGATTCCTTAGCAGGTAGGTTGTCTGGTAGAGATTGCTATCTAGCGACAAATCCACCAATGCAAAAGCCTGTAGTAGATAAGTACTTGTCTAACCTGATGTAGGTATTATTAATTTAGTTTGCAATAAAGCATCCTCTATCCATCTATCTATATAACCTATCACAAGAACTAACCAATAAAATGAATTTCATCCTAAGTAGAACAACACGAATTTAAAATTCAAGATAAACACTTACATACTTCTACAATCAATGTTGATGATTCCTAAATAATGTCCCACAATTCACTTAGATTTCAAAAAATGCATCGTGACACCAACAGCCCCTAGTCTCGCCTCCTTCGAGAATCCTCACTGCAACTAGTGACGTCCTACTGCTATGAAATATGATGCAATTATTAACGATCACACTCAAGAAATATTTTTGAATAAATAATTCAACTAATATTGATTGTTATCTAAACTACCCATGTACTTAAATAAATAAGTAAATAGTGACTTAGGGTAGATTCTTATCTGCTCCTAGATATTCATTTCATTCTAATAAAATGAAGTCACTTCTATCAAAATATTCACGGTTTTACTTATTACCATAATACATTTTTATCTTATTAATAAGGTTATTCTCTTAGCAATAATCTCTAGCAAACCAACATTTCCCTAAACATTCCTACATATTTATTCTCTGTCCTGTCTACTTATAAATTCCTACTTGAACTTATTAAATTCCAACCATGAAAAGCCACCATAAAGTTTCACTAGTATTCACTAACAAACAACAATAAAATCATCGTAACATGTCCCATCACTAGCTCGCTCAAATTCGAATAATATTTGACCTAGTTTCGCCAGCTAGCAAATATTTTTTTCCTCAAAAATGCACCTTATTAACTACCTGTAGGTAGTTATTACCAGTTTGTCCGACAGGTAAAATTGACTTTGTTAATTTTTTTCCTGGCTAGAACTAAATCGATCTATTTAGATAGTTATGTAAATACCTATTCTGACCAAATTATTTCGCGGGTAATGAAATATGAACTACCTACGTATAACTACAATATAATTAGGTAGAAACCTCTATTATTCGTCAAACTTCTTCCTATCCTATATCAATATCTAACAAATACCCTAAGTCTTAAAGGAATTTGTCTCAAAGCCTCTCCTTTTTCTACGACAACAAATTGTGCAAGTCCAACTTGCACTACTAAACTAAAATCCTGGTCACGGCACCAAATTGTAACACCCCCCCTTTAAAAGACTAGTGGTAGCTTAACTTAACTAACCGTAACTGAACTTAACCTAACTGTTGGTTTATTGTGATACGTAAGATTGGCCACGTGTATCGTCTAGTGATCTAGGTAGGATCCTAACATCATGAGAACCGTAATAATCCTTGTTCTTTTGAGGAACTATGAGACAAATCCTATAACTACCTACTTAAATAGATATTCCTAACCTATATATACATCCTAAATTTAGACTACCTATCTTCCTATTTAGTTGTTTGATAATTAAATATAGTAACTATGTGCTACCTACTATAATAAACAGATTTCTACCAATTATCGAATGTTCTGGAGTCTTTCATACTGAATCTAATTGCGGCTCTGGCATGCGCCCCGCCACCGCGCTATGCAGTGGAATTCGTCTCCAAACTGGACTTCCTCCTCCGCAGTCAAGTATAGTAGGCACTCAGTACCATAACTATAATAGGGGAGTGTTAATGAATTTACTTTGTAATAGTTCAGTCTGTATGTTCCGTCAGCTAGGGATTAGAGGACATAATCTTTTATCAAATTCTGCTTGGCCATACATCTCTGACATTCAAAGGACTTTACATTATGTTGGTTATGTTTGCAAAACAATCTCTTTCTTTCAATCCTCTTGTTATCTGCGGATTAGCAATTCCCTATAGTTAGAGAAAAGCAAATCCTATTTGGCACTCTTCCTACCTAGCCTATTTGTATCCTAGATACCTAAATTTGAATCTGCAATTCCCTTTTGTTAGAATAGGGAAGACTAATCTTAATAGTATTCAAATAAACTACTTGGCATACCCATAATGTTATAAATAAACCACTCAAATAGTAGGCATCCTATCTCTAATTAGCAAGCATAATTTTAGGTAAACAAGTTTGAACCTGTGCAATGTTATTATAAGAATCATATTTAGCAAAACTTTTATGTTTTATAAAACTTAGTAGATTACTATCTTATAAAGTAATAATAAACTCTGGTCTCACTACTGTAGATAGATAAGCAAATACAATGCTGAAATGTCTATGCGCTACCCTCAAGACTTTGAAGAAAATAGAGTTTTCTGGTCAAGAAATACTCTTAGTAATAGGAGTCCACCGCTCCAGTCTTGTTAGACAAATCATCATTCCCCACATTCGGAGGTTGAAGCAAATATTTGAAGTAAATAGAGTTTTCTGGTCAAGAAATACTCTTAGTAATAGGAGTCCACCGCTCCAGTCTTGTTAGACAAATCATCATTCCTCACATTCGGAGGTTGAAGCAAATAGATATAAATAAGACCATTATTCATCATTAGATCTATAATCTGTAATCCAACGGGTTCTCCCTAAGACTTAGTTTCCTGGTCAAGAAATACTCTAAGTAAGGAACTACTGTTCCAGTCATACTTATTAGACAAATTCACCAACTCTTTCAGCAAAAGTAAAATAGTTCAGTTAATATTAGGTAGGTAAATATTTAGGTTTAGGTATTTCAGAGATTTGACCTATTCACTAACCTCACTACAATGGTGTTTTATTTGCTTTATCCTTATGTTCCCCATATGAATCTAATGTTACTGTCTAACATTACCAAAGTTCCTACGTACGTTCCTACTGTTTGTTCCTACGTCCTACCTGTTTTGTGTACCTATTTACGTCCCTTTCAACTAGCTGGGTGTGTGTTTAAAACAATACTGGGAGAGAACTCCACATTTACTACTAATCGTGAGGTCACTTATCGTGGTGCAATGATAAGTTACCTAGCTAGATCTAGACTAAAGCTTGCGAGTTGGCATTCTCGACTTTGAACCTAACCCTAGGCCGACCCTAAGACAAATATCTCTGCAGACCGAAGTCCAGGGATGAGAGACAAATGCCACCTAAAATAAGTGAGGGAATAAATAAATATATAAAGATAGACTTGAAATGATGAAGCGTGGTCAAAAAAATGGGTTCGAAAGCTCGACCGGTCCCACTTCGACAAGACCCCCACTATAATGACAACAAACCATCGAAATCAAGAGAGCAATTGATCGATCCCGATTCAAGGGAATAATCGATCCTCTGACTCGCTCTAAAAGTATCAGAGTCTACCTAACAAGATGGAATACAGCTTTCGTAATGCCACGACTTCAAATATTTTGCCGTCTCCAGACTGCATACCAATACAAGTATTGGATTTCTAAGCACGGGGATTTGAACTAAAAGTTACAATAATATTTTTAAACCCTGAAGTTACAGAATTGACTTTGAAATTTACTTTTCCCCAGACTAGTCACACTAATCAATTGTATAGCTTCAAACACCACCACTGTACCTGTACCAAAACACGTGTAACATCTGAAGCCACACAATTCACCAGTACACAGTCTCCCCACTTTAACCGACACTCTACTTTACTTTCGTACACGGTACGAAATCACAAACAAACACAAAAGAAACAACGAGTCTCCCGGCACTCACAAAACAAAATAAAATTACCAACTTGCAGCGTGACGCTGTCAGTCGTCCAAAGGTCCAAAAGCGAATCCCCCAATCCACATCTAATAATAATAAACCGCCCCGCCCCTTTAGCCAGAAACGAATCTAGGACCTATTACTAGGTGGGCACACGGGCCTAGCAAATAAGATGCGTTGTCTCTAGTATTGCACCATGTCGCCGAGATTAAATAATTACCATTGATATAAAACAACAAGAAATAAAAAATACTTGTAACAAACTTTATGACAACATTTATATGTGTAATAATGATAATTTTCTTATATATTTTCTGGTAAAAACATCAAGTACTTCTTCAATGTTTTCCACCGAATAAATATTGATAAATATTCACTATGATTAGATAATTTAACCGTACTACACGACGTCGCCTCAGCGGGGCTCGTGCTCCCCCGCACTTCGATCCTGCGTCCGTCCTTGCAAGGCAAAGTAGGTATTCTTTAACACAAAATTCCCCGAATTATATTTAGCTCGCCGCTTGCCTGTCGTGGAAAAAACCCATGGAATAGCCTACAGTTTCGCGCGCTCTGTTGATTTGTATTTACACTACCTACTCTAGGTATATTTCTTTACCTACTTACTTAGAAAACCATATTTTCTAACTACTCGCTGATTCGATCTGTTCATGTATCTACACTAGATAGTGATACTTACATTTATGTATCAAAATATTTTAATAATATTGTATTTAATGTTTCCTATGTTCATATAATGTAACGTTAATCATTTTGGTTCGTTACAACTCACTCACAATCTATGATAAAAATCTTTATAATTTATTTTAGTTTTTATATTTTCGCATCTTTTTATTTATTGAAAATTACATTCTCAGAAAGTAATCGACCACGAATCTAACAATGTGACGTAGTGTCACAGACCCCTACCCGATAAGCTGATGGCATCTCAAAAGTAACGGAAAATAGGTGAATAGAGGTGGTCTAAGTTCGTTCGTCATGACACTTTTTCGGTTGATGATTATGATGATGACTTCATCAATTTCATTTAATCTGTGTTAAAATGGCCGTTGCTATTCCCAAACTAAAGGACGGGTCGATGTTTCAACATCAGCTCTATTCAATACTTCGTATATTCATATTTAGAACAAGAACTGGCCATAAACAGCTTCGTCATTCTTGTACCATAGATTAAAAATTACAGTACCTGCATTCTTCATAAACGCTTCCCTAGTTTATCGTATCTACTACGCACATTCGCCAAGCTATGCAAATATCGCTCTCGGAAAAGATGGGCGGGGCGAACGCGACAAATCAGATCTACTGCAAATCTATTAGGGATGCTGCTGTGAAGTACCTAATCTGGGGAAGAATCTGCCAGAGGAGATTGGCTTTTATGGTTAAGCTTTGGAAGACAAGAGTTTTTTGAAGGCATCTTTTATAGTCATTACGGCGGCAGCCATACCAAACACTTTTCCTACCTATACTTTTAGTTGTCGGTTAAAGTATAACCATTACTTTTGCATTGGTGGCGTCAAAAAATGTTTATTATATTTTACTAGAATCTGCCCACGGCTTCGCAAAATTTATCTACTTTTGCAAAATTAGGACCCACTTATACAATTCTGCCTTCGAGAGATGTGATTTCAGTGACTAACTTTTATATCACAAGGCCCTGAAATCACTATAGGTAACTCAAATTGATCACTGACCATAAAAAAAAAACCAGTGACACGACGAAGACGAACAGATCGATGTAGATTTTGATTGTGACCTGTTGTCTTAGGACCAATCTTACACACTTTTTAATATTGATATATAAATTCTATATATTATTTTAATACAATGGGTGGTCTCTAGACAAAATTTGGAAGGAACGGACTGTTACAATTACAAGAAATTTATGTGATGTATTTTCATCTTACATATTCATATAAATTTAAATATTCAAAGGAATTATAGATAGCCTTATTCTCCGCGATCTCATTACTTTCCATCGCTGATAAAGTCCAATAAACCTCCATTACACCTGCAGTTGTTTCATTAAACGTAATGAAATCTAGTTTATTATGCTGCATAATAATGTTTCTGTGTTATTTAAACTAAACATTATTTAAAAACAGTTTTATTTAAAATGTTAATAAAAGTTGATGCGTTTTACCTAATCATCAGTGACCTAATTTTTTATCCTGACCTGTGTAGGTTATGTCAGAAGATGTTTATAATTTAATCTGGATGAACCTTTGATTCAAAGTGAAAATTAATTAATTCTTTACAATCACAAGGATCAAACATCAAGTTCTTCCTATTCTTCCGCTATCAAGCCAGGAAGAAAGGCAAGAAACAAAACTATTCTTCATAATGTAACCTAGTATAAGTACCTACCGTCTTGTTTCAAAATTGTTACTATTAGCGGCAGATTAATTGGTGTAAGAATCCTTAGTTTTTACCATTAATCTTGATATTGTAAACCTTGTTTGTGCCTTAATAAAAATTAAATAGTTATAAAAATGTTTGCTATCTGAGCACAGTCTGCTAGAGTAAGGACGTACATTCTTAGAAAAAAGTGTTCAAATAATCATGTCTAGCTGAGTCCTAGCTGCACCAGACAGTACAGCCAGGACACAGCCTTTTTCTCTGGCACCTTATGGTATGACATATAGTTGACGACTAAAACGAGTATCCAGTTTTTTTTCACTTTTTTTTTTTAAATTGTGCTCTGCTATTACGCGTCACTTTCTTTTTAGAAATGTGCTCTGCTTTTACGCGTCATTGTTTTTTAGAGATGTCCTAGGTTAGTTATGGGGGGTAACGTTTTCAGTCTGTGGTTTTAGTCGATTTATTTATCGATATGGTGTCGTGTGGTCTTGTCGTATGACTTTTCTTTACATAAACCTTGTATTTTTTTGCAGTGGTGATGCACAATGAGAAGGAGGATCTTCATGGGCACAGGCGGGAGCACTCGCCGTATGACCACGCGATGCCGGACGGAGAGTTATTTCTACAGGTAACATTGAACTCTATTATAACAATATTACTATTATTTATGTGTTATTCGTAATATGTATCATTCGTCAATGTACCTACTAGACCATTGTTTTTGAGATTTAATATTTTTTTCAATTGTTATTTACAAGTTTTATTTTTAATTCTATGGTACAGTGGGCGAAAGCCCGCTTGAGACGCAGAAGTTTGCGGTTTCGACAAAATATTCGTCACGGGTCTGGGCATTTCCTATGTATAATATGTATGTATTTAATATTAATACATTATATAAAAGTATTTTTTTAGGAAAAACTAAAACCGACTTCGATCTGGAAGTTCATATAAAGTCCAATACAAAATTTCATCCCCCATTTTTTTATAGTTAGTAGTAGTAGTACCATTAGTTTAAAAAAAACTATTATATTGGACCACTCTTATATTGGACGTGCCTTTGACACCCTGTTGATCTTTGATGTTTTTAAACACCCAACAGTCACATTCGTGGTCCTGAATCCCACACTAGGGTTCCCTGTATCAGTGGGTAATACGAGAAATTAGTGAGTATTAGAACCTACGGGTACCACAACACCCAGACCCGAAACAGATATCTGCAGAACATGCAAACATTTATCCATCCACGGGAATCGAACCCACACTTCATCTGGAGACGCAAGAGGTCAATCCAACATGTGTATAATCAATACAGTATAAATCGTGTATCCAAAACTCCTTAAAATTTCTCACTACATTCATTGTATTGTATTACTTCTTTTAAGTCTCTGTTCGAAATTCCATACACTGTCTGCGATTCTCAGCAATAAAACGCAATTTATAAATAATGAATTGTCAATAATAAATCAATGGCAAAGCGCAGAAGCCATAAATATGCGGCATCCAACTGTACTTTACATTTTACAGTTTTGACTTGAGCTATGATGACGCGTGCCCATTGCTATCCGAGATTTTAATATCGTTGATATATTTTTCGTTTTGTTGAACTAACCTCTGTTCACGGCAACGCCCGCGTTGTACTCGAAAAGTAGCCTAATATGTTCCTTTTAGAATTATTATTCAAAATTAGAATGATAGACGTCAGAAATAGAATTTGATGATAATCTATGAAGAATATCGTAGATCAACGGATATTTACGCCTTAAAATAGTTTATCTCAAAAGGTAAAGCACCTACTTTGAAAATTGTCTGTTTGCAATATGACCGGGACTTGTGATAAAGGTTTCTTGACGGTTTTTTAACTAAAACAAGTAAACTTAACTAAACGTTCGCATAACAAAACTTAACAACCCAACATTGTCTTTATTGTTCAATAGCCGCGGGGACTGGAACTTCAGATAAAGCTTTCACAAAAGTAAACCAAACTAAACGTCTGTTAGACAAAACATACTGTACCTACAATTTTTTTTGCAAACAACAAACACATATAATATATTGCAGGGCCATAACCTGTGTTGCGGGTAATAGACCCGGTACAAATATCTGCAGAACAAACAACCATTTTTTCCGCAGCGGGAGCCGACCCCGCACCTTTTGAGTCTCAGCCGGCTGCTCACCCACCACGCAATCGAGCTCGTCAAGACTTGGGATTAAAAAAAAGTGAACCTACTTAAATTTCCGATAAAAAAACGTGATGTGCCTACTTAAAATTTTGCAAACAATGGAAACAGCCGCTTCGGTATTCCATCGGCAAGTTCGCCAGTTATTTCGTACGTTCCAGGGAAATTGCTTCGAAACTACAAAAACTACTCCCCAACTTACAACCCTGACGGAATAATTTGGGGTGACAGCTCTGATAGGAAAAATGCCGGGACTTTGTCGACTTTCGGCTCGCATTAGTCATGGTACTACAGTTAGTTACGTTGTCGTACAAAATACGCTATACAAAAGTATTCTGATACGGGAATGTATATCTTGCAAGTGTCAAGTTGGAAACTTTTACATTCGGTACTTTTAATTTTAAAAAATAAGTATTTTGTACGTTTTTTTACACTCATAATGCAAAATTCCTTTCAAATGCAAAGTAATAGACCATTGGGAAATGTTTTTTACACTCATAATGCAAAATTCCTTTCAAATGCAAAGTAATAGACCATTGGGAAATGTTTTTTACACTCATGATGCAAAATTCCTTTCAAATTAAAAGTAATAGACCATTGGGAAATGTTTTTTTACACTCATAATGCCAAATTCCTTTCAAATGCAAAGTGTCGCTATAATGACGACGTAAGATAGTTATGTCTATTCATTATTTATTTTCTATCAGTTCCTTCGACTGTTTTGTTTATAAGTATTTTTTTTATATTCCAGGCCCTCAACGGTTTCCTGATGATATTGACGTGTGAAGGGGAAGTCTTCTTCGCAACGCATAGCATCGAGAGCTACTTAGGCTTCCATCAAGTAAGTACTCTTCGTCTGTAATATATTATCTGTTATTATGCAATTTTTAATGTCTGTCACCTTTAACAGATGTCAAATTCAAAAAAAAAACTGTGGTTTATATGCTTTTTGTATCTCCAAATGGGGAATAACTGAAAGAAAGTATATTATCCACCTGCTTAGTTACGAAATAGGACAAAAAATTGTCTTGAAATAAAACAACCTAGATTCTAAGTTCACTGCAGATCTAATAGGACGAAAAAGCGTCTGAGATAACAATCTCAAATGCGCATATGGTTTCCTTGAATCGCGGTTAGTAACGTCTCAATAGATTTGCCAATTTACCACTCATTAAAATAGGCAATAACTCTCTAAACCCCCTCATCTACCGAAATCACCAAATAAATTACGCACTAGGGGTAGGCAGCGATTAAACTGAATCGATTTATAAATCGGTACTTGTTTCCTGTGGACGGGGCACGTGCCCTTTGTGACTGGTTTACTTAAATATACATTTGCCGACGGTATAATGGTAGTTAATTTAAAAGTAGATTGTGGTGTACGGTCTGTTCAAACTGGCCGCGGTGGCGATGGCGGTGGCGGAAATGGTTGTCAAGTGGTTGTCAAAATTCGCGTAGATGTATCGCCACCGCAATTAGGAGATAGTCAGAGGCACGTCCAAACGTTGCATTGGACATGCGCGTTTTTGTAAGTAGTTAGCATTCCACATGACAGTTTGCAAGCCCATCGCCGCTTATTGGAAAACTAACCAGTGGTACATGCCTTGGGCAAATATGTATTTTGCTAGATTGGGGCTAGATGCTGTGTGGAAAATGTCCTGCATTATTATTTTTATATACCAAGTAGGTATATAATGGTTTTTTTAACGATCCCCACCCTTCTTATAAATAGCTCTAATTTTGATAATAATTACCCTCCTTTCATTATAAAAAGCCTCATTAACTTTATGGATTGCTCAGAATAATATAAGGTGTAAAATATTGTACTAGTTAGTTTTGGGCATAGTTCAAGATAAAGATTTTTATTTTTATTTATAGCTAGTTTCTGCCCGCGGCTTCGCCCGCGTGTTATGTTCATAAACCACCAACTTTTGAGTGTGATACACTCAACCAGGGAATATTTTTTTTCCATCAGAACTTTATTGCAGACTTCCTAGGGGTAGTTTTGTAAAAAAAAATACATGTTTTATTATTTATTTGAGTTTTGAGCGAATCTAACCATGGAATAGAAATTTCTATAGAAACTTTATTACCCTGTATAACCCACTGAGGGACTGATTTTCGAAAATTAGATTAGCCTATGTCATTTCATCAAAACCGGTTAAGTAGCTACGGAGATACGTGGTAACAAACATTCATACACACAGATTTTCGCATTAATTATATTATAGTAGGAAGGATGAAGGCATAAAAATAATAATTTAATTGTGAGTGCTTTTAAAGCTCTATACGTTTATTAAGTCCGCGTTATCTTAGATAAGCCTTATCGCAATGGACTAATGAAAATAAACTCGTGCTAACAAAGTTTCGCTTTATTTCGTTTAGAACGAACGTTCTAAATAAAAGAAAAAGTAAAAGTCTATAGGTTTTTGGACATTTTGTTTGATCAGTTGAGCTATCTATAGATTGTTGGCAACGGTCTTTAGATAGGTAGCTAGTTAATTTATCTATGTTTTTTGTAAGTATATACCTACTTGCACCTATTTGTTTGTATAGATAGATAGCATATAGATAGGAAACAGTAAAAATTTATAAATAACGATTTTTACCATATTTGAATTGAAATTTGAACAAAAGTTTTTTTTTCTGTTATGTGTAAACTAACTCCCTTTCGGTGCACAGATTCTGGTACACCCTGTATTATAAATGAAAGTATGGATGCTTGGATATATCTCTCTTTCACATTAATGGTTTCACTAGACACTTTTAATAGAACACTGCATTTGCATTCACTTAAGTAATGAAAACACTTTTCCTTTAATATAGTGGTTATTATTCAAATGCAGTTTTCATAGTAGGTACTGACTCACTGAAGCGTCAACATCGTGACAACCACGGAATCCTAAACGTCAGTAAAAAAGACGCATACGTTTTAATAAATAAACAAACACGCTCACGACTGCATTTCCCAAGTTGGCATCCTCAACGAAGTATTGGGTAGCCAGAAGTTCTTAGCATTCCACATGTCAGGTTGTAAGCCGCTTATTGGAACACTAACTGATGGCACATGCCTTAGAATTTTTAGTTCTACGGCATGCCAGTTTCCTGTAAAACAATAATGCGCGACCAGTTTGAACCCACGACCTTCGATTAGAAGTTAGGATACCGCCTACTAAGCCAACACTGTTCCAAAAAGGATATTCTAATAAATGCCTTTTTTATTACTGCTTATAAAGTTTCCTATAATTAATAATGGCTGTCAGGTAAAACCCCAATTTTTGGCTCAAATCCGACCCCTACTATAAAACTTTCCGAAGCATATAAATTCGTTCACCCTTAGCTTTGTTTTGTATAAGCTCAATTCGACCAAGTAATTTGGTTACCTGAGCAACTTTGACATATAATATGAATAATAGATATGGCAAACTTTGAAGCGGTGAAACTTTGAATAGATATAACTACCTAGTAGATACTAGGTTGTCACATCTATTCAAACCTATTTTACATTGTTGGTGAAATAATTGGCTATAATGTTTTTGGTATATTATACGAATAGTTTCAGGGGTAAGTTAAATAATTAATAGTGATTAGCTTTGGTGTCATACCTAAACATAAAACTTTGGCTCTGCGTTTTTGTAAAAAAATTACTGTTTCCTATCTATATGCTATCTATCTCTACATACTAGGTAGAAGTAGGTATATACATACAAAAAATACAGATAAATCAGCTAGCTATAAAAGACCGTAGCAAACGATCTATAGACAGCTCAACCTGATCTTTCTGTGCAAAGTTGTTCTATGCAGCAATATAGACATGTTTTGCAATGTTTTTCTAAGTCTTATTTTGGTACCTATTGATGAAAACTCCTTGTACTTCAAGAATTTATTAGTCGCGATGGAATTACATATCTTATAATTTCTTGTTTAAGAAATCGTTTGTTCGTTCGTTAGTGTGTATTTCCTTTTGTTTTTCTCCGAAAATGATTATAATGCGGTTTCTCGCACTCGTTTTCTAAGACTTTAATCACGTTATATGAAAATTTTAACACAAAATGTCAAACTAAGGTACTGCAGATAAAGTATACTTATCAGCAGATTTTCTTTACCTTGTTAAATAATTAGTATATTTACTAAATTTAGTATGCTCTTGCTGACGTCAAAAACTAACTTGTTGGATTTTCATGTAATGTCGTCCGCATATTTTATAATTAATGCACGTAGAATTAACGTAGAATTAGATATACAATAAATACATATGAAAAAGCTAAGCTATCTCATGACCGTAGCAAACGATCTAGAGATAGCTTAACCGATCCAGATCACTACTAGACGGAAGCGTTCCCAAAATGCTGCATGATATTTGTTAAAATATTCTGCCCGGTCACAATGATGACTCACATCTTACTCACCTTGCTATCATTCGGAACAAGGGGAAAAGTTAGACCAAGTTAAAGCTCGCTCACCAGGTGGTCGGCTATCGATCCGTGTTAGGCTAATGGCAACAACCGTAGTTACTTTTAGTTGATCTGTGGTTTTACTTGAGGGGTCCGAAATAGACACGTGCATTTTAAATGTTGTGATTTCTGAATCATCAAGCACTTTTACCAGAAGTTTTATCATCAAAACGGTCGCAAGTCTCTATAATTATAGTCTTCGACCAATTTATCTAACATAGCCTTAAAATGAATTCGTCAATTCGTAAAAATACAGACTCTGCTTTGTCCTTATTCATTATTCGACTAAGCAAATCTTGTTTCTGTTCAAATACACCATTTTCACAGTCCTATAAGCTTTATCGATTTTATATCAAGCGAAGTAAAATACAAAATCTTAACAATACGAAACAAAAGTATAAAAATAACATAAACAGTCATCAATCATCGATAAAGAAACCACACAACCAGCTATTGCCAAAACAATAGTGTATCAACAAAATTGTTACATAGCAACCCCCAACCCTATAAGAACAAAAGCAATTACCCAACAAATCATCTCTTGACGTTTACGCCAACGCAATATGTTCGTTCACTACCATCCCCTATTCATTCGAACCCAAACATACTCATGAACGTTGTATTTAGGGCATATTTTTGTTATGAATCATTTACATGGCGACGTATAAAAGGGACGAAAACATCATGCCTTGACGAACCCCATTGATTATCAATTAGTCTTATACTTGCATCGTTTGCTGTTGCAGCATTATGCACACTATTTACACGGTCTTTCATTATTTTGACACGGTGAGAATGGGTATTCATTCGTGACAAGCGAAAATGAGCTTTGTTTACTTACGTTAGAGTATCAAAGGCTTTTGTAAGATCGGAATTAACACGTCCGTCTTCGTTACAGATGATCCGTTAATGATCGAGCTTGAATCAATTTTAGGGTTCGCGTTGGTTTATTGATTTACGATGTGATTATGACTTGCCGCTTTTCGCTTAAAAACTTTTATTTTGAGAACTAATTATCTAACTAGGCACATGTAATATATTTAGTTTACAGTATGGTGGTTTTGACAAATACGGAAGAGTAGGCAGATATCATGGATATTCACATGCTACAGCATACCTCTTTCGTTTCTTTCATCCCGTTTTCAACAATTCCATTCACGATCGCCTTGTACGAGTATAATGGTTTTATATATATATATTCATCTATTCTTTCTATATTCCCAAACAATCTCAACTTATTATTATTTATAAATTTTATTCTTATATTTCAGTACACTCGTACTTTTAAATCCATACACCATACACCTACTGTAATAATGGAAAACGTAAAAACATACTTTTTGTTCCCGGCTTTGCTAACAAATATGGTACCAAATAAAACTTTCTCTAAATATCATGACCGGTTGGAAGATACTGTATAGTTGCTGATTTTCACGAAACAGGAAATCATACCATACCATAAATTCACATAATTAAATTTTACTGTTGAAACCAGATAAAAAGTAGATGATGAAATGTATCTCTTACCGTAATTCGCTCGAGCATTTTTTCGCAGACTTACTTTGTAAAATTGGTCTCCACGAAAACGGGACACGAAACCTTTTTATTTTAACGGGATAATTATACAGCCTATGTCCGTGCACCCTGAAGATCCATTCTAATATTATTGCTAAAAGATTTTTCGGCAATTACCTCCTTTAAATTAGATTAGATGTATCTACTACATCCAAACTTACAAATTGTGTCTCTTTTTATAATTTTAATAGCGTAGAAGATCGATGCCTTAAAATGTAGATGTAAATAATGTTTTTGTTTTCAGTCAGACATAGTCCACCAGTCGGTGTACGAGCTAGTCCACTCCGAGGATCGAGAAGAGCTGCAGAGGCAGCTGCTTTGGAACTCGTTCCTCCCCACAGAGGTCAATAACCTCAACCTACAGGATGTGCTCAGAGCGGACAGAGCGCATCTGTTGGAGAGGAGTTTCACTGTTAGATTTAGATGCTTGTTGGATAATACTTCTGGGTTTTTGGTGAGTTGGAAATTCTATAAACGCTTTACTTTTTAAATTAAGCAATCTTTCAATTAAATTATTCGTACAAAAGCGTGATAATTTATCAGTTACATGCTTAAATATCTTCATACGGCCACGAGCCCAAATAAGTAATTAAAAAAAAACTTGTCACTTTTAGTATACGCTGAGTAGTGTAAAACCCGTCCTTATAAAGTAAGTTTTGGTCTTGTCGCTCATATTTTTCAAATCTACCCACCTATATTGAACCTAAACAATGCTAGTTGCGGATCTTTTGTTAGGTATGGTATTATCTAACGTTATAATAATTGGTTTTTGTCACTTAGTTTTACCTATTCTAGATTAGTTCATAACGCACGCTCGCGTATGCATCTATTGAAGTAGGTACCTACGCAATGTTTTTTGTTAGTTATAAGTTCTCATTTCAATTCTTAAACCAGCATTATTTTAACTGTGAGGAATTGGTGTAAATTCATAGCAATATATTTCTATAAACTTCGACTCGTATAGCGCGTGTTTTGTAATTAATTAATTTGGCACATGGCAAACCCGTTTTTCATAGTCATATTTTATTTACCAGCGTAATAACTACATAGGTATGAATCATTTAATTTCACTATATTTATTGATGAAAATATTTAAGTCTTATAAAAAATGAATGATCTAGATAAATCATTTTTTGATTCATTGGAGACCTGGATAATGCTGGTGTAGAATTATTGACGACCTCGATGGTGCGGCGGGTGAGTAGCCGGCTGCAACGCAACAGGTGCGGTTTCGATTCCCGCTGCGGGACAAATTCTTGTATGATCTGCAGATATTTTATCCGGGTCTGGATGTTGTGGTACGTTACGTATTTTCTGATACCCAGGCAATCCTTATTTAGGTTTAGGACTATGTATGTGTCAGTTGGGTATTTATTTATTTGTATAAATCTCAAAGATTAACATCTTTTTTTCAGAGGTTAGACATACGGGGCCGGATTAAGGTTCTTCACGGGCAGAACAAGAAAACGGAAGAGCCACCTCTAGCGTTATTTGCGATATGCGCGCCCTTCGGCCCTCCCAGTCTTCTGGAAATACCGCAGAAGGAAGTTATGTTTAAGAGCAAGCACAAGCTTGACCTGTCTCTAGTCTCAATGGATCAACGGTAAGTCACTGCAATTTTGTTATAAGAGCCATCTGTGTTCGACCAAGAGAACTATAACGACTGCCAATTGTACTACTATTTAGTAACACGGATAATATTGCCATTTGAGACAATGATTTTACTCACAATTCTTGGGCATGAGTTCCTTTATAACTAGCTTCTGCCTACGGCTTCGCCCGCGTGGTACCTGGATAAAAGGTAGCATATGTATTATTCTGATATATAAGCTATATTTTTGTAAAGTTTCATCAAAGTCCGTTCAGTAGTTTTTGCGTGAAAGAGTAACAAACATCCATCCTCATAAACTTTCGCGTTTATAATAGTAATAGGATTAAGTGATAAACAAGTATACGGCTCACCTGTTAGTAAGCGGTTAATGTAACCTATGGACCCATGCAATACCATAGGTATCATTCGTGCAATGCGATCCTTAGACATAAAGGATGGAAAATCTCAAATGCTAGTAATTTCACGGGATCCATATACCCTTCAACCTGGAACAAAGCAATGGTGGCAGAAATATTTATTGTGGTATTCACCGAACGAGCTCTTTTACAAGGAGATCTACTTTGTTTGTTTGTATAAAAAGTCAATGTAGGTCCTAGGTGACTAGGAGCATAGAAAATTTAAGAAAAATACTTACGCTAAAATAACACTAATAACTAAAATCATCGTAAGATTTTATCTGGTTTTTTCACTACCCAACATTTAAAACCCTGGTTTGTTATGGACAATAAAAATAACCCCAAAACACTAAAAACTATCAAAGTCTCTATATTGTTACAATAAAAACGTGCCGATGAACAAAACGAATAAAAAAACATAAACGAAAATGCTTGAGCTTTTATAAACCATGGAATATTGTTAATTGATAGATGAATTACCGTAACTTAATTGATTTTCTATAAATATTTTTGACATGGTGTTTGGTAGACAAAATGGCTGTCGTTGTTGTAGTAACTGAAATATACAGGATGGAAAACAATAATGTTTTGATCAGTGCTAAAAAAAAATACAGAAGAAACGGTTAAAATGTGGAGGCAGTAGGGAGTTTATTACAATACGAAATATTCAAGATCTTTATGTTACATATTATTGTTCTATACCAGAAATATAAGACCACAACCACGAACCACTAATTCTAGCTAATTCTAAAATAAAGAACTAATTTCAATCAAATTTTCTCAAGTAAAAAATATGTTTTTCTTTACTTTTAAAACTTAGTGAACTATTAACCCTAAAAAAATTCTGCTTGCTCAACAACTTCATTAATAAGACTAAGACTAAGTGAAACCATGTATTGTAGTAATTAAAAAAAACTATAGCTCTCAAAAAGTTGTCAAAAATCACAAAATACATAGAGACGACGAGGTCACCAACAGGGCGATAACACTAACCCATGGCTATCGAAATGGCACGCTAATTTGTAAACTGGATGTGCCATAGATGGACAATATGAATGAACGAAATTGGTTCCCTATTGGACGTTCCGTTTTTTACATAAAATAGTCAGATAATTTGTGGATTGATTGCCATCTCGACAGCTATGGGTTAGTGTGATCGCCCTGCAGGTCTTCCAACCAAAATACTTGATATATGGTAAAATATAGGTAATACTTGAGCTTCAAGTTCTCCATCATCCTGGTTGTTTCGGACCATCTCGCTTGACCCATCCTGTAAATGCATTGTTTCTTTTCAGGGGTAAAATGCTACTCGGTTACACAGATGCTGAGCTCGGCAACATGGGAGGATATGATTTGGTTCATTACGACGACTTGGCCTACGTAGCGAGCGCTCATCAAGAACGTAAGTAATAGTCCCATTATCTACTACTAGCTTCTGCCCACGGCTTCGCCATGGTAGCCTATGTGTTATTCTGATAAAAAAGCTATATTACTGTAAAGTGACATCAAAATCCGTTCAGTTTTTTTACGTGAAAGATCCTCACAAACTTTCGCGTTTATAATAGTAGTAAGATTGATAAAGACGAAACGCACGCTAACGTAAATTTGACAAGGAAAAAGTGGGCGGTGGTCACGTGACATTTCTACAGCTAATGTCATTACCATACAATTCAATCTTTACGCAGGCGTTAACGCCAACAGAAAGTGGTATTTGTCTAGACACCCTGAAGGCAGCAATACAAGAATTACTGCTTGGAATTATTTAAGTTCGCCATGATGACACCTCTGCGATCAGGTGCGAAGGCCCGCCTGAGGCGCAAAAGGTTACGGGTTTAATTCCCAGCGCGAGACAAATGTTTGTTTTATCTGCAATGTTTGTCTCCGGTTGGGTGTTTCTACCTACTATTACTATAGGAATTACAACTACGCTCAATTTAACATGTGCTTGTTTTTATTGCAGTATTAAAAACAGGGGCTTCCGGCATGATAGCGTACCGCTTCCAGACCAAGGAAGGGCAGTGGCAATGGCTGCAGACCTCCTCTAGACTAGTCTACAAGAACTCCAAGCCAGATTTTGTCATCAGCACGCATCGACCTCTCATGTAAGTTATATTCACTTATATCAGACTGCTTCATCAACGTATCAGAATCAGCAAGTAATCTATTTAACACATGATTTTAATAATCATTTGGGAACCCGACTTATCACCATCTTAATTAAAAACTCTAGCCACTGGGTAGACTCACACACATCTTTAATGTGAACAAATATGAAAGTCATATTCTTCATTTTCTAGGGAAGAAGAAGGCAGAGATCTCCTCGGCAAAAGAACAATGGACTTTAAAGTGAGCTACCTCGACACCGGTCTGACTAGCCTGTACTTCTCCGAGTCAGAACAGCTTTCTGGCTGTGAGACCAATGTTACTACACCTCCCAGAGCTGCCAGACGTTATAAGACACAATTGAGGGACTTCTTGTCAACGTGTAGGAATAAAAGAAGGGCTCCAACAACACCCGCGCCACCTCCTGTAGACTACTTAGCGGCAGATGCAGTAGCAGCAGCTTATACCAACTTGAACGGGGCGTATACCGCGCCGTACGGAGAATACCCCCCAGCTCCAACATTACACTACCCCCCTCCGCCTTTAGATGACAGATTCCTCACCACAGACAACCTCTTCCATCAATACAAACCCTTATCTTACCACTACACACCTTACGCTCCAAACGGTTTCTTAGAACCGGCGCCACCAGGGTACGAAGTCGCTCCAACTTATCATAGGCCACCGTCACGAGAGTATACGTATGTGGACAGTAGCGGTCGTTACATGAGTCCTATTACTGGAGAAAGGAGATCTCCCAGTGTTGTCCCAGGACCAAGCCCAGCAGGGTCGAACGGGTCTACAGAACAGGAGAGAATGCAGCAGACTCAGTCAGCTGAGGTTCCGAGGCAGACGGTGCTGATGTGGGGGGCAGGTGGAACTGCTCAAGAGGTCCCGGTGGAGTACTCCCCCCCTCAGGTTTGGCGCTATCATCCATCTCACTATCATACCGCTGAAGCGACGCAGTAACGGATTTATGTGCAATTTTGATCTAGCTTTTTTTTTATTGACTTCAATTGAGAGGTCTTAACGCCTATTGGACGGCATAGCAAAGTATTGAGGTTGATTGTTTCTGATCATAGATAGATTTTACATTATTTTCTACATTTGCAATGTCTGAAAGTACTAAACAAGGCCGCGTGACCGGTGATGAAAACACCAACTTAGTGAAAGAATCCAATGCGCCTTCTTTTAAGCAAAACAAAGTCAACAACAAAAAAAATTTTGATCCCGAGTATTTTTAAATGAAACCAAACAATACTTTGCGCCGTGTTGGGCCTGAAATTAGGTGATTTTTTTAATTGAAATGATTTAATTTCTTTTGAAAATAGGTTAGAGGTTTAAATTAACTATGTTACCATTTATTTCTTCGATACCTCGCTCAGTGGTTCGTAAGGTTACCATAAAGATACCTATCCACCAAAGCGGAGCAGGAATAATTTCTGCTTTGGTAGATTGGCTTTGTGGTATTTTAGGTCTTTTTAGACTTAACAGGGTCCTTCCATTATCGTCTGTAGATATATCTGTAAATTATTCGAGAATTTTATCCAAATATTAATAATGATAGTCGATTTTGTAGCTAGTTAGATATTATTTTTATCATACGTTAGGTTTTCTGAACACGCGATACAAATTTAAGTTCTGTAAATAATCCTAGTTTTTATTCGGCTGAGTTTTGATGATTATAACCGATTATGAAATATCCTAGTTTTGAAAAACATATTTTTAAATTATGTATATATACATATATCGATATCTAACAAAACCTATACATTAATATGAAGTCTTCAATTATTTGAACTTTTTTTAAATAAAAAAACTTAAAATTTCATCAAACATCATCCAAACTCAGCCACGAACAGCTTTAGCTTGTGTAGAAGTTGAATGCTTGGATTGAACGTTTTTATATAAGAGGCAAAATGAGTATTATTTTAGCTATAAAATATTTAAATTATCTGCAAGACTCTTATTATGCTATTTTGGTAAAAAAATATCAATTAAGTTGCTTAAACACATATCAACATTTTTAAAATTATATTTAAACCTAATTAATAAATATTCTTTATGCACTATGATATCGCAATTGTTGGTCTCTATAAAAATAGTTAAAAAAATATATTGAACTATGAAAAGAAGACTATTTTCTATCTGCAGTGATAGAACTACAGGTAGAAAAAAGTTTATTGGAAATAACAAAATATTATGATTTTATAATAGAATGTATTTTATAATTTTATGTAATGTTATTTTTATAGAGACATTCAAAAGCACAGCCTTGCCAACGTCCAATCACGATGTAAATATACACAAGACATGTGCCTTTCTACATTATTATCTCATATACTTCCATTTATTACTCATATAATTTAAAATTTAAATGACTTTCTCCATTGGTGCAGTGATCTTCGTTGGCAAGGCATCACCGAGTGGGTAAAGAAAATAAAACTTCCAAAATTTTGTAGATTTAAGGAAACTTTGACTAGAAAGAGCAATAATGTTAGAATTATTTCGAAATATCAGTTGATTCTTCCCAATTATATACATAGATATTTATTTACCGATATTTTAGAACTTGTAATGCTTCAGTTTTCGAACAAAATGATGTTTTTAATTATTAATTAATTGAAGTTTTCAGTAAAATACATATCAGTCATTAATTAGAGTATTTACCTAAATCACGACCTATCAGGTAAGTTTGGTTTTTTAAATTAAAAATTAGAATGCAATGTGTTCAGTTTTGATAATTGAAAAACATGTCGTAATTTTGTAAGAATTAAAAAAGAATTTGCTCTAATTTATTCAGTAATTGTAAATACGTAAATAAGGTTAGTCGCTTTATTGTATTATTGATTTATAATTATTTATATTGAACATAATAGTTAAGGTAATTAAAATATAATTATTATTCCAACAATTTCTGTATTTATTTTAGCGTATCATAATGATATTAAAAAGAAAATTGAATAAATTTTCTATGCCACACTGACTGTTTTTTTTTGTGTTTTATAATAATGTCACGCAATAATTATGAGGTCAAATAAAATAGTAAGGAAGATATAACAAGAAGTGCCTAATTATGTACAAACTAATAACTGAAACGTAATAGAAAAGTTTATGTTTAAACTCAAACAGCGCCATCTTGTTTCTTTACCTTACATCACCACGCTTGCTTTTGAACCTAAGCATCGTCATTTTGTTGGGCTGTACTACGAATGTCAATAGTATTGACATTCGTAGTATTATAATTGTATGCTGCCTAATAGCGCCATCTAGTTTGTAATTCAGAAACCTTACTTTCATTGCAGCGCCATCATTGTTAGGGTTAGAACTGCTATAGTACGAGTGTAAGCAGTGTTTTAGTTCGTTCAAAGATCCATAGATGGGGTAAAGAGACAAAATATTTACATCTCATCATTTTTCATTCCATAGCATTTCCATAAACGGACGATCAAGCAGATATAACAGTTTCGAATAGAATAGAATAGAAAATACTTTATTGCACACCAAAAAATACATCAGCTTAATAACTAAAAAAAAAACTTTGATAATGTACAATGGGCGGTCTTATCGCTAAATAGCGATCTCTACCAGACAACCTTTGGATGGAACGGACTGTACTAAAGTTTACAAGGGGTTTAATTGGTGTACTTACATACTATGAATATACTATAATATATGCAATATACAATTTATTACACAATATAACTACATAGCTACAACAACTATTGTATGATCTAAAACATAGATAGACTAGAAGCAGGCAACAGCTAATGACTCGAGGACAAGTAGTGTTCCTTGACCAAAGATTTAAAAATAGGTAGTGATTTAGCACGTCTGATGGTAACAGGTAGTTTATTCCATAAACGGACAGCCTGCACTGTGAAGGAGTTATCATAGTAGGAAGAGGTGTGTACAGGTGTAAGAAGTTGAAGAGTTTCAGAAGAACGCAGGGATCGAGCATGGGAGAGATGAATATATTGGAAACGTTCTTTGAGATAGGAAGGTGTGGAGGGATTGAAAAGAATATTATATAACAGATTTAGGATATGGGTATTCCGGCGAAGACGTATGGGTAACCACTTGAGCTTACTGCGAAACTCAGAAACGTGATCATACTTGCGTAGGCCAAATATGAACCGTATTCCGAAGTTTTGCAATCGCTCAAGTTTATCCAGCTGCTGTTCTGTGAGGTCTAAGTAGGAAGCATCAGCATAGTCTAGTATTGGAAGTAGGAGAGACTGTGAAAGCGAAATTTTAGTGGCAGTCGGAAGGAAGTTTCGAAGTCTTCTAAGGGAACCTGCCGAAGCGAAAATTCTACGGCTGACTTCAATTAACTGAGGTCCCCAGGACATCTGTCTGTCGAGGAGAACACCTAGATTTTTCACCGTCTCACTCTGCTCAATGTGAACGCCTTCAAAAAGCACCTGTGGGAGGCCAGACCAATCTATCTTGGATAACATTCGCGAGCTCCCAACCACGATGACTTGGGTTTTGAGGGGATTGACCCGAAGTCCAAAAGCTTTGCTCCAGTCCAAAATTCGACTAAGATCTCGATTTATGGCGTTGATAGCATCAGGCAAGAGTAGAGGACTACTCTGGCTTGTTCATAAATTTGAAGATCGTCTGCATAGAGGTGGTAGGATGAAGTTAAATTTTGGGAAACAGAGTTAATGAAAATTGCGAAAAGAAGAGGTGATAAAACGCCGCCCTGAGGTACGCCAGCAGAAATATTGCACCACGATGAGTAAGTATCATCAATGCGTATTCGCTGACTAGAAAACCAGTCAACCACTGTTGGAGATATGTTAAGTGAGCGTAAGACACTAAGTAGGATATCAAAATCAACGTTGTTAAAAGCATTGCTGAAGTCCAAAAGCGACAGCACAGTAACTCGACCGTTGTCCATGCCGCCACGAATGTCATCAGTAATCTTGATCAACGCTGACACAGTACTGTGGCCAGGACGGAAACCGGACTGGAAAGGATTCAGGAGATTATTATAATGACAGATTAAAACATGAGTCAAAAATCTTTAATTAGGGCCTAACCAACCGTTATTTTGTTGGTGAACTTGGATAATTGTTTGTTGTATAATTTTTCGGCAAAAGTCTCTCCCATTTACCATGATTTGCGTTTGCTTGCCACATGGTCGAAGATTTGTCAATCTTTTGCAGGTGTTGATAGGACGTTGAATAATATAACAGCAAGATTTCACCAGTAGCCGCTACCAGCTACATAATACCATTGAGGATTTTATCGTCCCTAGAGATGATGATGATGAAAGTACTGGTAGGATATAGTTGCGTTTTGTTGCATAAAGTGTGCCTACTGACCTGTCACTGCTAATTTGCTAAAAGATAATAAAATTATATGAGACGGAAACAGGCTGGTAGGTACTAATTAGACAGTATTATTCAAGCCAAAACCGATAAATTTCCATTTTCTTATTTTTTATTTTCTCTGTTTATGAACTAGGTATACTGAAACTATATTTCATAGCGATAATCTTCGTCTGTAAAAACATGGATCTAAGTTGTTTTTATGGTTCCGTAACCATTATAGTACCGCCATGTCCGTCCGTCTGTCCGCGGCTAAGCTTAGGACTAGAAAGCTGTAATTTGGCTTAGTTATACATTTTAAAATTAAAGATTTTTTTAAGGTTTTAATTATTCCTGCTCTTAAAAAGGAGATGATTTTTTTTCTTGGCTATCCCGTGGTATCGAACGTCAATAGGTCAATACGTCGAATAAGTCTATTTAAAATATTGCGGGATCAGTTTGCGAAATATTAAGATTTAAATTGCATTTTTTTGTTAGAATCTCAGGTGTCTCTCACCTCTCTCCCCCTCTCCTGCCAGCTAAGCGGTTGTTTTTGGATATTTGAAATCATAGCAGGAGTATATATAACGGAGTTAAAACGAAGTAGGCTTTACAAGTAAAGGTGAAATAGTCATCCAACTTATAAACTGTACTTGGAGAAGAAAAACGGAAAATTTCATGCAAATTCCATTGAAAATTACTTAGATGAAGTTGTTATTTGTGTAAAACAGGTAGTAAACATACGGAACCCTACACTGGACTCACTAGGCCGAGTTTTAAATAAATTCTTTAACTCGCGCACTTTAAAACAACCCAACAGCAGTTTCAAAGGTGGCTTAAAATACCATAACTTATACAATCAGAAAAAATGCCTAGTATATCTCTCTGTACACAATAGTACTCACAAATATTGTTAATTTTCTTACAATACAACATTTTGTTTGGATCTTGTTTACGGGAGCACTCGTAAATAAACAAAGTGATGTGAGAGTGGTTGACGCGTGCTGTGATTAGATAGGAATAGCTATAGAGCTGTGAATATCATAAATAAAATTGGCTATATAAAAAATAATCACTTGAGAACGGCTTAAAAATCGAACCTATCCGAGTCGATTATGTCCGTGGGGTTCTAGACAAATACCTCATTCTTAGTTTTTTCCTTTCACGGTAACGCAAATTTGTCAAGGTAAAACTTGACGTCACGAGACTGCCAAGTTTTACCTTGACAAATTTACGTTAGCATGAAAGGAAAAGTAAGCGTGAGGTATTTGTCTAGACCCCTGGAAGGATTATTTAGTTGTGTCTAACGGAATTAATATTTGGGATGGCATTGCTAAAAGTATGAAAGATCAATACGACTCGACAGATTTGGCTGAGTTTTTTTTCAGGACAAGGTGTGTATGTCAGTTTTTTTAAATGAAAACTTGGAAATTTGGATGACTCGTGCGAGTCACTAGTTAAAAATAAAAATTTAGAGTTGCGCTGACCTCACGCTTACTTTTCCTTTCACGCTAACGCCAATTTGTCAAGGAAAAACTTGGCAGCTGTCACGTGACATTTCCACAGCTAATGTAATTTCCATACAATTCAATCTTTCCGCAGGCGTTAACGCCAACAGAAATTGGTATTTGTCTAGATAGGTCCGATTCCCGTTACGGGGCAGACGTTTATATTATATCCTGTAGATATATTTTTCAGGTGATTTACCATGGCACTCGTTTTTTTTATACCCACGATGCGGGAAATCTTAGTGTGGGGTCAGGACTATGTAATGTGTATATTTATTGAAAAATAAATCATATTGCAGATACGCCTTTTCATATTTCAGTTACTCTGCAAAGCCAACTAAATTCACTCCCCAGAGCAATAATGAATTCATTGATTGCATCCAATATGGCGATTCACTATTTATTATTGATTTACAAAATAAAATTATTCACGTCTTTAGTTCCCATGATGGATATACTCATTACGGATCTGTGGGGATAACAAATACGGGATCAAGGACACGTTTGTATTTTACGAATTACGCAAGCCCATCGCCTATTGGAATACAAAACGATGGCACATGTCTTCGAATTTTTCGTTTTATGGCATGCCGGTTTCCCCAAGCTGTTTTTCTCCACAGCACATGTTAAGCGGACATAAATATAAACATTCATTGATGCACTGGATTCGAGCCTACGATCATTAGATCAAAAATCGATGTACAGCACACTAGAACAACGCGGTCCTTGAAAATGTGACTTTATAATACATTGAGTGCCTGACTTGCACTACCATCTATATCAAGGTTCAGGTAACAAATACGACCAGCTACAGATAAAAATTACGTCAATGGTGTGACGGGCGAGTAGACGGCTGCAACGCAAGCGGGCTTGATTTTTGCTGCGGTTAGTAAACGGTGTAAGTATGTAAGATCCTTTTCAACTGCCTGTGGTTCCCACAGTCATACAACTTTAAATTCTCAGAAAATACGCTGCATTCCAACCATACAAAAAATAACGGAATGGGATTTACACCCTCAAAACTCAAAAATCTACCTGCTCAAGGTACAATGCTGAACCTTTTTTCTGTTTGAACGAGTGGTATTATCAACTCTATATCCCCTTCACAGTCGGCTAAGCATCAGTAATCCGTCGGAGCTGCACGCACAAACCATCTAGCTTTCGAGTGGATAACACGTTATTTGAAAATTACGTTTTTTTATTGAATTGTGGAAAATGCAGTTGACAGACGCCTTGTGTTATGCACTTTTGACGGTGAGTGTCTTTATGATTGTTTTTATTGTATACTAGTGGGACGCTCGCGACTTAGATAGTGCATATAACTTCGATGCAGACTGGAGACTTGATTTCTTTTTTTTTACTGCCCCCATAAAATTTACATCCTCCAATTCAGACTGTCTCGTGATGTCATCATGTCGATTCCATTTTATGATTTAAAAAAATGTATTTAATGTTTAGAAAAAAGCTTACAATTAATTTACATTTCATTTAGTATGTATTTAAGTGAATTAATTACTGTTTTAAAGAAAAATCTTGTCCTTAAATAAAATTTGGTGTGTAGTTCGAAAATCATAAAAAATACAGGATAAAGTCGTCCCCCAAAATTATAATAAAATCAATTTGAATTTTGATAAAATTATATATCTATAGTTAATTTATTAGCATTTTTATTATAATTGTTATATAGGGTCTCATTCTATAGAAAAAGATACATAACTGTTGTAAGTATTAAAAATACTAATTATGAAAGCCATACTTGCTTAGAATAAGTAATTTTGTTGTTTTTTTCGAAGCTTATGACAAAGCTTTTAAATTTTCCGTAGGCTTTTAAAAAAAACTATTGAATTATCTATGAAAGGCAAAATGACAACTCTTTGACACGCTCACTACTGTAATTCCAATGATGGAAATTCTCATATCTATATATGCAGATCTATGAGAATACATTCCACGTGACAGGTTGCAAGCCGATCGCTGCTTATTGGAACAGAACCTGATGGCACTTGCCTGCAGATTTTGTGGTTCTAAGGTATCGTTTTACCCTCACCGTTTTTGAGCACGTGTGCATTAATACGTATATACATTTTGCGATTTTTGATATCCACAACCGGGTCCGAATCCACGAACTCTGGATCAGAAGCCAGGGTACCGCCCACTAGGCCCACAAGGCTCTTTTTGACGCAACTATAAAACTGGTTCAATTATTCTACCCACATTGCTTGGGTTTCAAACAGATGCAACTTTAAAACGCACAATGATTAAATCCCTGAATTCGGTGTTTGGTATCATCAATAATATTTATAACTAGAACGACTTTCTAAAAATGTTTTCCATCATCATAATAATTTAAAACGAGTTCGGCGTGCCTACTGCTTGCAGTAGGTAGCCAGAGGTGTGTTAAGGGTAAATTTTTGCATGTCCTGTAAATATTTGTTCCGGGTCTGGGTCTTGTGGTACCACGGTACTCGTAATTCCTGGTACCCAGGTTACAGATTTCCCTCACAATTCTGTGTGGGGTCAGGGCTATATATGTGTCTGTAGGGTGTTAAAAAAAGCAATAGACGAATGAATAAAAATACTTTATTGCCCACCGTAAGAAAAATAAATATAACTTTACAAAACTAATATAAAACTAAAAGCAAAGCAAAAAATGGGCGATCGTATCGCTTAGAAGCGATATCTTCCAGACAACCTTTAGATGGAGAGGATTTAATGAGATTGTAAAAATGGCTAGTGGGGGTGAACTAATACTTTATTAATTTGTACAACGTACATGATGTAGACATGATGTAGACACCTTTCACCACATTAGTTATTTTATATAGTTCACTAGGGTTTTTCTGGGTCACTCACCAAATCATCACTAATCTATTGCAGGTGAAAAAAAAACTAAATAGTGTGATTATAATAAACGCTTGGTGTAGGCTTTCACGAAATTTCACTAGGCCCAGAGGCAAAGTGGTTATTGCACCCTATGTTTGTGTTATGGGAACTACATGTCTGATATACTTTTTTTTTGTAAATATATACGTATCGTAAACACAGATCCAAGACAAATATTTATCCCGCGACGGAATTGGAATCCGCAAACTTCTGCGTCTCAGGAATAGGAAAAGGAATCCGGGCCTTAACCCACTACACCACAGAGAAACTTTGTAGGCGTTATTAAAAATAGCACAGAAAGTACTTACTAGTACAAAAATGTTTTCATAAAAATATATTTATAAAGTGTCTTTATTATTTATTTTCTACCTGTTCTTTCAGTGTTTTGTTGTTCTGTCAAAAAAGAGCTTTCTTCCTCTTCTTCAATAATTCTTCGCCGCAGACGCAGAAGGTTGCTAATCGATTCCCGCCGCGGGACAAATGTTTGTATGATCTGCAAATATTTGTCTCGGGTCAGGCTGTTTTCTATGTATAATACGTATGTATTTACAAAAAAAAACATATAAGTAGTATATCAGTCATATAGTTCCCATAATACAAGATCTGCTTAGTTTGGGGCTGCTGTGCGAAAAATTACCAACATTATTTAAATCCTGTATTCCAATGATAAAAAAATTGTCTGTTAGTAAAACAGCTTTGCTTAAAGACATACGGTACCCTAAATCGTATCGCAGATTTTATTACCAACATACCAAGATATTTGCTTTCTTAATATTTTCTCACGCTGAAGTAGCCTTCAAGACTATGACTTCTGAAAGTGGACTTGGGTCACGGCGGCCGTGACACTTGACACTTGCTGGTCACTATAATATTGCGACATGTGATATGAGGAGTAGGTAGGTCGCCTATACCACAGATAATGTAGGCCATGTGGAAAACGATAACGGAAATGATCACGCCTCTTTTTTCATGCAACTAAACTACCAACAATCATAAGGCCTACCTGTAAGCGGTTATCGTAACTCAGGAACTCGCTTTTCAAATAACAGGTGAAAAATCTCAAGTGCCCGCAATTTCATGGGTACCCATTTACTTCAAACCATAGCAATTATCGCATTACTGTGTATAAACCAACAACTGCGGGATTTACAGATGACACAAACATTCGTCTCGCGGGGGAACCGAACCCGCAACCATCGGCTTAAAAGATTCTTAATAGAAGATTACTCCTTGGTGTCACTCTTGAACTCTTTCACATGGAGCTCTACCACTTCTAATCCTCTCAGAGTTTTGGATCGCCTCTATATTCAAGATATATCTTCGTCATAACCCAGACTAGGATGACCCATGCTTCAAAATGAAAGCATGGGTCAAAATACTTATGTCTCGCATAGCTCACTCGGTTAAGTGACTTTCCTCCGTCTACCTGAACTCCGAGCTCTGAGGTCTACGCTACAAAGTTTACCACATTTGGTCATATCCATACTCCTACTCGCTACTCTGAAGGTCTACGCTACAAAGTTTACCACATTTGGTCATATCCATACTCCTACTCGCTACTCTGAAGGTCTACGCTACAAAGTTTACCACATTTGGTCATATCCATACTCCTACTCGCTACTCTGAAGGTCTACGCTACAAAGTTTACCACATTTGGTCATATCCATACTCCTACTCGCTACTCTGAAGGTCTACGCTACAAAGTTTACCACATTTGGTCATATCCATACTCCTACTCGCTACTCTGAAGGCCTACGCTACAAAGTTTACCACATTTGGTCATATCCATACTCCTACTCGCTACTCTGAAGGTCTACGCTACAAAGTTTACCACATTTGGTCATATCCATACTCCTACTCGCTACTCTGAAGGTCTACGCTACAAAGTTTACCACATTTGGTCATATCCATACTCCTACTCGCTACTCTGAAGGTCTACGCTACGAAGTTTACCACATTTGGTCATATCCATACTCCTACTCGCTACTCTGAAGGTCTACGCTACAAAGTTTACCACATTTGGTCATATCCATACTCCTACTCGCTACTCTGAAGGTCTACGCTACAAAGTTTACCACATTTGGTCATATCCATACTCCTACTCGCTACTCTGAAGGTCTACGCTACGAAGTTTACCACATTTGGTCATATCCATACTCCTACTCGCTACTCTGAAGGTCTACGCTACAAAGTTTACCACATTTGGTCATATCCATACTCCTACTCGCTACTCTGAAGGTCTACGCTACGAAGTTTACCACATTTGGTCATATCCATACTCCTACTCGCTACTCTGAAGGTCTACGCTACGAAGTTTACCACATTTGGTCATATCCATACTCCTACTCGCTACTCTGAAGGTCTACGCTACAAAGTTTACCACATTTGGTCATATCCATACTCCTACTCGCTACTCTGAAGGTCTACGCTACAAAGTTTACCACATTTGGTCATATCCATACTCCTACTCGCTACTCTGAAGGTCTACGCTACGAAGTTTACCACATTTGGTCATATCCATACTCCTACTCGCTACTCTGAAGGTCTACGCTACGAAGTTTACCACATTTGGTCATATCCATACTCCTACTCGCTACTCTGAAGGTCTACGCTACAAAGTTTACCACATTTGGTCATATCCATACTCCTACTCGCTACTCTGAAGGTCTACGCTACAAAGTTTACCACATTTGGTCATATCCATACTCCTACTCGCTACTCTGAAGGTCTACGCTACAAAGTTTACCACATTTGGTCATATCCATACTCCTACTCGCTACTCTGAAGGTCTACTGAGCAATGAGGCTTTTTTTGCGAATAACGCCATGAAAACCATCGCACCTCTGTAAACATGGAAGATGTATTGAACCGGGGAATGAATAGCATCAGTATAAAGCAAGAGAGTTGCACATCTGTACTCTTCATTTTCTGTAACCATTCAAAGAATCTCAGAAAGAAACGTCTACATACGAAATAAGTACTATTGTAAGTTGTTCTCACGTAATTATATAACTTTCAGTAACCGGAAGAGTTATTAATGAATGAAAACGGTATGAGAATGCATTGATTGCTTTCTTGAGCGGTAACTAATGTATTGGAAAAGTGTTTTTTTGTTGTACCAGTAGTTTTATCCAAGCAGTATCAATAGTATGTAATTAAAACTTTATTATAGATTGAACTTTATTGACTTTATTTATGTGTCCACATATAACACGTCACTTTTGAGCATATTTCCTAATGACTGTAATTAAAACTTTATAATAGATTGAAATATAAAACAAAATAATGCTATTAGCATTGCCACGTTGAATGACAATGATATTGTGTCGACCCAGATAAGATTCAGCTCTCGGATCGAGAATTTTTAAAAACATATTTTGTACTCGGCAGACATTGTTCTGTGACCTGTCACACATACGAAACGTCAATTTGTAAACCAAGAACAGTTTATATGTGAGAAAGAAACCATTTTTTTACATATTCCGGTCAATGTTTCCAATTTTTCTTTCCATAAAAATTTAATTTGTTGGACTATTAAATTTAAAAACAATAAATAGTCAATAGGCTGTTCTCAAGTGATTCGTTTACCCACGAAGAACATTTAATTATTATTTATATGTAGATAGATGTGGGTGGTCAGATAGTTTATCTATCTATCTATCATTATAAATGTAGTGACGGAAATTTAAAATCAGGTGACATTTAATTTTAATTTCTGTAATAGTTCCTTTCCTGCGTCGCAAGAAATTTAATTCCGTCCATTTATTCCTTATAGAAAGCTGTTATCGGTACCTACTAATTATAGGGAGTGTGTCTACAGTGCCTAGGTACCATTTTATAAACGTGTCCGGAACCAATAAAGAAATGAAAAGTATGAGCATATTACTCAAAAGAACGCAAGTTAATGACAACCTCGTTAGCAAGGTGGTCGATAGCCGGCGTGCAAGTGGGTTCGAATCCCACTGCAGATCAAATGTTAGTATATTCTGCAGATCTTTGTTAGCTAGGTACCATAGGGACTCAAAGTTCGTAATAACCACGATACAGGGAATCCTAGCAGGGTCAGGGCTGGGTAGGTATTAAACTGTTGTTTTTTTATACTGCTTACGCTTAAGCAAATAAACTTACAGCCCATCTGGTGGTAAGCCTATGGACGCTTGCAGTACCAGAGGTATACTCACGCGTTGCAACCCTGAGATATCAAGATATAAGATCTGATGTGCCTGTAATTTTACCGTCAACCATACCCTTCAAACTGAAACACAGCAATGAGAATATGAATGTTATTTATTATTTTAAGAATCACAAAAAATCCTCACAAGAATTGGTTCCGCATTCCAGCGTCTCTTGCAGTGCCCCTTAGACTTATGGCGGTAAAACCTATATAAAAATCACCCTGGAAGTTATACAAAACGATTGCAATAAAACATAATCAAAATCGAATAAGCCGTTACGGAGATTAATGATAACAAACATACATCCTATCCCAAATGAATACGGGCTTGCATATTGATGCAAGGAGACATCGGATGGAATTGCCCTGGCTCATTGTTAAACTTGTAACTAAGACACATACTATTTTTAGAAATAAAGTATTTTGTATTTGTATTCGTAAGTTATTTGTTCTTGTTTTATTAGTAGTAGTCTAGATATAGGTTTTAAGCTTGTCACACCGTTGTCCACCGTTGTCACACCGTTGTCCACCCATACCAGCTTTAACAAGCAATAATGTCACTTCATAAGTACACTTTCGCTTTTTAACAGTAAAGATACCGTTTCGTTATGGTCCACGATGATAGCCCGTTTATATGGAATAGTGAAGCGTGTAGGTGTCATTTCAATTAGGCACGGTGGTTGCTTTTTAAGTCGTAAATAGAAACGTAGGAGAATAAGACTACTCTTGAAATAAACAACACTAAATCGATTCGCACGAAAAAAAAAATCGAGCATTTTTCGTATGTGTATAGAGTACGTGGTATAGTCTTTATAATATTCTAAAATGATACCAAACCACGATAATTTTAATTCCATGATTTTTCGACTATTTGGTTTTAAGGTAATCACCCAGTTAACCTACACTTGAGTATAATTATATGATATCATAACAATCACATAGACCTCAGTAGGACCCGTGACTTCTGGGATACGCGGAGGCTGTACCAAGTAAGCCACGAGATCGTAACCAGCCCGGTCGAAATTGGCCGAGTCGCCGAGGTACAAAAAATGTCGACTGTTCTTAAAATTCAGTTAACTACTCATAAGTCCATTTCCGTCTATTGTCACTTTTTATGAATTCTGCAATTAGGTGTTAATTATAATTAATAAATAAATCTATTTTGTTTTCACGAAGATCATAAGTAACTACTGTAAAGTTAGTAAAGACTGTTCCTTTGCCTTTCATTTACATAAAAGTGGCATCTTTCATTTAAAAAAAAACGTTCCTTTGAATAACCCAGATAATTACTAAAGTCTACTAGCCGTTAAACAAACACTACGTCTACTGGCTTGCTTTGATCTGTGACCGATTTCACTTATCGAAAGTGAATAATTCCCAACACACCTGCTATCAGAAATTCTGATTAGTAGATTAGTTACAGTTAAAATACAGTTTACAAGGTAAAACAGTTCACAAATGCAATTAATATTTAACATGAAATGTGAAACATTGAAACTCGCAAATCACGGTAAATATCCCGTTTTTTAGTAAAATTTTTGAGTCTATTGATGTCTATGCTGACCCTAAATATGTCGAGGTTTATTTACAAAAACCATCGAAACGCTCACCGTTTTTAACCGACTTCAAAATAAGGATGAGGTTCTCAGTTCTGCAGATCTTTTTATCGTGTCTGTCTGTTACTAGATATCTTTGACAATTTTTAACCGATATTTATGATTATTCTGTTGTTTTATAGGGAATGATCCAGTAATGAGTTCATAAATGTTTTATCCCTGAGGTGTTTCTATTTTAAGAACTTAAAAAAACATGTTCATTTAGCTATGTCGGTAAAACTATTTAATAGTTGTTGGATGGAGAAGGCAACTGAAAGTTTATCTAATTTATAAGTATTGCTTTTTGAAGTGGACAGTACACGACCATCTTGTAGTGTTCGTGTATTGGAACGTAATAAAGACAGACTTCTTGAAATTACCATGTCACCAATAAATGCTTGACAGTTGTAGCGTGGCTTGCCTACAGACGTTTTTAGAAATGTAGGAATGCTCTGAGACACAACAGGGTCATGTAGGGCACTACATAAAAGATGGTCGTCGCTGTAAAATGTACATGAGAATAAAGCAATTACTGTGAGTTCCTCCATCAGAAGTTTTTCATTTATAACAACAATACATCTAAGGAGTTCCACTCACGGAACTTGTCAGAAACGATTTTTTCAGAAGTACTACCGGTACTATCTAACATAACGAGTGAGAAAAGTCGCAAATGTTCCGTTACAGAACTACTTTCACGGAACTTGTGGAAACAAATGGATTTTACTTTTGTTTTTTATTCGAAAGAGTGTCACGTCGAGTGAACAATATAACGTAAGCGTGTAAACGTGAGGATCTAATGTTAAAGGCCCTACAGGATAGAAATCATTATCAACCGTGTTCAACAGAAACAAAAAACAAATGAGATGGTTCTCGCTTAGTCGGTTTTTTTTGTGTGTAAGATATACCTATTGTGAACCGATTTAAATGATTATTTTTTTAATGGGTAAGATATACTTCAAGGGTACTTCCACATATTTTTTCTGAAAATCCAACTCCTAAGATTGTAAAAATGGGTGTTGAAGTTTCATATTGGACTTTTATCATTTTCCCGTTATTTGAAGACGGGTATTTGACATTTAATGTCTTATAAATTATCTTAAACCTAAAATAGACCCTCTCAAGGCACGGATACCAGAAACACTAACATATGCCTTGTTGAAAACAAAATCACTTTATCCTACTATCCTATCCTACTAATATTAAAAACGCGAAAATTTGTGAGGATGGATGTTTGTTACTCTTTCACGCAAAAACTACTGAACGGATTTTGATAAACACATAGGCTACTTTTTATCCAGGTTTCACGCGGGCGCAGCCGTGGGCAGAAGCTAGTAAACAAATAAAGCGATTTTGTTCGCTTTTGTTTTTTTGCTTATTTGTGTCCTCTTTCATTCCATTTAAGTTTCACCCTTGTCGTAATAAGATGGGGCAAAAGATCGCTCAAATACCTGCATGATGTAAAACAGAAAACAAGCTTAAAGTAAATTGGAATTGGTGGTCCAGCAGTTGATACACAACGTACGTCTTCACTGCTGGTGAACATTTGTCAAGACTATGTAGATTTTTAAACCTTGAAAATCGCTTCCATTTCATAGTTTTATCAAGATCATTGTCTTTTATCTCGAGAGTGGCGACAGATGCTTTGGTATGCGGTTAAACGAGGAGGTTAATGAACCTTGGTTACCCGAGGTTAAGCTAATTTCCTACAATCTCTTCTAAAGCAATTCCTCGTTTGAAAACTTTCCTAATATGATCGTTATAATCTTAACATAGAATCGCCCATTGGTAGATGATAGGCCTCCATCATTTTCCTATTCATCTCTCGTTTAGGTGTTTCCTCCGCGAACCTAGCATCCCCCTCTAAGTCAACTTGGAATTAAAAATGCATAAAGCCAGGCGCGTACCATATTTGTGAAGAAGGCTATGATGCAAGTTTGTACTCACCTACTAAACAAAAAGCCTTGCAGCCGAAATTAAAACATTCACATCTTGAATATTGAATGTTAACCTCATCTCCATACAACAATACAACTTTCATAACATTTGCGTATTCCATAAACAAAATAGGTAACAAAATGACCCCTGGAGATCCCGTTTTGCATAAAGGAAAGCATTACGCGTTTAGGTTCAGCAATGATTGTCATGTCATTGAAATCGGTTTTTATAATGTATGGATAGAAATCTTGTAGGTAAACTTTATTTTACATAATTCTTGAATCTAGTCTAGAATTAATTTGACATGTAGGTACTTACTTTCTAGTTCTTTGTATGTTTGTATCTACGTATTTGTAATTATATTTATCCAGTAATTTGTATATCGAGCTCTCCTCTTGTATTTATTCAACCATTCTTACACATACATAGATTCCGTTCCATCCCTACGTTGTCTGAAAGAGATCGCTTTCAAGCAATAATACCGCCTATGGTACTTTTAGTTATATTAAGTTTTTGTTTATTTTGTTATCTTCTAGTGTACGATAAAGTATTTTCATTCATTCATTCAAAATCTCAGTTCATACATAATATGCTCTCATAATCAAGATTTTAATCCGAGAATTTAACTCGCACTTTCAACACACAGATAGCACGGCATCTCGATAACGAACGATGACATGAAATGCGTGAAAAACATACAGCTAGTAATATTAATAACCACTTTCAACTATTGTTTTTATGGAATCATTATTCTTTAGCAAATTCATTATAACCAAGTGTTGAATCCTAAGCATGTCAAGTGAAGATACATTATGACAAAAAATCGGACGTAATATGCTAAAAACAAAAATTGTGACAAATATCCGAAAAGAACGCCTCTGCAGAGCGCCTCTTAATTCTAGCACTTGTTGTATTGTTTTTATTACTTAAATACATAATCAGAGCAGGCTTTGGAAAGTTTTGGAAATGCTTGAAGTTTTAGTACGTGGTGAATTATGAAACATCAACTCTGGAGACACATTTAAGTTCGATATAATTTAAACAAATCATTTTATCTTTTTTGTTTCTATTTCAGGTAACAATGACTGCAACATGCATACAAGCAGAAGACAGGCGACATGATTTAGAAGAAAGAAAACTCGATAGAAGATTGAACAGAAGAGAAGCCACACTACTAATAGACAGCATTTCAGCAGAAAGAACATTCCATAAACCCAAGGTTCTTTACAGGAAAGTGTCTAAACAAAGATACGGGCCTCCGAAATACAGGCCCCAACGACCGAACTATGGCCCCCCAAAAACAAGCAGAAAGCCCACAAAGAAGAACAAGGGCAAAGTTAGTCAAAAATATGGACCTCCGAGTTACAAGAAGCGCGCGCAAAGACCAAGGTATGGATCTTCAAAAAGACCACAGACAAAGCCAGTATATGGACCTCCAAAAAAGAAGCATCCACATTCCTTCTCGGCTAACACGTACCAACCAGAGCCCATGGGATTTGGAGAACCACCATTACGTTTCGATGATTTACGATCACCTAAACCTGACTATGACGACTTCCAAAAACCAGGAGACTTTCAGAAGCCAGAATATGATAAACATCGTGAACCAAGTATCAGTGATTTCCAGCAACCAAGTTTTAGTAATTACCACAAGCCAAGGTCCAGCGATTTCCCTAAACCGGAAACCAGTGACTTCCACAAACCAGATTCCATTGATTTTCATAAACAAAGTTTTGATGGGTTCCAAAAACAAAACTTCGACGAATTCCCACCAAAACAAGGATATGGAGAACCACCTGTAGATTCATATGGAGCTCCAATCAAACCAAACTTACATGATTTGACCTACCCTACTGCTTTGAGTTACCCAGAATCCTCAAGTCACTCCGATCAAGACACTTTTGACTCCAGCTTTCAATCCTGGAAGAGTTTCCAACAAGACCAGAACATAGACAATAAATACGCTTTTTCGAAAAATCGGCCAGCTTTTACAAAACCGGACAACGATGTTTTCGTACCTTCAAAACTTAAAATACCAGAAGACGCGGAAGAAGAACTAGGTCTGAACTCGTACTCAGATATTTACAACTACAGGCAAATGAAAGACGAAGTAAAAATGAAACCATATCGCAACTTGAAAATTATGAACCAGCCATGGAAAGGTAACCACAAGAAGCAAATTGACGATGACATTATAGTTGGCGGACAATACGCGGAGCCGCCAGCAAGATACGTGCCAAAATTCCAACCCAGTGCTCCAATGTTCACCGATGAAGATGAGTTTGCTCCACCAGGTCACCTTTTAGATCCCGAATTAGTGGCATCAGCAACGAATTCACCGTATGTTAATTATAAGAACAGTAATATGGCATTTAGCCCACAAAATCTCAACGATGCATTTAGTATAGTAGATAAATGATGTTATAGTAATTAGTTGGTGTCATTTAATTATATAAATTTTATATCCTTGTACAATTTGTTTCGTAACTCAGAAGATTATTCCGAAAATGTATTTTTTTCTTAAAATAATAAAATTCTAGTATAACGAATATTAAACTAACTCTTGTATCATTGAACTAAAATTTAAGTTTTTATATTAAATAATGAGTAAGTTAAATATAGTATTCAAATAATTAAAACCACACTGTTATAATCGAAAACTATATTAAAAGAAGCTTATACAGTTATTCTATCAAAAGCTTAAACGAATCTTAACATAAGCCTTTACAAAACTATGGTAAATTAGGTTAATCTAAAAGTCATATCGATAACACCTTGGAAACTGTACGTAGTTTTCAAACACTAAACACTATACAATAAAACCAATAGTAAAATAAATTTCAATTTTGCAGCCATGTTACGATATCATCTTAATAATCATACAAACTATCATTGGTTTATTAAAATTGGATGATAATATGCAGTTAATTCACAAATACTTTCTGCTAAAATTGAGGACAATCTATATTCAAAACTGAATTTTGTTGGATAATATAAAGCAAGTCACAAAAAGGCAAAAACCTATAAATGTATATATAGAGGCTAAAGAAAGGAATGTAATAGTTAAGATTTATACTGGTAAAGCACCAGATAAAGAAATCTCACTAATACAACGGCTTATGAATCTCTCATTATTTGAAGAACGGAAATGTGCTAAAGGTAAACAAGAAGACGCATGTGTAGTCGGAGCGGACATAAATGTATCGATATTGTTGTTAAACACAGAAAAATAAGTATATGAAAAATATCATAATTTTAAAAAGTTACAAGCCTTATGAGAGATCACTCAACAAATACGGTGTCTACCTGTTTTGATGACCTACACTAGAAATGAATCTAGTTTACTGGTAAATGCCACTTGAAAGATGCTGAAAATGTTTGAAGTTAGTCTCAAAAATTAAGTATTGTCAGCCTTTTCCAAACAACGGGACATAGGTATTAGTATCAATAATCATACAGTCTGTACAATGACTTAAAATATATACTCCTACCTCCGTTTACCGCGTTTTGTCTTTTGTACCAACGCGTTTTGTCTTGTTATATGCTTCTTTCTTCTTGCATTACCACAAGCGGCCCTGGCAGCCTCGCATGCACTGTGGGCAGCTGACTTTGTTGCAGAGCATTCTGCACAAGCACATTGTAGCTTGTGTTGTAAGTGAGCTAGCCTAGCTCTAGCTTCTGATAAGTTGTGGCATTTCTCCTGTAAACCAAATTTGGTCTTCTCTAGGACGCAGTGCGCTGACTTTTCGAGCTGTGACGCCAGTTGTGTAGCTTGAATCATCAGCTTGTGCTGTGGGATTCAAAAATAGAAGGCATGACAGCTATCAATGAAATACCTTGGCGACTTTTAGAATTATCTTACCATGGATTAACTCTATGGCAAGACTCCTACTTATTTGTATTTGTGCATAGGTATAAATAAAAGCATAGAAATGTATTGCCAGAAGCCTAAATAAGAAATATCGTTTCATAATCAATTAGGAAATTACAACGAAGCGTTTAGATATAAAATTTTATTTGCAACCGAATTCTAGTAACATCAACACAAAAATTTACAAATCCAAATTTATAAGGTCCATTACTATTTACGTCTTCCACTCATACACGCGATTATTTTATATGGTGAGACCGTGTTCATGCAAGTTGGTACACACGCCAGCAATGATGCCACGGCTATGAAGGAACATAGGGACATGCAAATCATCATGGTCTTCGGTGGGCCTTCAATCTTCTTCGTCCAGTCCCTTAAGGAAAAAAGAAAGCAAAGTTTTACGAAACATCGGATGTTATTTCAAATGGCACTTCAACAATAACTACCGAACAACATTGAGAATAAAATAAATTGGTATTTTAAGTTTTGAAGTTACTCCGGTATTAGGTAGGTTGAATTCGCCGATTATTTCGTAAAACTTTGACCTTCTTATTGGGTAGGCATTGTTGAAGATTAAAGGGTAATTTAGTTTTATCTTGTAGTTGCATTTGCTATGAAAGACGGAGTGGAAGCTGATCTTGAAATGCGTTTTCACCAGCATATAATCGTAATACTTGTGATCCACCCCGTCTTAAATCGGATATTATTTTCAATAAATCATAGTATTAATAATATTTATTTATTTATTTTAGGCAATACATTGAAGTACACGTACCTACTAATACAGGGTCCATATGATAAATACCTTAAAACTAAAATACTAAATATAATAAATACAAAACTTATTTATCTAGCATGTAATGATTGCGACGCCGACTTCAGCGCAGCTGGGTTCGGTAACCGACCCCATAGCTTGTAGACACTGACTGAGTTATCGTTTCATTAGAATTCAATTTAGAACTATCAATTAGTATACTTTGAAGATCCGTACTACTTAACGAACTTCACTTACCATATAAAAAAAGTGAAGTCTATCTTTACCTGAGCAGTAGCCTGCTGAGCCGCCTGCACCGCTGAGTTCACAGTACTTTGCTGTTGGTGAACTGCCGCAGTATTCTCAGCCACTACCGCTTCAGCTTCTTTGACCTCCTGCTGTAGTTGTTCCACCACTGCTTGCTTGCCAGCAAGAGCTGCCTCAGCTGCCTTCGCTGCTTGGAGAGCTTTTTCTGCCAGTTGGGTTTTTACCTGCGGCACGGTATTGTAATAAATTACTTCTCATAATAAATCACGGGTTCTACAAAGAAAAACTTTGAAGTTAACCAGGTCAGCGTCGTATCAAATTTCGTTTGATTTCATTGGGGACCAAGTTGCAGTAGGTTCGGCAGGCTAGTTGAAGAGCAAAATGTAAAGCAGGTTTGCTCGTTCTTTTAAATCAGGTTAATATAAGTTTTCTAAGGGCGCTTGATTGCAGGACCACCGATTGAGCACTGCTCGAATAGTATATCATCCAATCTGTTTGATTTAATAAGGTTTAGAATTTTTTGTTATATGTAATAGCAGTTATCCGCCTTTTAACGCCTTAAATGACAAATAAGCTTTGTCAGAACTAAATCTATCCTAAATATTTTTTTCGCTTACCATATGCGCAGCCTGGGCACCTGCCGCGTTCTGAGCCGCTTGGGCGGCTTTGGCTTCAGCGGCAGCTTTCTGGGCTATACTTGTAGCACATTTCCCTTTACAGTCTCTTGGCGTTTCTCGTATCTTCTCCTTTTTTCTATCCAGCTGTTGGACAAGCTGGGGTAACTCCCTCGGCAGCTGCCTCGCCCGTTCCACCTTCTCCCGTCGCTCCGGAAAGCCCCACACCGGCGCCGTCAGTAATAGTAACACTAAGAGTCTCATCTACAACACTGTTAATATATTTTTCATGAAAAACGGCAAATTATTTGCCCTGAACACCTTAGAACCCTACATTTATTATTAAAATTCATAGAATGGGGGATGATATATTTTTTTAGATTTTGGGAAACAAGATACGATCGGTTTGTCAGATTGACATGGTCGTTATTCTTATTTGAGATAAAACTTTTCTTAACTTTGAGGTTTAATCTGAATGGAAGAGGTTTAGTTCTTCTTTAGCTTTATTTTAGGGTTCCAAACGGTGAAAACGAATCCCTTATAGTTTCGTCATTCCCACAGAATAACAATACCTACCGTCTGTCTGTCTGTCCGTCATTGTCACACCGCTCAGTTTATAGCGTTAAAATGTGAACATATTTGTCGAAAATCTTAAAAAAACACTATTATGTTTTTGCATTTTCTACCCCACGTGTAGTGTATCTTTGAATGGGTGCTGGTGTTTAGGTATTTGAAGACCAGAAAATCAGTTTGCAAATTTAAGATTTTTTTATATTATGCGCTCTTCCATTATTCTCAGGTTTATTTTTTAGCCGTTCTTGTGGTGTAGAATAAAGAGTTGTCCTTCATTCATAATTCCAGAAAATTTACATAAAGTAAAGTCCGATTTTGGTTCCGATTCCTTGTTGTATGTAGTAGGTATTAATATGTAGGTACCTTCTACAAAATTCTTCTCAGTTCATATAGCAAACCTTTTTTCAATAGACTTTCTGGCAGCAAAGATATTTAACGTCCAAAATAAATAAGAGAACGTAAAAAAGTCTCATAAACTTCACTTACAAACTTGTCATAGTCATGGATTAAAATATTGTGTGAAATTTTCGGAATATCTATCAGATTTTTCCCCGAAACTATGGTGTTTTATTGCTAATGTTGTAAGTTCGTCGAAGGACTTGCAATATTGAGGTAAATATTGCCTCCAACATCTGTGTGAAAAGTCAATGAAAACTTACATTTCGGGGAAAATCTATTTCGATTTCGACGGTAAGCTCCTAGAATATATATATACTCTGCTATCCACCTTGCTAGAATACATTGCGAACAGTGAAGGCAAACATTGTGAGGAAACCAGCATGCACTAGAACCAAAAATACTAAGGCATTTAGTCTTCTAAAAAAGGACTTGTAACCCAGTCACATTGTAAAATTTTGGGCGACCTCTAGCCATTGTCTTCCTGCAACATTTGATGCTCGATAAAAGGTATTGTATATGAAGTACAAAAAAATATTTTTAATAGGTACTAATATATCTGCGTTCAGTTTATTGATCTAAACTATATTTCCCATCGTGGGAAATATATGTAGTCGTAGCATGTTTGTTTTTACTAGCGATGTAAGGAGCCAGTTTGTGAATTTGGGGTAGGAGGTAGTTTGTTTGTAAGTTAGTGTGTTTATCATATTTCATCAATCATATTTCTCCAATATTAAACTAGTGGGCAATACCCCGACTTCTGATCCGGAGGTCGTGGGTTCGAACCCGGTCGTGCACCAATAGATTTTTCCACTCGAAAAATTTATGTGCGCATTAACACGTGCTAAAAACGGTGAAGGAAAACATCGTGAGGAAACCGGCATGCCGTAGAACCAAAAATTCGAAGGCATGTGCTAACAGTAAATGTTCCAATAAGCGGCGATGGGCTTGCAACCTGTCACGTGGAATGCTTACTACTTGCAAAACGCGGGCATGTACCAAATCTAATGTTTGGACGTGCCTCTGACTACCCCTACTTGGTATCCTCAAAGATCTACTCACTGAGTATATACCTGAGGATGTCCACCATGGGGAAGACAGTCGTGAGCGTGTTTGTTTTTTTGTTTTTGTGTATTTTTTTAAATTATTTGATGACTCCAACCAAGGAAAGTTAGTCATAGGATAGTTCTTTGGTCCCTCTTGTAGGCAATATGCTTGACTAACGTTCCGAGTATATATCTAACTCGTGACTTCTTTGAGAGTGCTGTTTTGACCACAATAGTCACAGGGCGTGGTCAAAGACTGAATTCGAAATTCTTGAAAATATCGTCTCGAAAAGTTTATTGTATTGCAGATCAGCCGCACCGCAGCCACAGCTCTGATACCCAAAGTGGCTGCTTGCGCCACTGAACCTTCAAAACATGATTTGCCTCTCCCTCTACGCTCTGATCGCCTCAGCCACGATCCTAGCGTGCGTTCCCGTTTGCTATCGTCAGTTTGAAATGAACAAATTGATCAAGTGCCTCAAGAAATAACAATGCTGATCTGTATGACGTGCTTGACAGCGATGCTAGCAGCTGGTTGTATCTCGTGCAGCCCAATCCTACTCGACATGTACTGGCCTTTCAATTCTTGCTGCCGTAGTAAGAAAAAGGACTCTCCTTCTTGTAAAAGTCCGTGTTGTCCAAAACGGTCTGGCTAATATTCTGTTTCAATAAATTATGTATGTGATGGTTTTCTTAGAATTCAGAAAGTAAGACAGCATATTGGCAAGATTAGATTCTGTAAAACAATAAATTATTTTATGTGAAATGTTCTTTTTTTTGAGATTGAATGTTGTGTGTGAATGTGAATGTACTGGCGGTACCCAACGCGTTCCAGAACTTTGGAGAGAAGGGGAAGAAACGGAGGTGGCAGATTTTTTAGGGATAGGAATTATATATGCCGTTTTCCAGATAGAAGGGAAGCAACCAGAGGAAAGAGAAGTTTATGTATAGAATGCAAGGTAGGAGAAGATTTAGGATAGGGGTTATAAGAGCACGGCCAAGGACATCCTGTAAAGCAGTAGCTTTACTGGTGATACTGGTTATAATGCGTCGTATTTTATCTTCCGCCACAGAACAGAAAGAAAAAGTAACGAAGCTTGGTTGAGTCAATTTACTAATTTAATTTCTGCAAAAGTGTTTTTTCTCACAGATTAATAACACGGTGGGTGACTGTTGAAAAATATTTGTTAAAAGCGTCTACGTTAACCGAAGGCCCAGCTGATGTTTTGCAACGATCAAAACCCAGGCCAGCAGAAGCTTCCAGATAACGTTTGGAATTAAATTACGCTGAATTATCACATTGTGCTTGGATTTAGGTACCCTTACTTTGTAGGATGCATATATACGGTTATGGTGGGAAAAGCCTGATGCAGGGTATTGTTCATGACAATTAATACGACTCACATCACTTGTCGAAATAATCAATCTGATCAAGCTATATGTGAGAGATGTTGACATGATACTCGTATGTAGGTGCCAGATCAAGAAGAGTGAGATTTAACATTTGGAATCCTTGTAAGTCCACGCACTGTGGGAAAAGCCTCGGTACAGTTTGCCTGTCTTTGGTAATCGAATGTGATCCTTGAAATTACGGACCGTGGTAAACCACCTTAACTTTGCGAAAGACAACATTTTGTCCTGTTATAACCTTACCTTCTTTCTATACTTACAACCTCTTTCTTCTAAGTCCATAGACTCAACGGTAAAATAAAAACCATTTCCGTTTTCGAAAAATCTGTCGATTTCATATTGTCATTTGAAAACCCGAGAAAAAATTATATGTGAAATTTTATAGTTTTGATGTCTAAAAACCAACATGAGTGTTAAATTGCTGTGGAATGTCGCTAGGATAATCTTAATATCAGGGTTGTCGTTTGGCGTTTGACCTCACTGATTGGAGTCGAGTTGGAGCTCTAATCTGTACTCGGGCTAGTAGGGAGACGTAATGTAAGTACCATAGTCTGCTATAGCCTTGTCCACACCAGGATATAAATTGAGTTCTTTTTGCTAACCTCATCTTTGATTAGCTGATCACCGTGGCTTATTTTTGTTGTTTTTCAACAATTTCTGTCATATTCTGAAGTGGACAAAGTAAGGCTTAGGTAGTTTAGCATTGTCGGGGCATTACAAACAGCACAGATTTGGAACAAACAAGTTTTAAATATTTACAATAAACGAAAATCTATGAGACAGTTATAACTAGGTGTGTAAGAATTATTTCCTATACTCAGTGACAAGAATTTGGAAATTGATTTGAATTTCTTAAGGTAAATAAGTTTTCTTTTTACATTTTGTGTTATAAATCCACTTTTTCCCAATGAACTTCGTTCTTTGTTTCAGATTCGATGGTGTGCGGCTCAGTTGTTGGAATCCTGCTGGCTGCTGCTTTGTTCGTCGGAGTGTCTATCTGTGGAAGCAGATTGCTGAAGCCAACGTGTGTTTGCCCTGCTACGCTGCCACTATTCACAGTTTGGGCTTGAATGAACATTTATAACAGATTTTGTAAGCAAATCATTTTTCTTTCAGCTACTCTTTTAGTCTTTCAATCTTTAATAACTTTTAAACAAAAATGATTTGTATCAACTGCTGTAGTTTGATTTCTTTGCTGGCTGTTGTTTTTGTGGCCCCTGTTTTTATTGAGAAACTAATCTGTTGCACCAAGAAGCAACGCAAAAAGAAATAAATTGTCACTGTCTTTTAAATTAAATGTCTTTATCACAGTACTAAGTAGTTTCATTTATTTTATTTCGTAATGCGAAAAATTTTCTAAGAAAGCATCAATGGATTATTGGGTTTATCTGAATCTGAATACTCACAAGTATTTTTATTATACTTTGGCATAGCTATAAATTATTATTCCTTTGATTTGTTTCAGATTTATTCACTGGTATGGTGTGTATTTATCTTATGACCGTCCTGACAGCAACCGCACTAGCGATCACATTACCATATTGTGTCAAAAAGCTCTTCAAACCAAACTGTGTATGTTCTCCAGAAGCGAAGTCGTGTGATAGATCGCGTGACCTATAACATCTGGTTAAACTATTTTTTCCAAAATGATTTGTATGAGTTTGGCTACGGCTTTTATGGCGGCTGCAGCTATAGCATGTGGTCCTATGTTTTGTGAGAAAATGTTAAAATGTTTTATGAGAACTAAGAAATAGTGATATTGATTTTGACCCTCGTCATGTAATAAATGAAACAAGATATAAATATTGGTTTATTTTATATTAATTATAATAAAAAAATGCTCATAATTCATACGGAGATGTATTAAAAGCTTAGAAAGTTATTAAAACATTACTTTGTCAAACTTTTTGATCAGATAGGTCGGTTACATATTTACATATTTTCGTTTAAATTGTAAATCTGGTAATTTTCAGCAAATGTCAATTCAATTCAATTCAATTCTCGTTGAATATCACTGAAAGTATTTGACCGGTACTTGATTATGAGTTTTTTATTAGATCACACCCTAGATAATTTTGTTCCAAATCTGGGCTTCCATTTCACGTAACAATATATCTTTTCACAGAATGTACTACCGAAGTTGTATCAGAATAATACCTCTTTCCTACTTAATTTCTATTGTTACAGACATCCAGAGCAGAAAAAGTGATTGCATGATTTGCATTTCTCTGCTTAGTCTTATCACCGCGGCAACATTGGTCATCTGTGTTCCTATTTGTACCAAGAGCCTTTTGGAGAGGAAGTGTGCCTGCCCTACCGTCCCCATCTGCCCTGAGTGTGGTCTGCCATATTGAACAATATCTCCCGAACTTCTTCGACCGTAGTTTATACCATCAAACTGCCTTTAGGTTGTAGGCTGTGCTTTTTGATATCTTTGCTAGGCTCTACAACTTTAGGATAATCCGTATTCTTATTTTAAGATTCATATTTATTTTCATTTTAGGTATTCTCAGGCCTTGAAAGTTCATTTCCAGTGATAAAAAAATGTTTACTTAATTGATAGATATCAAAACGGCATAGTTATTTAAAAACTTGTTTTAACATCTCTCCAATTTATGCTAAACAATTGCCAGCTATAATTTTGTTAATCATTGAGATCGATTGTATTTAAAGTTAATCTAAATTTCTTTAGTATTGTATGTGTTACCATGATTTGCATGAGTATTTCCTGTGCGTTGACCGCAGCCGGTTTTATAGCGTTAGGTCCTTTGTTGTGCGAAAAGTTCCTTCACTGTGTCAAAAGATCTAAGAAATAACTCAATATGATTTGAATTTACAGAAAAATGTTTTTTTTTTATCTTTGTTTATAGAATATTAAGCCTTAAGCCTCCTTACCAACTTGCCCCAACAGTAATGAGGGCAAGAGTGGAGAGCAGTTCAGAACTTTGGTCGTCACGCTTTATTGAATTTACCAACATAAGCTCTTATTTTACTAGGTACTATTTAACCTTCATATGCGAATCAAGTAAGTCAGTTTTTCAGGTAGATTTAACTGAATTAGTAAATTATTTGAATTACTCAACTGCCCAAAAGGAGATTAATGATTTTCAATAGGAAGGTTAGGTACAAAACAATACAAAATTCATAGAAATTAGGAAGTTCATTTTATTCTATACTAAAATATACACCGTAATATCACTTGACTGAACAACTAGACTAAACCATTGAGCAAATACTATCGTACTTGAAGAAATAAATAACTGAGGAATTATGACACTAAATTATTGACTAAAGGAAGAATTTTGACTACGTTTTTTCTATTGAACTTGTGTATCTCTGTGGCGTAATTATTGTTAGCACTTCTTTCTTCCTTCTTATGCTCTGTGGTCTTGACATTGCTTGGTCTTCTACTTTTGTTCTGAGTGATTTTTCTTCGTTGTGTTGTCTTCCTAGTATAGCTTCATCCAGTTTTGCTATGACTGCTAACGGTGTAGCGTATTGTCCTACTAATCTAGCCATTGGTGTAGGTCTTACTATTTGAACTTTCTCGTTATTGATAACAGTCATTTCTTTATCTTCTAGTTTTTCGGCACTTGATCTATAAAACCTTTTTACTTCAGGTAGTTGTATATTCTCTAAGCTCGCTGGATCTATTTTGTATGAGCTCTCTAGCTGGTCAATCAGTTTTTCTTGTTTTACCGTTGTTTGTATAACGTCCATGGGTTGTATTTCTTGCTTCATTATATCTGCTAGAGGTGATGAGACTATGGGAGTGGTAGTAGCTTCTATAGGTTTACTAGTAGTAGGTATAGCAGTAGTGGATTTACTAGTAGGAGATGGTTTAGTAGTAGTAAAATTGCTATGTCTTAATGTCATTCGTCTTCTGTGTGTTCTGTCTCTTACTTCAGAAGAGGAAGCATTAGAGCTAGTTTTGTTGTAGTTGATATCAGCTTTGACAGTTATAAGTTTGTATTCTGAAGAAGTTTCTTGAGAGTTTGAAAGATTCTTAGAGTTATTGCTTTGATTTCTTTGTGTGTTATTTCTTATTTTAGTGTTGTTTATATTTCTATTTTCTCTATAAATAGGAGTTAGGTCAGTAGTATATTCGATCTTATGGTTTTTTCTCTCATCTATGATTGGTTGAGGTGTAACTATTTGAACAGAGTTAGGAGCGATATTAGTTTCTTGTTTCACACTATCTTGATTTTCTAGAATCGTGATTGCTTCTTTGATACCGTGGACGTCTTCTGGATTTGTTGGACGACCTGTTATTTAAAAAAGTATATAAGTACCTACTGTTACAAAAATATGGCACAGGAATTCATTGATTAGGATAAAAATTAATAACTACCCAAGAGCCTTGTGATAGTCAGGATCTTAAGTCATCTCTATACACCAGTTTTATACAATACAATAAGTGGGTGGCATATGAATTCACTTAAAATTTGATAAGGTCTGGCAGCAGACACGAGGTAGAGGAGTAGAAATACTTACCATCTTCCATCTCCTTCTTGTAAGAACTGAAGAACGTCAGAGCCTTCATCAGCTGATAGCTCTTGGATACCGGAATGTTGGTGTCATAAAGCTTGCGGGTGTTCTTGCAATCGACGTAGAACCACCAGTTGCACTTCAGGATCGTCTGATCAAAGAGTGTAGACTCAGGGCATAGGAAGGATTTCATGACGAGGCCATCGTCGGTTAGCGCGCAGACGTGAAATACCTGGAATACAATGAATGATCTTGATTAGTTGACACATCGCAAAATTTGACAAGAGCATTAGAAAAGATGGTATCTAAAAATTAACTCAAAGAAAAGATTCTTATTAGAAACTCGAGACAAAACTTCAAGCAGTGGCTTTTTGAAAAATAGTTTGGTTGATAAAGCTTGATTTTTGAAGTTAAAAAAGTAATTGCGAATCCAAATGAAAGCCAAGCACCAGCGAGGTCAAATTATACCTTCATATGAGTAGACACAGAAAAATGCACATTGCTTTCACGTCAAGAGATGGGAGTTAATATGTGATACGCCCTAGGTGAGTCAAAGGACTATATACCTATTGACTTTACCAGACTGAATCAAACGCTTAACCATAAGATGTTTCAAGACCCAAAACTCACCATACATCCTAGGGTTTCGTCTCCGTACAATCCAGGGAAGTATTTCTGATCGCCGCAGTGGAAGTTGGTGTCAGGCAGCTCGACCTTAGACTGGAATTGGTCGTCAAAGTTCTTCTCGTAGCCAACTGGGTAGTATTCACGGGGAGCGTTCATCACTTTGCCGCTGGTTGGGGCTCTGAATTTTTTTTAGAAAATTAATAGAAAGCTATAGTAGCAAAGTGTGTTGCTATTTTCTACAGTAACTGTGTTCTAATTCAGTGTACGATCACTTCATTTATAATCACTAGCCATATACTCATAACTTTTAATGACTACTTCGAAAATAGTAAAATTTGCATGAAAGCTGCTTTTTCACTACAATTATTATTCACTACTTTGGTTATTTTACAAGGATGTTGTCAGGGAATACCTCAACGTGGTCAGGTAACAGGACCAAACCTAAGATGATCTACGACTGGTGACACGACAAACGAACGTTCATTACCTCTTCGGCTTCTGCGTGGGCAGCACAATCTCGGGTTCTGGTTCTGGCTCAAAGACAACTGGTTTCTCAGTGGTCGTGGTTGACGTAGTGGTGGTCGGCACCGGAAGGCTTGCGTATTTGCTCAACAGCTGCTGTTGTCTCAACGCAATCGCTGCTTCCACTGCCTCCATGGAGATATTCCCAGCTTTTGCAATCTCCGCTATCTTGGAGTTAATGTCTTCTTTGCTGAATTTCAGGGTGGTATCATCGCTGTATCCGGTTATTGAGTTGTAATCGTCGACTTTTTTGGTATTGTACGCGTAACTTGCTAGGTCGTGGACTTGGTGGGGTACGGGATCTAGAACAGGGTTGGGTCGGGTGTTTATTTGTTTGAAAACAGGTGCTGGTATGATTGAGAGGCCTTGAGTGAACGGAGTGAATGGAGTGAACTGTGGATTTATGGTTGGCGGAGCTGAGAGTGGAGTTGGCATTGGCATGAATTGGTTAAGTTGGTACTGATTGGCTGGTGTGTAAAGCGGTTCTACTATAATGGGATTGGGTGTTATTCTGATGGGCTGACCGTACTGTACCGCGGTCATCTGTGACACCATTTTTGATATTTGGTTGTGTGATTGTGGGTATATCTCACTTTGGTAAGCCAGTCCGGGTCCTTTCGACTGGGGTATCTGCAGCGGTGAATATTTTGCGGTAATCGGGACAACTTTTAGTGTGTCTTCTTTGGGTGGTAAGGGTTTGAAAGCTGGGATTCCCATCCGCATGGGTTTGGCCATGGTGACAGTTGGGGTAGCCCGAGGCTGGTTTGCAGTTGATGAAGACCTGGAGATGGTGGAAGGTGCTTCGACGGTGGGTCCGACGACTATTGGCTGCATGGTGCTGGAAACTCTTCGGTGCAGGCTGGTAAGTTTGTCCATAGCGGCTTGGTTGGGCCGGCTGGGAGGAGGAGCCATCGGTCGCATCATGATACGGTTCTGTTTGCCTCGTTTCTGAAATAACACAGTGCAAAATTTGTATCCCGTTGATTAATGCGATTGACGTGCATGGTATTATCTGCCAGATCACTGACTAAAGTTCAAAAGTTCGCAAAATCCGTCCACGTAGTACCTACAGAAAAGAATGTTGTTTAAGGTCATATGCCAATAAACCCACATTTGGGTTTTTGAATGTCAAACATTCACCACAGATGACCTTTTTTATCGTAAATACGTAGGCACAAATCATAGCACATTGCCTTTCAAGTTTCCAAGTTATGATAGGTACGTGACAGATAGGATAAAGTCCCATGATAATCCTATTAGTAAAAGATATTCGTTATTTTTAATAGCATATAGTTTTTGGAATCCTAATGTTTCGAAATAACATTGGTTGGTCAGATATGTTTTTTTTTTCTAGCAAGTAGTTGGGTTTTTATGTTCGTTTTCGGGTTACGATTGATACTTCTGTATTCTAAACTTGTGATGTCAATGTGATTTATAAATAATGCTGGACATTTTTCACACAGCATCATCTAGCCCTAAAGTAAGCAGAGCTTGTGTTATGGGAACTACATGACTGATATACTAAATAGATATATTTTTTTTGGAAACACCCAGACCCGACCCGAGCAATATTTGCAGATTATACAAACATTTGTTCAGGCGCACCTTCGCCCACTGCGCCACAGAGGTCGTCAAAATAGCGATTTACCATCGCTATCTAGCGCTAGACTGTTTCGGCATGCGCTTGACCGATAGCTAAGCTCAGTTTTTTCAACTGGCTAGGTCAGCAATTTTAATTGCTGATTGCGCACGATCTTACATAGATAAGTACATTCAACTTAAGATTAGTTATATCAAACATTGATCAATCGAGCACTAATGTATCAAATTCACTCAATCATTTGATACACACCGTTAGATTCATCACAAAAATGATGTAGGCCACACCGTCTCGTGATCTTTGAAGATATGAAAGACTTCGTTTATTTTTATTTTTTCGCAATATCAAACAGGTTTACAAATAAAAGTCCGTGACTGTTCCTGCAACACTGTTAGAGTGACGTTCTGCGGCAAACATTCCGCTGTTGGTAATAGTATAAGATACAATGAAGTCTATAATACAGAATGTCAAAATTATAAGAATTTGCCATATTAGAATATTTATAATTATCACGAAGTAGGTAGGTAGTTAAAATCAATGTAAAGGTAGGTTAAGTTTTGGGATATTCTGTAGATCAGTAGGTACGTCATATTTTATTAAATAAAAAAATGTCGGAGTCAAAGAATGGAATGGTCATGAGTATCCTCGTGTGCGTTTGCTTTATTTAACGCACACGAGGATAGTCTGGGACTGATTCGTACAGCCTACGGTAGGCGCTTAGTAGAGGACTATTTCGTCCCCTTAGGAAATCAGCAGGTTAAAGTATAAAAGCCATTGTGATTTATTACTCAGATGTCAAAAAGTTGGCTTGATAATGAAAACAGTAAAACAAATAAAGGCCCGGTTAAACTGAAGCGGTGGCGATGGTGGTAGCGATCAATCTATTCACGCGAATCTTGACAACCAATAAACAATCAATAGACAACCACTTGACAACCACTAGACAACCACTTGACAACCACTAGACAACCACTTGATAACCATTTCCCTATGATCACCACCGCCAGCGCGGCCTTAATTCGTGTGGTCGCATTACGCAATGTTTTATTTTAAAATGTATTATGTAGTTGGATTTCGTAACAATCCTTGAAAAGACGTAAGCTGGTAGGCAAATTGGTTTAATTTATGAATTTACTTCCGACAATTATAATTACATTTAATTGTATTCGCTCCATGGCAAAATACCTATGACCTTTGTTGCTAATGAATTAAAAATAGCCAAGTGCGATACAAACTCGCGCACTAAGAGTTCAACTACTACAAAGATATAAAACAAAAAATTGGAGACACGGAATCATAGTAGTTATGGATTCAGGACTATGTTTGAGTGGTTGAGTGTTAATTTAAGCTACGTTGCGATAAGATACATCTCTGTGACAGACAGACAGACGGAGGCAAATGGGAGTAAACTACGTAATAGGATTGGCACCATTTCAGGTACGCAACCTTAAAAACCGATTTAAAATCAATTCTCAACGCAGGATTTAAGCCGCGACCTTGCGTTCCACAGAAGTATGACGTCGCAACTTAGGTCGGATGTTGTCAATTATAAAAGTTGTTGGGTATTTTAACGTTCTGTATCGTAATCCAATTAGGTGTGAGAGCACTGGAAGCAAGTTATTGGCCCCAACTTTCAATCACTATTACCTATTTCTGCTGGCAAAGCAGCTCGCATTGCTGTGTTCCATTGGAACATTGGAAGACATTTTCAGGAATACCATGCCGCAACCTAGTCAATGACCGACCGCAATGGTCAATGGTTAACCATGCAAGAACCGATGATGAGACTAACAAAAAAATATAAAGATTTATATTTTTTCACGCCCTCTACGTCAACCTCGTTACATACAACAGAATGTGAAGGCCTCAAAGTACCATGACGGCTGATCTCAGATCTCCAACCACCAATTTCCATCAACCTTCCAATCGGCAGCAATAACAGCCAGACGGATGGGAGGGCTTCCTACACAGTGTTATCTGATTCTTAATCGCCATTCTGTCTACTGCGTTATATAGCTGTTTTTTTTAATCAAGAAATTCAAGATCAAAGAAGGCTTGACGCTATGTGTGACCATCTCAAAATAAACTGCCTTCTACACATACAAATTTTGCGTTGTGTTCTTTATACTTTAACTTCACAGAGGGTACATCAGCCACATAAGGGCAAACCATTCAAACCCCTAAACACTGTTAAAACAAATTAGCCTAGCTGAAAACGGCTAAGTGGATTATTATTAGTTCACGGCTCTGCCACACCGAAGACATCCTATTTTCATGTTATTACTAGACAAACAGCCATACTGCTCACCTGATTGAAAGCGGTAACCATTGCGCTAACGCCGAGAAATAAAGGCAGTAGACGCAACTATCCTAATTTCATCTTTAGATTCAGAAAAAAAAACAGTTTTAGATTCATATTTCAATCGTGAAGACGGCTATTGACATCTGTAACAGTGGGGGCATTTCTGATGAGTTGCCTGCTCTGACTCTTTTAACATTTTTATTTAAGTTAAACGGAAGAGGCCATAGATAACATACCTCTTGTTTATTAGTTCTTGACGCGTCGCCAACCAGATTGGGCGGTGCGCCATTTTTAATGTTGACTGATCTTCTGCGGCTGGGATCCAAGTTGGTAAGGGACTGCTCAAAGCCAAGCTCATCTCCGAGACTGAAACCTGGAATCAAAACAGAAGTTTGTTTGACTAAAGATTAGTTTTAATATTTTAAAGTTTATCAACCGTGGTACAGCAACGCCCAGACCCGGAACAAATATCTGGAACACATTGCAAACATTTGTCCTGCAGCAAGTAACCTCTTGCGTCTCAACGGGCTATTTACCCGCCGCGCCACCATCGTTAATTAATTGTTGAGAATGAGGTATAGTTCATAATAAGCTCAAAGTCAAAGTCAAAATTAATTTCTTCATTAAAATCACAAGGATCACTTTGAAACGTCGGTTTTATCTACTGCCTGTTCCTCCGCGACCAAGCCAGGATAGAAAGACAAGAAAACAAAGCTCGTTATTCATTTTATGATCCTTTTACAAAACAATAGACCTACCTTTTTTATATATTTTATAGTACCTACTTATGCATTTTTATAAAGTTTTTTTTTATTACATTTTTAAATTTGGTACACATACAAAACCAATAGAAGAATCTAGTTGTAATGACTGTATTGAATTAAATAAATAAATAAATAATGCTGGACATTTTTCACACAGCATCATCTTAGCCCCAAACTAAGCAGAGCTTGTATTATGGGAACTACATGACTGATATACTACTTATATCCTTTTTTTTTTGTTGTAAATACATACATATTATACATAGAAAATACCTACATACTACCTACATTATTACCTACATTATTTAAAGGTCGACAGGTGAAAGCAATGCAACAATTTCGTTTTGTAACGGAAGATGCACTATATTTTATAATTTCTATTTGTAACACAGTATTATTGAGAAAGTAGAAAGTATTGAATCGCTAAGTGAACGAATGTATTCGTCCTCCACGACCTCTGTGGTGTGCGAAGACTCGCCTGAGACGCAGAAGGTTGCGGGTTCGATTCCCGCCGCGGGACAAATGTTTGTATCTGCATATATTTGTCTCTATGTATGTATAATATGGACGTATTTACAAAAAATATATTTATGTAGTATATCAGTCATATAATTCCGCTTATGAGAACACTATCTATAATTTTAAGATTAAGATTAATGTTATGTTTTAGAGTTTCCGTATAATGTATGGGTTTGCCTGAAATAAAAACATGTAAAATAAGGCCATATTTGTAAAGATTTCTAAACAGACAGACACATACATTTTTAGTGTTTTTATTCATATGTTGAATTAGAAATGGCACATAACAGAAAGAGACAAACTGTGTTATCTCATCAACAGTTTCAAATTTTTTAAAATTAAGGCGGTAAGTAAACTTCTACTATGCTCTGCCATGCTTAGCATGAAGAACCAAGACAACAGTTTTGTCTACCGCCGAGAAGAAAAACAATATTTTGTCCCTCTCTTTTGTTTCACAGAATAGGCGACAGAAATTGTTTTTGTCTTCTCTTTCGTAGACAAAACCGTTGTATTGGATGGTCATGCTAAGTGGGATGGACTGTTTCAAAATCCAAAACTGTTTAAAAAAAATTGGCGGTAAATAAATTAATATTATGGAGCATTTTTTAATTTTTGGAGAATTACTTGCCAATTTTTGCGACCAAATGACGTGGCCATCAAGGTTCTGATTTGTAGGTAATGAACAGTGGTTACCCTTCAAACGGGGACATAGTATAACTGGCTGCAGAAATGGGTGTGGTATGTATCTCTACGGATAAATTATTTTTTACACGAAAGCGCATTACTTCCTAAACAAGTTAAAGTTTAAGAAACATAATTGTACTCACATAATTATATTAATGAAGGAAATCCTATTTGAAAGCAATATTGCATTATAGCAATTAGCCGGCATTTTGTTATCGGATAAACATGTTTTTCTTGTTTTTAATATCTCTCTTACTTTTGCTAACTTTCTAGAGTACGTCTAAAAATGACGTATATTTTGTGCTGTGTTTTTTCTGCCCACCATAAGTGTACCTACAGTCGCACCTACTTTCACTTATTACGATCCTGGCATACCTATTAAGCTTAATTCATCCTTATTACATTCTCCATACAAGGTCGTCGGTTAAGGGTACTTTTGGCTTGGGTTTCTCCAGAACGTCCTTCCTCGTGAGCACCGTCCACGACCACGCGAGCACGCGAGTGAGACGTCAGGTGGAAAATAGTAAAAGACGTGGTGATATAGTCGTTGTAATATCATTCAAAAACACATTTTGCATGGCTAACGGAACCAAAAACAGTTCAGACAAATTATTCATCAAAAAAAAACACGCTCACTACTAGATCCCAATTTTTGGTTTAATAATTTCCTTCAATGTTTTGAGCACGTGTTTATTATTAGGTAATATTCGTTCTTACTACTAATACTTGTCAAAAGGGCCAATGGCCAAAATTATACTTGGTACGATTCTGATATTCCCCATTTATCACATTTCCTCTACAAGTTGGTTATTCTGACTTTCTCCATTTATAACATCTTCTCTACGAGTAGAATATTCTAACACGCCATTTTTATCACATCTTATCTACGAGTAGCCGTGTTGGCCTAGTAGGCGATACCCCCAACTTCTGATCCGGAGGTCGTGGGTTCGAACCCGGTCGTGCACCAATAGATTTTTCCACTCGAAAAATTTATGTGCGCATTAACACGTGCTAAAAACGGTGAAGGAAAACATCGTGAGGAAACCGGCATGCCATAGAACCAAAAATTCGAAGGCATGTGCTAATAGTTAGTGTTCCAATATGCGGCGATGGGCTTGCAACCTGTCACGTGGAATGCTTACTACTTGCAAAACGCGGGCATGTACCAAATGTAATGTTTGGACGTGCCTCTGACTACCCCCCTGCTTGGTATCCTCAAAGATCTACTCACTGAGTATATACCTGAGGATGTCCACCATGGGGCAGACAGTCGTGAGCGTGTTTGTTTGTTTTTTTTGTTTATCTACGAGTAGATTATTCTAACATGTCCTAATCATCACACCTTATCTATGAGTAGATTATTCTAACACGCCATTTTTATCACATCTTATCTAGGAGTAGATTATTCTAACACGCCCTAATCATCACACCTTATCTATGAGTAGATTATTCTAACACGCCATTTTAATCACATCTTATCTACAAGTTGGTTCCACTTACCTATGCTCGCATGTGCTTTCAAACCCCCAAGGTTCCGTACCCTGAACAGCCCCGACTTTTTGAATGCGCAGTTGATCTTGAACCCGAAATCTGATTCCAGCACGCATAATGGTGATACGATTTCTGAAAGAAAGATAAAACCATATTAATTGTTTTTTTATACCCAACACACATAGTTCTGAACCTATATTAGGATCTCCTGTATCGTAGGTATCAGGAACCACGAGTACCATGACCAGGACCAGGTTAGTGAGCTCTGAGTAATTTGGATATTGACATTTATGGCATACCTAATAAAAACAGGATTTCTGCTTATTGAACCAATTATATTGAACGTTTTAACCTTATAATTAAGTTTATTTTGGGCTTCTGCTACTGTGTCCGTAAAGTTGTAAACTTGACTTGTGAACACGACCTTGTAGCTTATTCAAGCTTTTATCTTAGGCGGGGGCGTTCAAAGGGAAATGGTTGTCAAAGGAGTTGTTTAACCGCGCATAAAAGCGACGTCGATTTGATGTGAACTATATTCTCAATTTTCAAACAAGTACTAACTGACTATATAGTTAGTACTTGTTTGAAAATTGAGAATATAGTTCACATCAAATCGACGTCGCAATGTACTTGTGGTTTTGTCACTGAACAAAAGTTTTAATATTTCTAACACAAATTATACATCAAATGTATATCTGAAATCCTACCTATATGTTGGATTTAGTAAAAATAGTGGAATACTTTGGAGTATACGCCTAACCTAACTATAAGGTTAGGCGTATACTCCCTTGACTATTCTTGTTAAGTCCGAGGAAAACAAGTAAAAAAATCTACTTGTTTCGCTGTCTGTATTTGCTTATAATAGTAGTTTATTTCATTAACTTACCGTAGATAGTAGTAATATAATAAAATATAAAGTATGTAGGCAAAGAACACAACGAAGATAAGAATCAGATTAATGCAATTTTTCATTAAAAAAAAACAAACGCTCACGACAGTTTTCCCCACGATGGACATTCTTAGTTTGTAAATGTTTTAGAGGGTAGTTAGAGTACTACCTCTACTTCTTATTCTTGGTATGTGCCTCTGCACATCCAAACAATACATTTGGCACATGCTTGCGTTTTGCAAGTGGTTACATTCCACATGACAGGTTGCAAGCCTTTTGCCGCTTATTGAAACATTAATTGATGGCCTATGCCTTTGAATTTCTAATTCTAGGGCATGCCAGTTTCCTCACGATGTTTTCCTTAACCGTTTTGAGAACGTGTTAATGCGCACATATTTTTTTCCCGGTCGTGCACTAATGGATTTTCCATTGGTGTACGACCGGGTTCGAACCCGGTCCTCCGGATCAGAAGTCGGGGTATCGCTAGGCCAACACGGCTTGTATACCATAGAGCTATTAATCAAATCAAAACAAAATAATAGAATGCGAGAAAGCCCCACGTCACTAACAAGCATCAAAAACACCAACTTGCTGATGCGTCATGCAAAATCTTACTACTATTATAAACGCGAAAGTTTGTGAGGATGGATGTTTGTTACTCTTTAACTACTTAACGGATTTCGATGAAACTTTATAACAATATACATCAGAATAACTCATAGGCTATTTTTAACCGGGCACCACACGGGCGAAGCCGTTGGCAGAAGCTTTTCTTATCCTATCCTACTAATATTATAAACGCGAAAGTTTGTGAGGATAAATATTGTTCACACAGCATCATCTAGCCCCAAACTAAGCAGAGCTTGTATTATGGGAACTACATGACTGATATACTACTAATATACTTTTTTTTTAAATACATACATATTATATATAGAAAACACCCAGACCCAAGACAAACATTTGTCCAACAGCGGGAATCGAACCCGCAACCTTCTGCGTCTCAGGCGGGCCTTCGCCTACTGCGCCACAGAGGTCGTCAAATGTTTGTTACTCTTTCACGCAAAAACTACTGAACGGATTTCGATGAAACTTTACAGTATAGCTTATACATGAGAATAACCGAGCACAGAAGCTAGTATACCATAGAGCTATTAATCAAATCAAAACAATAGAATGCGAGAAAGTCTCACGTCACTTACAAGCATCAAAAACACTAGCTTGCTGATGCGTCACAGATCATAATTTATAATAACGAAGCGGATCCTATTACCTAACGCGTATTTTCCGCGGATGCCGTAATCACCTGCAAGGAAGGAATCCATTTGGCCGGCCTAGATTTCACTTGGGTATCCACAAACTTAAGCGTATTACGATTCTACTCCTACGTTTCGAGAAATTCCACTTACGAATATTTAAAAGCCTTTGGGTTTGCTTGAACTGGTAGAAAAGGCTTTGGCTTGTTTTGGGTATATTTAACAAAATTAAAAAGAATATGCTTTTATAAAAATCTTAACTGTTAATTAAGATTTTTAATCAGTAAAAATATTTAAAATTTAAAGCAGTTATGTTATAAAGTTAGGTGTTAATTATAAAGTATTTTCGTATTATAAGTTTGATAAGAATTATAAGATGCCAACTGCCGATCTCAACAAAACTTGGTTGCTAAAGGTTGGCTGGTAGAAAATACTAAAAGAGTCAGTCTATTGTCACTTTTGTACATTATGAAAAAAAGGGTTAATTAATTAATAAACATAATAGGGTTTTCCAAACTGCCCAATTCACGATCTCTCGAGTAGCGAATCTGCCGAATTATAAATCTGTCCAATCCAGAATTTGTCCTACACCGAACAAACGATTTTTCACACAGCATCATCTAGCCCCGAACTAAGCAGAGCTTGTTTTATGGGAACTACATGACTTATATAATAATTTAAAACATTTATATTATACATAGAAACACCCATACCCGAGACAAACATTTACACATGATACAAAAATTTGTCCCGTGACGGGAATAGAACCCGCAACCTTCTGTGTCACAGGCTTCGTCCACCAGCTAGAGAGGTCGCAGCAAAGGAGTCAGCTTTGAAGTTTCTCGTTAAAAAAATCAGCTAATGTAGGTTGTATGGTATGTAGGAAAATGGACCAATTTCCACGTACAAAGCCTTTACGCCCTGTGGTCGGTTAACTGCATGATTCTTAGAGCTGGTAAATAATGAGTGGCCCTGAATAGGATTTTATGGGCCTTGTAAGCTACGTAGCGAACTGTTAAGTAACTTTTATGATATGCAAGGATATAACCGGATTCGACCTAGATTTCGCTTAATCCTACGCTCAGTAAGGCAGTCGTCCACAACGATCGCGGCGCCAGTAAAATAAAGTAAAAGTAAATAATAAATAGATAATGCTGGACATTTTTCACACAGCATCATCTAGCCCCAAACTAAGCAGAGCTTGTATTATGGGAACTACATGATTGATATACTACTTAGATACTTTTTTTTTTGTAAATACATACTTAATTATACATAGAAAACACCCAGACCCGAGACAAATATTTGCAGATTATACAAATATTAGTCCCGTGGCGGGAATCGAACCCGCAACCTTCTGCGTCTCAGGCGGGCTTTCACCCACTGCGCCACTGATGTCGTTTGTTTGTTTTACAAAAGTCAGTTTAGTTATGAATTAGGTATATCCAACACGCTGGCAATGTAATCATCGCAAGTAAGTAATCCATTTCGGATTACACGCTGCTTGTTGGAAAAGCGGATCGTCACACGCGTTTTGTCATGCAGCGAGAGAGCCGATGAACGCCGTCACAAACGCAATTCGTCACGGTGTCTTCATGATAATATTAATGCGATAAGTATTACAGAAAAAAGGATCGATAAATTTTCAAACTAACAGACAACTAAGTATCTCATACGAGCAATATTATTACCTACAGATCTCTTTGTTATTTATTTTAGGGATCTCCTATCATTAATTATTCCTATCTTTTTGATAAAGACGTGTACCTAATCAGTGTAAACAAAAAACAACAATTAAGCGGCCGGCATTTTGGAAACGCTTCCATCTGTTAGTGACCTAGATCAGTTGAGCTATCTATAGATCGTTTACAACTGTTTTTAGATAGCTAATTGTTCTGTTTTATCATATTTTTTGTCAATATCTACTTGTACATAGTTTTATGAATAAATATATTAATAGTAAGATACATAATATTGTGAATGTATGCACTTAAATGTGGATAACGCTGTGGGCTATGATATTAGATTTTAAGTATGTATATCTATGATAAGTTAGATATACATACCTAATATCTAAGAATGTATATAGTAGCTATTGGTTGACTCTAAATAAATAAAATATAACCGTTATGTCTCAGGGTCGCAGCATTCGAGTGAAACGTCTGGTGTTGCAACACTTACCTGTTGGTAAGCGGTTACGTTAACCAACAGGTAAGGTAAGTTAACCGCTTACCAACAGGTTGGCCGTATGCTTGTTGTATTAAATAATAATTAATTGAGAACATTCTCATTTACTCCTTGTGGTGAAGTACCTATAATATTCCAAAATGTCCATTGTGTTAGGCCAAAACTTATATTGGCTCTAAAACCACATCACATTAACAAATTGTACCAAGGTAAAGTGAATCACAGTGACCACGCCTTTATTTTGGTAACTTTACAAGTTTCTAGCTAACAGCTGGATAATGCAACAACCAGTTTTATAGATGTAGTTGAATAAATATATGCTTTTAGTATCTATTATTGTATCTAGGTACTAAATAGATGATAATGTATTTGTTCTATGTACCAGGAAAATAGTATTATTTTTTAATTTCCCAAAAGATTTACAAGAACGCTGTAGTAGTGCAATCCCATAATCAAAATCAAAAGGTTTTTATTCATTTACGTCACAGAGACCATAATTAGAAAACGTTAATTAATAAACGTAGTTTATTAATTAACGTTTTCTAATTATGGTTCCATTGAATTCCAGATTGAATTCCAGATTTTAAACTGAATTTACGCCTATTTTTTGCGCCCTACCAAACTTAGTCTCAGGATTATGTATGGACTGTGTGCCAGGGAATCCTAGTGTGTAGTCACACGCTAGGATTCCCTGTATCACGGGTATCAGGAACCACGGTACCACAACACTCATCAGAACTAATATCTGCAGTATCGAACTAGCACCTCTTGTGCTACTAACAAACTTCAAAAAGCAAATAGTAATTTAATAAATTTTCCCACAAGTATAGGTCTGTACAATCATGGAGTCTACAGTCTAACTATTGATGGTTTAGTAAAAAATATTATTCCATCACTATCCCTTATCAATCATGTATGACATCACGATGTCGTCATAATGTGAATCAGCTGACCGGATGTTTGGGAGAAAGGCTACTTGCAAGAAATCATTTAAGGACTTAATACTATACGCGTGTAGATGGAAAAATCAACGTTTCTCACAACTAAAACAAACTGTGAATTATAATATGGGAAACTCTGGACGCTTCTATAATAAGCCGGTAAATGTAACCGAGCGGCCTATTCGAATATTTAATTCTTATATTCAATAACAATTTAATAAAGAAGGCGTATTCACTTTAAAATGAAGGATCATCAAACAAATAACCTGGTAGAGTTTATTGCCTGTAAATTCACTAAAAAACTTTAAATACACGTAGTTTTTAAGTTGACGTTTCTATATGATCCTTGTGATTTCAATGAATAAAAACCTATTGACATTGACTTTGAGCCGAATTGGTCTAGTGGTCTGTAGTTACCCCGACTTCTGATTCGAAAGTCGCGGGTAAGCCAATGTATTTTCCTATCGAAAAATGTATGTGCGTACTTATATCTGCTCGAAAGGAAAAACACGGAAATGCCTCAGTAGGTACCAAAATTTTGAAGGAATCAGTAAGTGACCTAGCAAACTGTAACGTGGAATGTTAGCTTCTAGGCAAAACGTGCGAATGTACTAAATATAATGTTTGTACGGGTCTCTGACTGAAATAAGAACAAATTACACGTTAAAGTCAAAATTAGCAAGAAATCGAAACTGCCTATTACATTATCATAATTTTATTGATTGAAAAGTGAAAATAGCTATTGTCTGTAACCAGCGAAGCGTGGTCGGAAGACACAGGTGGACGCCGTGAAATATATGTGACTGTAGAAAGTGAGGACTTGGCCAAATTTCCTCATTAACATTGAAGAATTTTTATGAGTTCTGCTTTCATACGCAGAACTTAATTTAAAAGGTAAGTTTAAGATGATTTCAGAAATGCATAAGATTTAGATCTACGGCCTTTATTTTAGAAAAAATGGAAATAGCATTTTTGTAAATACGTATTACTCGTACCAAAGTTATTAATTAGTTAGATAAAACAATATCCACAATAATGAATTAATGTAAATATACTTTTGAACCCCATAAGAAAAATAGATATAATTTAACAGAACTAAAAAAAAGCTATACTTATTGTGGACCATAATACCTTGAGAAAATAACCAAAAAAAAATACATTATAAACACACACTATAATTATGGAGGAGAGATGTATCTTTGTCTGCATTATCGCTTCAAGAGATCTCTTACGGGCAACCATAAGATGTATTCAGTTTCAGTTTTTTAATCTTTTGACAAATAACATGTTCTTAGATAAGTTATTTCAAGGATAAATTAGCTACACATGTCTGTGATGTAGAGACAACATTATGTGATCTCAATTCGTTGAAAACTACTAGTATTTTTAATTTGTTTTTATTTATACATATCTCAGTCTCAATCTAGCGTAAATAAGCTATAGTTTCACATAATACAACTAAAATGGCTCAAGTCCTCAGTTAGCGTGTCTCAGGAACGAATATGAACAAACGAACGATCACGTTCAAATCAGCGTAAAATCGCACCAATTGCACGCCTATTGGAATAACGTGGCATAAAGTTGGAAGACTTTGTTATTGATGGTGAGTAGTGAGCCTGGTTACGGAAGTAAACTAAGATTATGACATTGGAAAGTTAAACCAAAAATCAATTTATGAAAAATCAAGAAAAGTTAATATTTTTATACATTCCAATGACTGGTGTAGATCAGTTATAAGAGTACGGTACGTGAAAATTCCCGTTTCACAATATAATTTTCAGTACATATTTACGGTTTGTTCAATTATCTTTAGTTATCATCATCTTCAGTGCTACCACCATGCCTATATCTGCCGCCAAGCAGTAATAACTCTGGTGTTGCAAGCGTCCATAGGTTACTGTAACCGCTTACCAACAGGTTGGCTGTAAGCTTGTTTGCCTCTTTAGTTGTATAAAAACATCATCAGTCTGTAGAATTCCAAAACTAGATATAGGTTTCACACGAGCTAAATTTTTGGTTCTTAATAGGATAGGTACTTTTAAATGCCAAATCAAGGCTTTGTAAAGGGGCTGTCATATAAAACTAAGGGTCATCTGACATTATCTAAGACTAATTATTTAAAATCACGGCTTGTCGAGAGGGTGTCCTATAACGTGGAGGATTTTATAGGGAAAATCCGATGAGTACCTTGGTATCTTACTATTAAAAATTATATAATATGTTTAAGAAACAAATTTTATCTACAATATCAATTATTTTAATGCACAATTTTATGTTTGTTTTTTATTTCATTTGAATATTTTATGTTAATTGACTGACATGTAAATTTATATTTACCAATCAATTTATTATTTTTGATTATTCTTGATTATTCCTATTTAGTCATAAGAATGACCATGGACATGTGTATAACCGATAACTCTACGCTATGACCACCAAAGCTTGCACTGTGTCTACCTGTTTGGATAAAAACTACAGTTACTATGAAAATTTAAGAACTGCCAAGTGAAAAGGTAATCTGAAATGGCAACAGGCATAAACGGCCATGAGATGCAACTAATACTGATGTAATTGACGACCTCTGTGGCGCAGTGGGCGAAGGCCCGCCTGAGACGCAGAAGGTTGCGGGTTCGATTCCCGCCGCGGGACAAATGTTTGTATGATCTGCAGATATTTGTCTCGGGTCTGAGTGTTTTTTATGTATAATATGTATGAAGTTTACAAAAAAAGTATATAAGTAGTCTATCAGTCATGTAGTTCCCATAATACAAGCTCTGCTTACTTTGGGGCTAGATGATGCTGTGTGAAAAACGTCCAGTATTATTATTATTATTATTAATTATAACTTTCACAGCTCAAGTGAAGGAAATCCTGACGTTAATTGATGAAATCACCAACGTTCATTTCAACTCCTTATTTATATAATCACTCTCGTTTTATACAATTCGCTAAATGAGCTACAGACCACAGGAATACATGGTTACTTATATTTAAACCAATGCCAATAGATAAGTGCTACTTATATTGTAATAGTGAGCGATTTTACCAACCGCATAATATAAAAAAGTAATACGAAAGTTACAGACATTATTACATAACTTCATCGTTCATGACAACCTCTGTGGCGCTGTGGGCGATTCCCGCCTGAGACGAAGAAGGGGTACGATTCCCGCCGCGAGATAAATGTTTGTATGATCTGCAAATATTTGTATCGGGTCTGGGTGTTTTCTATGTATAATATGTATGTATGTATAAGTAGTATATTAGTCATGTAGTTCTCTTTATACAAGCTCTGCTTAGTTTGGGGCTAGATGATGCTGTGTGAAAGATGTCCAGCATTATTTTTAATCTTATCTACTTGCATTGCCACTGGTGGATACGAAGCCTTGTCCATTTTATCCCTGTTTTAAGCTGATCGCATTCAGGATCAGAAGATGACTGATGATTAGTGACTGAGAATTTAACGCTCAGTCTAAACTTCAAGTCTTGACTAGTTATATACCTTAAAATTGCATAGGGACTTAAAATAAATGTCCATCTAAAGGTTGTCTGGAAGGAAAGGTTGTCACTTCTTAGCGATAAGACCCCTATTGTACTTTAGTTATGTAGTTTTGATAAGTTGTATAAATTTTACTTATGGTGTTTTTTTTTACTATAAAGTATTTTCATTCATTCAAATTTACACATTGACTCTTCTGTCTGAATAACATCTTGCTATAAAACAGTTTAGTTAGGTGTCGATTAATAATGTAAGTCGTCGAGCTCATTAACTAATAAAAATGGCGCATGCAACGGGTTTGAAACCTCGTCTCTCAGCTTTTACCACAACGGCCATATTAAGTATCAGGGTATCGATTGGTGTGGTTACACCCTCTCACTGAAGGTCACTGTGGTGATAATGAACCCTGAAGGTCAAGCTCTCTCACAGCTGTAGCCTTTCATTCATAACTTTCCGTTTTTTTTTTTGTGAATGGATCGTTCGGTATTTATTCGCGTCACTGGTTCGTTTTATCACTTTGTTTTAAGCTAGAGACTAACACTCAAATTACACTAGATTAATTTCGCAATATGGATATGCGAACGAAATAAATAAATTAATTAATAATGCTAGACATTTTTCACACTGCATCATCTAGCCCCAAAGTAAGCAGAGCTTGTGTTATGGGAACTAAATGACTGATATATTACTTATATAATTTTTTTTTGTAAATACATACATATTATACATAAAAAACACCCAGATCTCGAAATAAATATTTGCATATGTAAACATTTGTCCCGAGGCGGGAATCGAACCCGCAACCGAAATAATGGCACTAAATCTTCCAGGCTGAACAATGTGCAAAACTTAAACTTACAATCGGCTAGGAAGTGTTCCCATTTCAAGATGTCAAGGTGCAAACGGACTACTGACCCAGAATAAAGTACAAGCGCTTTCTATCTATCTATCTATCTATCTATCTGTCTAAAGTTGTGATTGGGATCAACGTTGAAAGAACTTATGTGGTGCAAAGATTAAGTGCCCCTTCATTAAGCTACTTTCACATACGTGCCACAGATATTTCGATTTGCTTCTTTAGAATCCTGCTCCTGACAGCTGGTCCGGTTCGGATAAAATTTATGTTGGTGTCCTCGAATTACACATAGGTTACATTTTATCCGGGTATCACGTAAGAGAAACTAAAGGATCAATGACTGGCATTGATATTTGGATTCTGCCATAATAATGAAGGACAACTCTACACTATAATATTATAATAATGTAAAATTCTGAATTTAGGAGGTCTCCAAAACTAAAAATATGATTTAAAAAAAGATTTCACCGATGTTTAAAACGGACCCTGAGGGTGGACATTAGCTGTATAATTATCCCGTTAAAATAAAAAACGCTTTTCTTTGAGACCAATTTTGTAAGGTAAGTCTACGAAAAAACGGTCGCGCTAATTTGTTTCTCACAAACGTTGCCTTAACGGTAAAAGCTACTTCTTATTCGATTACCAGGAGGACAAAGCCGTGGGCAGAAGCCAGTGAAAAATTACAAAAAATCTTAGAGCATTTCCTTATAAACAAAATGATTTCATGCGATGTTGCAACTTTCATTTCAAGCAATAATAAAATATGTTTCTTACGTAGGTAGTTGTCACATTAACAAGTCTACCACAAAAGCCTACAACTCAACTAGGCCCTAAAATATAAATGAACGACAGGTCACTTTCCATTTCTGCGTGAAAGCGAGTCCGGTTGTGTCACCTGCCGACCCATGACCGATTACATCGCTGGGAACGCAGATCCCATCAAAACTTATAGACAAGCGTCCATAATCATGTTTATCACACATGTTTGCTCGCGAAAACGCTTAAACTTCAAACAGGGGCCTAACCATCACGTTTTATAGCGATTTAATTCAGACAAAGATCCTGATTTGCAGTTGAGGACGCTATAGCGTTATCATATAATCGTCAATCGCAAAGAGGGATTTGACTTGATGGTTAGGCCCCAGAAACGTAGTAAGAAAACTTGATCGCTTCTCATCAGTGTATATAAAATTGGCATTGGCGTAAGATGACCTCTGTGGCGCAGTGGGCAAAGGCCCACCTGAGACGCAGAAGGTGGCGGGTTCATTCCCGCCGCGGGACAAATGTTTGTACATGCAAATATTATGTATATATTATAGTATGTATTAACAAAAAGATTTATACAAATAGTATATCAGTCATGTAGTTCCCATAATACAAGCTCTGCTTAGTTTGGGGCTAGATGATGCTGTGTGAAAATATAAAAAAAAAAAACTGAAAACGGAGATCAATACATCACCCGAACTTTGACAACCAGTTGACAACCATTTCCTGTTGGTTGGTGATGAACAACCACGTCCGTTTGGCCGGACCTTTATAAGGTCAAGCGAACTTTGACAACTTTTTCCTGAAAGTTGATCGCCGCCGGTACCGTCCTAATAAGCGCGGGTCTTTAGCGATTTTTCACTACGCTTACTTTTATATGGTCTTTGTCGCAGATATGTCTTATAACATGTCACAGATGGGGACAGGCAGTATAAATGTTATGAGATTTTATGAGACGTTACAGAGATTAACTGCGAGGACCAACGTCTTTTGTAACTACCTATCCATACGTAACGTAACATACATAACATACAATGATTATCTCGTTTACCATTTTACCAAAGGTTAACTAACGCTAATGGTATAATTTTCCACTATGTCAGGTTTTATTCATATCACTTGAAAATATTAAAAGCTCTGTAACATAGCCAAAGGTTATAGACAGATTCATTCCATTATTTGGTAGTTATAATCCCCCGCATATCAAGCGAGGATAGGTCGCAGGTACGAGTCCTGCTGAGGTAAAATTTTTTACCTCAGCAGGACTAGAGGTTAAATTTTTAGGGTATCTTGTGATTTCCCAAATAACCATTTACATATGCATACCATATTTTCCGTCATAAAAATATTGTAAGAAGTTATATGAATTTCTAATAAACCAAATTTCTGCCTAACATTTTTAAAAATCATGCAATTTCTATTAATTTTGGAATATCTAACTAAGCAACGAGATCGTTACCAGTCTTGCCGAAATTTTTAAGATGTTTCGGCTCCAGCAAATCTTGAAATATAAATGGTTTGAGTACTCAAATAAAAGATATAATTATGAGCATAAAAATGAATTGTTTACACACACAGCGCAAACGATTAATATTCAATGTTGCGTAAATTTAAGAGCCTCTACGAGTACCTAGCGATATAGTCATTAGGGTCAGAAATTCAGACAAGGTGTTTTTCAAAGCTTTTGAAAATTGGTTAAATTGTGAAGGACAAATACTATCACAGTCCATTTAGGTCACGAGTGGTGTACTGGCGTAGCAACGTTTGACATTGCAGAATTCTTTAAAGTAATATCACTTAAATATGAGCACGTATTTCCTCGTGATTCTGATGAGAACTTCAATCAGAACCGAATCAGTTATAACTAACAGTACTTCAAATAACTAAAGCCGCATAAAAACACTGTTCTTCGTTCTTATAAAACTTTCCGACTTTATTAAATTTGAGCAAATCTTTCCTCGCGATTCTGATTAGAACTTCAATCAGAACCGAATCAGTTATAACTAACAGTACTTCAAATAACTAAAGCCGCATAAAAACACTGTTCTTCGTTCTTATAAAACTTTCCGACTTGATCTATTCATTTCCTTCCGCGAATCAAGATCATAGAATCTCACCGGCAACTTCTTATGGACTTGACCCACAGAGTTGCGCAACTCGTCATTATTAGTACATTAACCATCATTACAGACTGTTGCCCTCGTGATCTACTAGTGGCAGCCGTCATTGTACAGGCATTTTAATGTGCTAGCTATTAGTTGTTTTGGTAATAACTTTTGTGAGTCAGGAAAATAATAAATAAAAATAGGGAAAAATAAGACTTTTTGCCAGAGCATAGAAGATGGCTATTTTATTTATTAAACATGGAGAGGCATTCCATGGATGTCTTGAACTCATCGACATAAATAGACTTCCTCCTGCATTGTTTTTTATTATTTTTTGTCAAACCACTGAAACTAAAATGTAGTATCATATTACTTGTTTATTTATTTTAGGAAAAACATCGGCACCTAATAACAAAATTAATGACTAAACTAGCAGCTATGAGGCTATTTAGAGGCCTCCACTAATAAAAAACATATTATTAATTACAAAATTTTCTTACTTGTTTACTTACACAACTTAATTGTAATCATAACAACTACCCTCATAGCAGTGAGGTAGGAAATAGGTATTAGTTTACACCTGCTTATCACTATAATTCACGATATCAATGGTGCTTTAAGAAAATTATATCAATTTTGCAAAAAAATACCAAAGAAAGTGTTATTTAGCTTATTTCTAAAAGTAGAAACACTACGTGTTGTGGTACTACGGTACTCATAGTTCCTGATACCTATGACACAGGGAATACTACAGGACTATGTATGTGTATAGGTTTCTTCTAGTTGTATACAATAAAAATATTCCGTTGTCAACTCGTTAAAAGACGCTGAAATTAAACACCACGCTCAGAGCTGGGGTCAGCGGCTCTCAACTTTAGATCATTACACAATATTCAAATCTTGTTAGGGGTTAAAGATTATACATTGGTACAAGGCACTAACACAGAAACCAAATGCATATTATGTAATTAAGTACATACATGTTGCAACCTTTAAAATAAATACTGAAAATGTTCAAACAACTCATTGTTTTCTAAGAATATAATTTGTAATAGGTAAATGTCCATGGCACGGATTAGTTACCTACAAGTTTGTGTATATTACTAAAACACATGACATGCCAAGTTTAAATACTGTTGAACACAGGTGCGGATTTTCTGATTTCGGCAATAATATCGACCTCAATAGCGGCTACAAAGGGATATTAAACCCACCGATATATTTTAGGTATGTTAGTAACCATTTCGAAACATTGAATACAATGTTGGTACTGTAGTTGCTTTTGTTATTTTATTAATCGTAAAACAACTGTGTAGGCACTTGTATTGGCCATTTTCTGACAGGGCTTTACAATAAAATAGCAGTCTTTGTATGTAATGTTAAGATTATTTTCTGCTAATTAAGTTGTTGTAAAAAACCCTTTTTATCTTCATCTTCGGGTGTCAGAGACTTAATCGCCTCTCTTTCTTCTCAAAGACTTGCTGGAAGAAAATTCTTTTTAGATTTAAGCTCGCCAATGCACATTCCTTTCTTAATATTTGGTGTTTATCAACAGGTGGGCCCGTATGCTTGTTTGCCCCTTTAGTTTTATAAAAAACAGTGTTATTTCTGTATACAACATAGAATTATGAGATAGAGATATATGTATGTTTAATGGGCGGCCATTGCCTGCCTATGGTTTGATCTGAATTTTAGTAAGAATTAGTAGGAGTCGCTTTATCTACATAGCCCATAAACCATTTTTAGAGTACTCCTTCAAGGACCTTTTGATACCCATTGTTCTAAATCGTATTGATCTGTTGCTATTCACACTACGAGTACATGTATTTCATAAGTTCAACATGTCCTCTTTTGAATGTACGAAATACATAATATCGCTTTGGCTCGGGTCTCGCTAAAGCCTCTCAAAGATCCAGACCAGAGATATCAATTAAATGAGAAGATATTAATTATAATATATTTTTTTGGGAACGCTTCTGTCTAGTGATCTGGATCAGTTAAAATATCTACGTATAGATCGTTTGCAACAGTCTTTAGACAGTTGCTAGCTATTTCATCTGCTATTTTTTGTTTATACCTACTTGTACATAGTTGTATGAATAAAAAAAATGTAAAATGAAAATAATAGTGAAATAGAATACTTAAATATTGAATAGAATACTTTAATACATTAAATATTAGTTAAATATTATTAGGCTGTGGCATCAGAGGGAAAGGTTGGCGGGTAGAATTGCTTGATAAAATAAAAAAAACGGTCATCTAGGCAGAACTTTGCACTGAGTTTAAGTTTTTTAACCTAGCTATATAATTATCACGCCTTCTCGTCAAAATTTCTGACAAAAAAATACATAACTTTATGTAGTTACTAATGAGACTTATTATAACTGGTAGATATGCCCACGGATTTCGCAATCGACAAGGTTGTAGACCAGCCTTGCATGTCCGTTCAATTTATCATTTTCACTTCCTACCGTCTAAATAGCTTCTGTCCGCCATAAACAGAGGAAATCAAATAGTCTAGGAGAACATAGTTAAACTATAACAAAAAAACTGGTGTAATATACTAAAATCAAACTTAACTCAGAGCTATCTTGAGTCCACCAAAACACCAGCTAAGTGCCAGCCGACTTGCGCATTAAAGAGTTCCGTACCACAAAATTATTTAGTTTGAATACTTACACTCGAACACACCACACTCGAATTATTTAGTAAATAACAAGATAGTTGATTTTCAAATGAAACTATAGAATCATATTAGTCTAGTGAGCGGTACCCCACTTTGTTATGTCAAAATTCATTTATTCATTAAAATCATAAGGATCACTTTGAAACGCCTATTTTACCTATTGCCTGTTCCTCCTCGACCAAGCCAGGAAAGAAAGGCACACTTGCTCAAAACGGCACAGGAAAACATAGTGAGGAAAACGGCATGCCCTAGAATCAAACATTCGAAGGAAATTGCAATCTTGGACGTGCCTTTGACTAGCCTTTACTAAATATCCTCAAAAGTCTACGCACTGAGTATGTATCTGAGGATGTACATCATAGGAATAAAGTAGTGACAATGTTTGTCTGTTAAAAAATATTAATACTTTTAAATAGGATCTTTACTGGATTTTGGTTGAAAGGTTTTTTTATGGTATAAAGGCCATAATACTAACAAGTATTCTGCGAAAATATCAACTGGCTACACAGCCCTGTGACAGTTAGACAGAAGGACGGATAGAAAATGCGTAAAAGGGTTCCCTTGCAGCCATAGGGTACGGAACCCTAAAAATAAGGTCACTCGAAGAGTTGAGTTTGGTTTTTTAAATATTTATATTTTGTACCGCAGTGCAGTACAAAAGACTTCAACGCGCTATCGTAGCGTGCACACTAGTGTTTTTAATCAATCTTTTTTATAAACATCAAAATGTAGACGTGTCTAACTTTAAATAGTTTCTGAATGTTCGCTAGTAAATACCGCGTCTAGTCTCTCAAATAAAAAAAATAAGGGATCAAAAACATTTGTTTTTATTATTTAAGCCTTTGAATAATGTTTGAACTTCCCTATAACAAGGGTAGAATAAGGAGAAAGAAGAATGTCAAATATTAGGATTAAAATCGTAATCATTATATTTAAGTATATTTATTGACTCGTTATAGAAGTGAAGGCCTCCAAATATAACCAATCAACCTCAATACCTACCTACCTTGTGTATTTTATTTCTTCTTATTACTGTTATTACACATTGAATGGATTCAATGTGTAATCCACCTTACAATACAAGTGATAATTGATAACGAAAAGCATAATGATAACGCTAAAAAATTATGATTGACATTGTCAATCTCCGGAAAAGAAAGGTTCTCGAACTAAAAACCGGACGACAGACGCATTGTAGGAATGTCCTCCATGCACCGATGACATCGTAAAGGTTGCGGGAAGTCCGTGGATATAGGTAGCTCAAGATCGTTTGTCATGACACTCTTTGTAGGCTGAGTAGCGACTTACTCAGCTAGACTATTGATGATGATGATGAGGATTGATTTTGGAGGTATTTATCCCAGCGGCCACGGCGTTTGTTGATTTTACTAATATGATAAATAAAAAATTATGTATAGTAATGTTTGTTGCCAATAATCTGCGTAACGGCTGATGAACCAATTCAGACCAAATTTGGAAGCAATTTTATTCATGGCCTAGAATAACACATGATATTATTTATCCGATTACCACGCCGAAGCCGTGTGTACAAGCTAGTCACATATAATTGTCATCTACTTATATTAAGCGTGGCAATGCGGCCAGTATTTTGGAACCGCTTCCGCCTGGTAGTGATCTGGATCAGTTGAGCTATCTATAGATCATTTTCAACGGTCTTTAGATAGCTAGCTGTTTCATCTGTATTTTTAGTATATACCTACTTGTACATAGTTGTATGAATAAATGTTTAAACTTATATTAAGATAAGCGTATATATGATAATAAATAAACACGATTACAAATCGCTTTTCGTTACAAATCCATTTGTCTAAACTCTGTGGAAGGGTTAAGTCCGGTTACCTACCTACTGTCTTACTTTGCTGTCTCGGCGGTCGAACGGAAATGTTTTTGTATGTGCATAGTATATGTGATTTGTGCCACTGGCATTAATGATTTTGTGATTAGTGTTGATGGAGTTTGTGCTGCGCGGTTTATTTCAATCGATTCGTTTGATTTTGAATTGAATTTCGACTTTCGATAAAGTTGCACGGAATAACGTATTTGAGTCTTTATTTTTAGGTTTCTGATTTAGCTTTTGACCATGGTTTTGGTGTGGTACCTAGTGTTAAGAAGCGAACGTGTTATTCTAGGTTACGAACCTACTCCAAATTTAATCTGAATCGTTTCAGCCGTTACGATTCAAACTTTTGCAAGCATAATATTAGTTGGATCAAGAACAAGGTCCATAGGGATACCTATTTATAATTGAAATCACAAGGGTCATTTAGGAACACTTATTATCTAAGAACTAAATCAAACACACTCACGACTTTTTTCCCCATGATGGACATCCATACTCATCGAGCAGATTTTTGAGGATACATTTGGTATATGCCCACGTTTTTCTAGTAGTATGCATTCCACGAGACAGGTTGCAAGCCCATCGCCGCTTATTGGAACACTAACTGTTGGCACATGCCTTCGAATTTTTGGTTCTAGGGCATGCCGGTTTCCTCACGATGTTTTCCTTCAACGTTTTGAGCACGAGTGATACGAGTACGATATACGAGTGAGTTTACGCGTCATGACCATGCCTAAAAGACTCTGGCAATGCTCTGGGCTATTTATCCTTCATTCAGATTTAGTGTAGTGTACTTTTGAAATGTATTTACACAATTATACATTAAAGGTCATCTTTTGAATGGAGTTTATATTAGATATTAGAGGTATCAGATGTTGTAATACGAATAACAACATTGAATACAGCAAAAATACTTATTGCGATATGTGAATTGTGTAAGGGGCGGCGCAAAGTGACACTTTGAAAAAAAAAACTAATTGTATGCCAACTTCGATTTTGAAATGATACTCGTATCATCTTGAACTTTTGGACATATAATATGTGTGGCCATTTTTTTAATCTGCTGATTCCCTAAGGGTACGAAAAATTCCTCTACTAGGCCCTTCCCGTGGACTCGCTATGTGTGAGAATTAGTCGCAGACTATCCTCATGTGCGTTAAATAAAGCAAATACACACGAGGATAGTCAGGGACTGGTTCGTGCGGATGGAGAGTCTGCGGTGGGCGCTTAGTGGAGGACTATTTCGCCCCCTTAGGGAATCAGCAGGTATCTAGATGACAAAAGCGTGAATTAAGGGACAACGGAAACAACCCGAAATGGCGTGGTGATGTTGGCCCCAAACTCACTTAGGGCGGTGGCGAATTTCTTGCGGGAAATGTTATCAAAGTTCGAATGATCAGTATACCCATACTGATCATTCGAACTTATAAATACTGCTAATCTACGCCACTGTTTACATTGAGGTTGTCAGAAGCGAATTAATTATGCACGTGACTACGTATAAGCTGCATAAACTATGTTGTTCAATACGTCAATTAAATAAATATGTACATTTATTAATTAATATGAAGAACACGACTAAGTATGTTAGTACGTTAATTAAATAAATATGTAAATTCACTAATTTAGATGAAGAACACGCCTGGATTTTGAGACATTGACCATTCCGGTCAAGGCTTTCACAGACACGTCAAAAAAAGTATATGATCATTTTGATAAGTTGAAATATTTTCATTTTCCTTGAATTCGTGTTCTATGTTCCATTTCCGTTTCCAAAGGATTTATTGAATTGTTTTTAATTCATTTTATACATAAAAACAGCACAAAACAGAAAACAAATAGTTTGTTTTAATATAAATGCTGTATTTAGATAAATAAATCTCCTACAGCATACAGCATTATTATATTTATGTAACTACTTAAAATGTTTTTATCAGTGGAGACCTCTAAATGGCCTCATAGCTATTAGTTTAGTCATTAATCATGTTTTTTAAGTGCCGATGGTTTTCCTAAAATAAATAAATAAAATAAATAAATTATTGGTTATATAATTTTGAATAATAAAAAAAAAACATTTTTTTTTGTCTTCTATAATTTTGTTTTAGGTATTAATTGATCGTTGCCTTATCTATTATTAGCTTGTATTATTGTAATTGAAATTAATTAAACATTTAAATTAAAGTAAAATAATATAATATAAATAAATATCTCTACGTATTGTTTATGGTCCATAATATCGTGTGATGTACGTGTGACCTTTCAGTGCATCATTAAAATGAATGTGCCCGTAAAAGTCAGTTCACGGCCACTCGTGGCCATCTCTCTCTCCTAAAGTGTAATGCGAGTAGGTGTCAGTGTTGCAAGAATATTGGCTTCTAGATTAACAAATTTCATCTAGATTTAGCTTTAACCCTGTTATTCATGATTACTCACTAATTCTAACCCTGTCCTTTTCTAACACTAAACAAAGGATAGAGGCAGACGACTCAGAACGCTGCTAAAGTTAGTGAATAGTTATGAATATGAGTAACCCTCTACCTATATCTATTATAAATATATAATAAATAAATAATGACTTGCCGTTTTTATATTCAATAATATATTTTTTAGGAATATACAAAAAAAAATACTTTAAATACCGGGAAGTTGATAAAAAGTCCAATTGAAATTTCATCCCTTATTTATTCACCTTAAGGGGTATTTTTTCATAAAATTTATGGAAACACCTATTAAGTATACCTACCCTACCCATCCAAAGCAGAATCATTAAATTCTGTTCACAATTAACGAAGGTAACGCGTAATATACACGAAAAAAATGTAAAACCTCTTTTTAAAAATCGGTTGAAAAGTAGTAAATTTTATGTCACGGTGAACGGTCCGCAGTCAGCTCCACCCATCAACTACCTACCACCTATATGATCACTTTAATTTGAAGATAATTCGGTGCTTTACTATACGACTTTTTTGTTAGAAAACATGTCTTATGTAAGTTTTTGCCTGTATTGTCTGTACGATAGAAACTAAATAATTTTAACAATGCCATTCATAGCAAATTATCTCTTCAATCTAAAAGGGAATCATACAGGCTTTCAGCCACTATACAGACTTTCAGACCTAGTATGGGGAAAAATAAACCGAGATACAATACTTTTTAATTAGGAAACGTTCCTAATTTTGTAGTGCTAATTTTCTGTACCATGTAAAAAAATATCTGTACAATTTTTTTATTGTAATTAGTTGTAATCTAATCATAAGCCGTTTATTCGTTTGTAAGAAAACTAACCGTTAGATATTGACATAAATTAATATATGAATTGTCTAAAAAGTAATTCCGCCTAGCTGCATTTCTCCGCTAACAATCGCTTTGGTGTGAACAATCAACGGTTTCCCCGTTCAACAATAGACAATATTTACTAGTAGAGAGTACAAAGGAGAATGCATGCGTGTAGGTATGTCGTGTTGCATGCTCGATCGTTGTATGTTTGAAGGTATTAGAAGTTTAGGCTCTAAATAGATAGATATCTCTGATGCATACACAAGGATTAAAAAAAACATTTTACAAATGATCTTAAAACTAGGTTGTGGTCATAATGAGCGGCATTATCGCACTGACAAAAATAAAAACAAACACGCTCACGACTTTGTTTCTCATGTATGTGAGTGTGTGGACTCCCTTCTCCGTATTCAAATTCTTGATTGGTTCATTATGGTCATATATGGTTGATTTTGCGTGTATTCCTGGTGGACATCCTCAGATAAATACTCAGTGAGTAGACCTTTGAGGATACTAAGTAGGGAGTAGTCAGAGGCACGTACAATTTGTTGCATTTGGCACGTGCCTGCGTTTTGCAAGTAATTAGCATTTCACGTGACAGGTTGCAAGCCTATCGTCTATAACACAATTATAAAATAAAAAATCCAGTAAGTGCATGGTTGTTTTTAGGATTATAAATGGCATCTAAACCTAGAATTAGCAGTAAACATGTAATATTTTAATTAATTGTCCCCTGAGAAAATAGGTTCCTAATAAACCTAGGTTCTTTTAGACAATAGAATAACCGTGATAACCATATGAAACCTAGTAATTAAAATTATAATTTGTATAATGACAAATCATAATTTTAAAGTTACAGGTAAGAATTGCTTTAACATAATATGAGACATTAAATGTAAAAAAAAAACAACTTCCTCACGTGCTTACGTTATTTTGCGCAAACGGGACAATGTTTTAGATAAAAAATAAATGTGAAATAGCCCACAAAAATTCGGCTAGTCTATCACGACTAAGATGATGAGGGTTTTTTTTTTTTAAGTTTTACTTGAAAAGTATTAATTTCTTCAGGAAAGAAACTTGTATAGGCCCTCTTCGGGACTATTTTCTATACAACAACAAAATAATCATTAAAATCGGTTTAAGCAATACACAATAATGAAAAATAAAAAAATAGAAAAGGAGGAGGCTCCTTTTTTGAAAAATATGACTTTGCGTTGATAGATCAGTCAGTTATTAATATCTATACTTATAAAACAAACGATTTTATAAGTATAGATATTAATTTTATAAGTATACATAATTGAATCTTTATAAAACTACTTGCACCTAAATTGTATAATTATCAAGTGAAACTGAATCTTGTTAAATCTTTCCTTTTATTATTGTAAACTGTTTAGGTAGTTTTTAAAAAATAAATTATTTGTGCTAATTTGTATTTGTAAGTACATCATAATTTCCAATGTCTCGAGAGTGATTTGTTCAAATAAAATCTCTATCTATAGATAGTTTACTATGTATAGTAAACACAGATTGCAGTATTCTTAAAAATTGCTCTTCAAAACCTGTTTTATTACAAAATTATTACATACGAACAATTGTAGAAAGTGCGGGTAGTAATCTAAACAGGTTATGACTGGAACTTGAAAAACATGATTCCATAAATGTACAAATACCAGAGTTCTTTGGGTCATGGAGCAATTTTGCAGTAGAGTTATCCTACAAAAAATTAGATTCAGCTCAATGGTTTAATCTGCACTTAAAAAATGCATAAATTAATTAATTATACACACACACATACACACACGCTCACGACTGTCTTCCCCATGGTGGACATCCTAAGAGAGTAGATCTTTGAGGATACCAAGTAGGGGGGTATTCAGAGGCACGTCCAAACATTACATTTGGTACATGCCCGCGTTTTGCAAGTAGTAAGCATTCCACGTGACAGGTTGCAAGCCCATCGCCGCTTATTGGAACACTAACTGTTGGCACATGCCTTCGAATTTTTGGTTCTAGGGCATGCCGGTTTCCTCACGATGTTATCCTTCACCGTTTTGAGCACGTGTTAATGCGCACATAAATTTTTCGAGTATATTCATTATAACGATTGTTTTACTATTATTAGCACCAACAGCCTCCTGAGCACGGTGGCTGAGCGGCTGGACGGTCCTATACTCTGTGCTGCCCTGTCTCTCAATGCGTTATGCCAAATCATAATTCATAAGTATTTTTATTAGATGTGAATTTATTGTGACATGAACTAACTTCTGTGGCGCAGTGGGCGAAGGCCCGCCTGAGACGCAGAAGGTTGCGGGACAAATATTTGTATCTGCGAATATTTGTTTTGTTGTTTGCGAGATGTATGTATTTACAAAAAATATATATATAAGTAGTATATCATTCATTTAGTTCCCATAACACAAGCTCTGCTTACTTTGGAGCTAGATGATGCTGTGTGAAAAATGTCCAGCATTATTATTATTATCTATTATGAATGAATTTACTAACAGTTAAGCCTAAGTCGCTAATGGTGTTAAATCCGAAATAAATGATTTATTAATTATTATTATCACATTTTTAATAACAATAGACTGAAATACTTTGATGTAAGACCTAAACTGATGTAAATTTCATCATAAATAAATGAATGTAAATAAAAGTACATTTTCCTACTAATATTATAAAAGCGAAAGTTTAATACGAAATAAAATAAATTAATTCGACAGATACAATAACGCAGAATATAGGTACTTACGTAACTTAAATATTATAACGACTCTACCATTCTAGGGTATCTGTTGTATGCACAAAGTAATTTTAAGCGACCTATGCAGTATGTAATTTAAAACAAGATTAATTTTCAAAATTGCAAAACCCCTGATCGTGTTTTCCATCTATTGCAGCGGCTTTTTGTGTCATTTTAATTATTAAGTTTGCGGCAATGGTCTTACAACCTGTCACGTGGAATGCTTATTTTCAAAAAGCGGACATGTGCCAGTTGTAATTTAAGGATGTGTCTCTGACTACCCTCTACTTGATATCCTCAAAGAACTACGCACTGAGTATGTGTCTGTGTCTGGGGCATACAGTCGTGAGCGTGTTTTCACTAAAGGACTCATTTTTGAAGTAATACAAGACGTTTCCAGAAAACCGTATAACCTATCCTTTTACTATTATAAACGCGAAAGGTAAAAAAAGGGAGGATATATGTATGTTTGTTTGTTACTCTTCCACGCAAAAACTACTGAACGGATTTTGATGAAACTTTACAGTAATCTTATATCAGAATACAACATAGGCTCCTTTTTGTCCGGGAACAACGCAGGCGAAGCCGTAGGCAGAGGCTAGTCAGTATATAAATATGTTTCGAAGAAAAAAATACTAGCTATTTTTCTATCAAGGTAATTCTTTTTAGGTCAAACGTTAGTAGGAAATAGAGTCAAGAACAACATTTTCATGACTTAAAAGAATATGTCAACCGGCTATCATGTTTATATAATAATAAACTGAGATTGTACGAGTGTCTGTATTATTTTCATGGCCCTGGGAACGTCACGCGATAAGTTTCGCCAACATATAATTGTTATTACTATGCAATAATGGAATAAACTTGTTTTATGTTTCTTGTTAAGACCCAGAATATTTTTCTGAAAATATGCTGGCTCAATTGCGGATGAATGCAAAAAGAATAACTGATGATCGACATCGATCTTTTAGTTTAAGTCACATCACTATGGGCAAAGGTGCATCCTTACCCCATCTCTATTCTTCCCTTCTCAATGCAACATGGCCGCGAGTGCATGTTCCACAAATTGAAATTGTCTTAAAACTTTTGAAGAATATTAAATAAACATTGATAAAGTCATTGGTCGTTATCATTGAAGAAAGCAACAACCTCACAGCCTTAACAATAACTAAATAATCAAACTTTATAAAACGGGCCTTTTTTCTGATGAGTGACGTGAAAACGTGTCTCTTAACGTTAGATAGATAACTCCGTCCGTATATTGTATGTTTCTTTTATTATTTTCGAGTATTTTCTCAAACTTTCGCTATTATTGAACATAATAATTTGCAGTCAAGCCGTGGTCACGCTACGGCAGTACCTTATTACACTTGATATTCATCAAAAAACGGATGAGAATAGAATAGAAAGTGATTTATTTGACATAACAAGAAATCATAGCTTTTTTGCTACTTCAATTATCGAGTCACAAGATTTTATATACAGTATCCAGGCTTCATAAATAAATCTAACCGATTTAAAATGTATGTACCTATTGTTTTGTAAAAGGATCATTAAAAAGAATATCCAGCCTTGTTTTCTTGCTTTTCTTTCCTGGCTTGTTCGCGGAGAAATTGTTTTGTAAAAGGATCATTAAAAAGAATAACCAGCCTTGTTTTGTTGCCTTTCTTTTCTGGCTTGGTCGCGGAGGAACAGGCAGTAGATAAAACCGACGTTACAAAGTGATCCTTGTGATTTTAATGAATCAATTAATTTTGACTTTGAACCGACATATTCATATTCTTGACACAATTCCCCACACTATGTATCCCTGTATCGTGCGTATCAGGAACTACAAGTACCGCGGTACCACAAGACCCGCACCCGCAACAAATAACTGAAGAACATGCAGTCATTTATCCCGCTCTGAGTGGGAATCGAGCCCGCATCTATTGTGTGGAAGTCAGCTTCTCGCCCGCCACTCCATCAAGTTGATTTGTCAAGAACGATCAGACCACAAGCTATGCCATCAGAGTGTCAATTAGTTAGGATCAATGAAACCATGCATATCATATAAAAACAAACAAACACGCTCACGACTGTATTCCCTATGAGGATACCAAGTATGGGGTAGTTAGAGTCCAAACCTAAAATTTGGCACATTCCCGCGGTTTGCAAGTAGTTAACATGACAGGTTGCAAGCCCATTGCCGTATATTGGAACACTAACCGATGGCACATGCCTTCAAACTTTTATTTTTAGGGCATGGTGTAGGACGTGCTCAAAACGGTGAACGTTTTGAGCACGTGTTAATGCGTACATACATTCGAGTGGAAAAATACATTGGTGCACGACCGGGTTCGAACCCATGACCTCCGGGTCGAAAGTCAGGGTACCGCTCAATAGGCCAGCACGGCTCACACAAATAGCTTATTTACAATGGTACAAGGAAAGTCCAGTGTGACCTATTAAAGCAGAACCTTTCACTTGCAGTTACTGTTTGGTGAAAGTACCCACATACATGTACCAATGGACGATGTCTAGACTTCGAAAGGTAATTTTTAATGTTCAAAAAAAATATTTCTAATTTTATATCTTAAAGCATGAAGGTATTGAAAACTGTTTTAAAATGTAATAAAACTTGAAGAATACTCTGCTCAATAAAAAAATATTAAGAATGGTTTTGACATTTTTGCTGTTAAGTTTAAGTCTCTCTCTCTGTCTCTCTCAGTCTCTCTCTCTTTCTTGCCTCTTATGAGTTAAAACATACATTTTATCGCGTTATATTTTACTGTCAGATGTTCATCGTTAACTCCTAGACGATCCATAAATCCAATACAAGAACACTAATCGAACTATTTTTCACATTTTCCAAGAGTAATTTTCTCATAATAAACATTGAATACTATACAAGGACATACTGAAACATCATGTTATCTACAGATAAGAAAATAAAATTTGAGATTAACCATTAAAAGTGATAGTCTCGAGAAAGATTCGAGAAAACCCCTTACAACTTTTAAGCACACACAATTGACCCTCATGCTCCTAATAAAAAATCTTCATGGTCAATTAATTCACACGATTATATAAACTCTTAGGAGTGGCGGAATTTGGGACGAATTTCCATACGTTGACGCTTTGATACGTACGTGGGTGAAATTTATAAAATATGGGTGGCATAAGAAAGTTGATCAGACTTGCAATGATTTACAAACATCTACAGTAATATTCTGGATGTTTTCTATGTATAAAAATGTAAGTATAAATATCCCATAATACAAGTTCTACTTTGGGGCTAGATGATGCTGTGTGAAAAACGACAACATTATTTATTATTTATTTAATATAATAAAGAGGTAAAATGTATTTGTTACTTTATTTGTAGGAAATAATCTCTAAAACTGCTCTCGATTATATATTTTTAATAAATTTTAGCTAAGCTATATTAGATTAATACAGGGTATAACTTATTTTGATAAACAACAGTTTTCAGTTCGAAATATCAATATTTTAAATCAAGTCGGAAGAAATTGCCTGCTTTATCCGCGTACGCCGACTAAATGCATGGATACATGAACGTATAATGTCAAACGCTCTAAAACGTTTTGGCCCTTAGCTGTAAGTTTAAGAGTTTTTTTTAATAAATAAATAAAGGAGTGTAATTAACCAAATAACAACTAAATAAACGTTACAAATAATGTAGTATTGACAATTGTCTGACTCGCACTACCAAAATAATTAACTTTACTCAAGTCCATAAACTAAACATTGCTGTAACGAAAAGATAAGTCAGATTGAACTTACCTTTGTAGTTAACTACAAACTTAACTTTGTAGTTGAAAAAACTATTTAGGGGGTCCTATTGCTAACGTCAATGTTAATTCTCCAACAGTAAATGTAAGTTAGTAATAAAAAAAAATTTTTCATCTGTAAATGTAAATAAACTACAAATTAACAATTTTCGGACTTGTTTCTTGTACTGTGAGACCTTGCTTCATTTCAAATTTCATGATTCTAGGTCAACCGGAAATACCCCGGGTTCTGATTTATTTGCGAGTATCAAAATATGTATTTTTTTATTGCGTTGACTTAGAAACTTGATTTTTTAGAGCTCCAAGGTACTTTTAACCTTCGTATTTGATATTAATTTCAACTTAATATCTCTACGCGTTCCTGAGAAAAAGGATCTTGACAGACAGACAGATAGGCAGACGTATAACGAAGTGATCCTATAAGGGTTCCGTTTTTTCCTTTTGAGGTACGATACCCTAAAAATGACTCGATGATGAACACATTATTTCAATATTCGTAACCAAAAACGAAGTATTATTAAATTAATTATCCTACTAGTTTTAATAATTGTATTATTAAAACTAGTAGGAGATAATAATACTACTAGTTTTAATAATACGTTAAAAAAATAAAAAATGACTTTTCCTACTCAAAAAAGCATAATTACACATTTTTTAATTTTCACTTTCGATCAAAGCGGATACAGCTATTACTGACCGCCACTACCATAGCGTCAGTGTGACCACGTCTTTACTTCTAAGAACAATAAATAAATATATGAAATTAAAAAAGTTGTCATCGAGCTATTTATGATAATATGTATGAATGAAAAACAAAGTGTATAAGTAGTATATCAGTCATGTAGTTCCCATAATACGATCTCTACTTAGCTTGGAGCTCGATGATGCTGTGTGAAAAATGACCAGAATTATTATAATATTTTTTTCATAAAAGACATTTCGGGCTGGTGCAGTGATATTTTCTCTCTAGAAGACTCTCCTAGAGAATTATATCTCTTTTTTAAATTTACTTTCTTGTGTATCCTATAACATTGTCTTAGCGTTTTCCACACTCGTGTATTATGGAGAAAAGCCAACAATTAAACCTGACCCAGTCGGTCACGGGCACCGATCGATAAAATACCAGTTCTCGATAAGCTGACATTGTTCGCACAATTTAACCGGACGCTCCAATAACCTCAGAATATACGCGTTTCCCCGTAATTATACATTGCTATTTCTAGGAAGTTTATGCAGAGGGATTTCATTTAAACCTATGATGTATAATAGAATAGAATAGAATATCATTCATTAAGACGGAAATGCAATATTTAAATAAATAAATAATGCTGGACATTTTTCACACAGCATCGTCTAGCCCGAAAGTAAGCAGAGCCTGTGTTATGGGAACTACATAACTGATATACTAATTATATAATTTTTTAAATACATACATATTATACATAGAAAACACCCAGATCCCGAGACAAATATTTTCAGTTGCAAACATTTGTCCCGCGGCGGGAATCGAACCCGCAACCTTCTGCGTCTCAGGCGGGCCTTTGCCCACTGCGCCACAGACAATTATTAAACTTTATTAATATAATTGGTGTGACAGCAGTCTATAGAAATGTAATGTGGTAGACCCAATAGCATTGCAGTGCTCTAGTTTAATCTTCAATCCGGGACTGGTACCGAACGTAAAGTAACTCGTGGCAATTCATATTAATTTAGTAAAGTACTAAATTAATATGAATGTTTGTATATTAAAATATACAAACAGCATCTAAGGTCAAAATGATGGATTGCCACGCTGAATGGCAATGCTAATACGTACTATGATTAAAAAAGAAAACTCAGACCGGAAGTCTAAATGGCTGTTTTCAACGTGGGCTCTAAACTCTAAAATATAAATCATTCAGTGAAAGTATGTAATATATTCAAAGAAAGTGAGCATAACTGATAATAAGCATGAGACAAAAGCTGCCTCTCTATTCATAAAAAGCTCTGAGAAAAGAAATCATTCGAAGAATAGCGAAGATAAAACAGATCTTATTAATCACTTGAATTTCTCTTCCGATAGGTAAAACATGCTGTCACTTTTAAAACTGTCATGGTTACGAAGGGTTAAAATTTAAGCGCTAGCTGCAGAGTTCCATCAGATCACCCATGGATCTGGATCGATGGTAGTTGCATTTAGAACTGAGCGCTACCTTGGTTGAGAAGACATATTAGTTTTGCCAAGGCCACCGCGTCAGTTTTACAGGGTACAGGGCATAGATCCTAGCTATATCCTATCCTATCCTACTACTATTATAAACGAGAAAGTTTGTGAGGATGGATGTTTGTTTCTCTTTCACGCAAAAACTACTGAACGGATTTTGATGAAACTTTACAGTGGTAAGCTTATACATCAGAATAACACATAGGGTACTTTTTATCCGAGTACCACGCGGTCGAAGCCGTGGGCAGAAGCTAGTCAGTCAATAAAATTCTGCGCCTCAAACATTTGGATTCTGAAATGTCACCAACTAAAATGCCAATCTGAACAAATATGACTTTTCCAAAGGTGTGTTTACTTTTCATACCATTTTATTTCTAAATAGGTAGATGTTTTTAATAGTCTTCTCGTGAATATGGACAATATTATATATTTATCGTATGCCATGTGTCCGAAATTATTGAATTGAATTGAATACACATATTATGGAGTATACACAAACCTATTTACCTATTAAGATTTTTATGAGATCAAATATTGCTCAAAGTATGATTTTGAAACAGTATTTAACATCTCAAAACCACTTGGAATTAGTGAGAGGTGTGAACCGATGAAGATGCGTCTGTCCTTGCATTTTTTCATGTGTACAGACTCGCTTGCACAGGTGTCGTGATTGTACCTTAGGTGTAAATTTTTGTACTTTCACAATATGCCACAGTATAGACTATGCAGTAAGATGTCTCAATCTGACGTAATTACAGGTACATCGCATTATCACACTTATAAATCTGAGAGCAGAATTCAGCACGTCTTTTAAATCAATGTATTTGTATCAATGGATAAATTTGGATATGTAGAACGACCATATTAAATGGAAGCTAATAGTTACCGATAAATTTAATATTGAATTTCAAAATAACCTACTCCCCATCGAATGAGCAACCCTCCCCTCCCTCCCACAGCTTTCCACCACGAAAAGTAAACTCCGATTAGTACTGTATGTACATAAATTGAGTCTAAACTCCTTCGCAGAATTCTTCGATTTGGGCAACTAATACTTAATTTAAAATTAAACTTCGATATATTTTAGTACTAGATCTAGAGCATGCACAAAAAAAAAACACGAAATACTTCTACAGTACTTGCGTGTACACGAACAAGTAGGATCTCATTTCGATACTGTAGAAGTATTTCGTGTTTGTTTTTTGTGTTAAAAACTACTTTCAACGTTATGGCAATGATATTGGAGTAAACCAATACAATACCGGCTAGGTATGCACAGTAAACATTCCTGACATTGACTTTCACTTGTTTGCCAAACTTGTTGATAAATAACTGAAGCCTGCAACTTCAATACAAATAATAACGGAATTTTTCACTTGTTTTTGTGACAACTTTGCAATAACTAGACGTGTTGTTTCTTTTTTACAGGATGTTGTAGAAACTAAGCAGTGATTCGTTTGTTTTATGTATTATTTATTTAAGGAAACAGAAGGCGGTTAAAAAGTTTCACGAGTAAGATGAATAGTAGACAAATAAGTGTGAACAAGCAAAGTAAACAGATAACCTACAAGATTACAATCAACTTAATACATAAAAAGCAGAAACATAATGAGATAAAAAACTAGTATTAATTATAGTACTTTACAACAAAATATAATGATGTTAAACAATAGACTACATTACTCGGACGCCATATTTTTTAGATTGAAGATGTCATGCCCAAAGACGGTTGACTACATCTGTGGCGCAGTGGGCGAAGGCCCGCCTGAGACGCGGAAGGTTGAGGGTTCGATTCCATCGCGGGATAAATGTTTGTATGACCTGCATATATTTGTCTCGGGTCTGGGTGTTTTTTATGTATAATATGGATGTATTTACAATAGGGCTTCCAATACCGGGATCCCGGTATCAGCCAATACCGGGATCACGGAAAATTTTTCGAGATTTTTAATACCGGTATTGAAATGTACATAAACGGGATCCCGGTATTAGTGATTTTATTTAAATTTTAGTACAAAACACAAAATAGGTAATAAACTATCACTACCGCACATAGAAATTTTTATCCATTTATTTATTTTGGAATATTTTAAATCGGACTTCCTGGAAGTCCCGCGTTGCTCTAAGTTTTAAGTACAGTGGGGATGTTAACACCCAAATATCGTTGAGATTCTTATTACTTAAAAAAATGTTGTTAGACAAGTTTTGTGAAATTCTATAATAATAAATGTGATTTGTCATAACTTTTATAACGCAAATTATCGTAAAAAAAAGACTGATCTAAATGACACTTATTATTATTGTCATATAAAAAGATAATTGTACCTACATGTAAATAATATTATTTGACAAAAAAACTTTGTTTATTAATTTTACCTTCTAAATACGTATACTTCAAAAAAAGAATAAAATTAACAGTCTGATAAAAATAAGGTTTTTTTCAATACCGGTATCCCGGAATCCCGGTATTTAGAAAAAAACATTCGGTATTAATACCGGTATTGAAAAAATCCGGTATTCGAAAGCCCTAATTTACAACATGTAGTTTCCATAATACAAGCTCTGCTTAGTTTGGGGCTAGATGATGCTGTGTGAAAAATGTCCAGCATTATTAATTATTATACACAGAGGAAACCTACTTATCTTAGTATACGCAGTATAAGATCACTATCTAGTCTATCCAAAGTTTTATAAAACACACAAACACATCTTAACCTCAATTTCCTCTCTTTAATAAAGCCACTCCCTACTCGAGATGGACGAAGATGGCGAAAAATTGAACTAAGGAATCTCTTAGTGACAGATTTCCATGACAAAATTAAATGTCAGTAACCAACAGAAAATGTACTTCGCGGGAACTACATGGGGTAGTGGCCACAGAAAGGTCAGAAAGGAGTCCTTAGCCACCTGGCAAACGGATACACAAAAATGTTAGTTAATTGACCTATTCATAAATACCTGTTATATATGTAGATGATGTATGACGCAGGTTTGGCTTCGATTCCCGCAGCGAGACAAAATTAATGTGCATAATCCTTGTTAATTCTAGTTTGGGGTTAAGACTATTTATATTTATGCTGGTTATATAATATAAAAAGCCTTTATTCGGACTTTTTACAATATTTCTTTGTTTGTATGTTTGTTTTATGTTTGTTTTCTCCTATCCTAATATCCACACATTATATCAATTTCATACATCACCTTGCAAACCTCAACAATAGGTAATCTGCCGAACGGTCTTCAAAATGCTACAAAATATTTCCTCATAAAAATCTTGTTATTTCACGTTAGCAAACGATCAATAGTTTAGCATCTAATATGTCACCATCTGGAGGTCAGTTTCAACACAGATCCTATCGTTATTAGCTTGTAATTTATATGGAAGGGGGGCTTTGTAAAATACGAGACTTGTGACACTGCTGATGATGAAAGTTTACGGGTACTTTGTTATTTGATTCGCCTACGTGTGCCGTCAAATATCGCGAATGAATAATTATACAATTATGAAATAACTATAATATAGTAGGCATAGTACAACAGTGATTGCGAATTGTTTGCAATAAAAAAAAAACAAAACTGTGGGATTTAGCATCCCACAAAGCCGTGTTGGCCTAGTGGGCGATAACCCGACTTCTGATCCGGAGGTCGTAGGTTCGAACCCGGTCGTGCACCAATGAATTTTTCCACTCGAAAAATGTGCTCAAAACTGTGAAGGAAAACATTGTGAGGAAACCGGCATGCCCTAGAATAAAAAATCGATGTGCCAACAGTTAGTGTTCCAATAAACGGCGATGGGTTTGCAACCTGTCACGTAGAATTCTAACTTGCAAAACGCGGACGTGTACCAAAGACCTCTGACTACCCCCTACTCGGTATCCTAAAAGATCTACTCACTAAGTATGTATCTGAGGATGTCCACCTTGGGAAGACAGTCGTGAGCGTGTTTATTTGTTTTTTTTTTTGGGATGTCAATGAAATGTGTTTGTTAATTTTACCGTTTTAGCGGTAGGCCCCAAACTAGGCATAGACTGTATCTTGAAGACCGTATTATCTAGTGCAGAATTTAAAAAATTACAGTTACCTAACGGTAGGAACGTTTAGCTGTAGCTAGCTCGGTTTTAACGGGTATCTAGCTGCACGCAAGGGGCAAGTTCAAACCCCGCTGCGGGACAAATGTTTAAATTTGCTGTAGATATTGATTCCGAATCTGTGTGTTGTGGTAACATGGTACTTATATTTCCTGATACTCATGACACAGGGAATCGTAGTGTGTGGTCAAGACTATGGATGTGCCTGTGGAGTGTTTACCTAGTATTATTAAAAAACGCCCCCAAAGTATTTAATTATTTTAGAATTTACTTTTTTAGTGCATTCCTACACTCCTCATTTTGAACTGAATTGGAGCCCCCTAATTTCAGGTCTCTCTAGGACTTTCATTGCCAGTCTACCGACTAGAGTGAATCTCGCAACGATTTTATTTAGATTGTAACTTTGATGCTTTCGATAAAAAAAACCTTATTTATTTCAAAATCAATACCAGACTAACTTTTACGTTTATAGACGGATATACCTAAATCCTACGCCTACATCCTACTACTATTACAAACGTGAATGTTTGTGAGGATGGATGTTTGTTACTCTTTCACGCAAAAAATACGGAACGGATTTTGATGAAACTTTACAGGAATATAGTTTATACATTAGAATAACACATAGGCTACTTTTTATCCGGGTTCCACGGGGTCGAAGCCGAGGGCAGAGGTTTATAAACGTGAAAGTGTGTGAGGATGGGTGTTTGTTACTTTTTCACGCAAAAACTACTGAACGGATTTTATTGAAACTTTTCAGTAATGTAGCTTAAACATCAGAATAACACATAGGCTACTTTAAATCCGGGTACCACGCGGGCGAAGCCATGGGCAGAGGCTAGTAAAACATAAAATTTAAAGACCTTCATCCTCCATCCTTCACGTGTCATTAATGCAATCTCATCAATCGATTGTGTGCCTACTGGATATTATTTTATGAAACTGCAATATCATCCATTTTGTCTGTGTGATCCAACGCTCACAAAGATAATTTAAGTCATAGCACCCGCCTACAGAACCCAGACGTTCTAGAGCTAAAATTAGGTTTCTAAATGAAACTGCAATTGCGTTGGCCTTTGCAACCCGACGTTGCTTCAAATTGCCTACGTAATTGTAAAGCTTTGATATAATTAATTATTATTTATGATTTAGTTTGGATTTTAACATCATTATTTTTAGTAGACTTAGAATGAAATGTTAGTAAATTAATTCATAAACAACATTTATACGTACATAGTTCATGTACCGAAACATAAATTCACTTTCTAAAAACAAAACACGTTATTTTTAAATTGACGTGTCTTTATGATCCTTGTGATTTCAATGAATAAAAATCTATTGACTTTGACTTTGACTTATCAAAATTCATATCACTTTTGACAGTTTGTCAGTTTGTTTGATTACTATTTTTAAGGCCCGAACAAGTTTCCGGTCAGTACCGATGTAAGTGTCATCGTTTGTTAGTATTTACATTATTTTTGTATTCTTGGATTGCAGCGTGAAATTTCCAATAAGCGTTTGCTTATAAATACATTATAATAAGGGACTACTCGATATCTCTTTTATACAAATTTGTAATACGAAAATAGGAATTGAAATAAGTTGTACTTTCACAATGTTATTTAATAGATATCGGACAGCGTATTTTTCTTAGGGACAAATAATTAGGAGGTTGGATGAAATCGATGAATGAATGAATGAATGAAATGCATTAATGAAAAGAATGAATGAATGAATGAAGGAAATGAATGAATGAAATTAATGAATGAAAGAATGAATGAATGAATGAAATGATGTTTGAAGAGGAGGGTCATACCAACAGCAGTGCATTGTCACAGGCTGCCAATAATAACGATGAGAGTAAGTTAAGTACCTCCCGTAAATAAATATTGTGAGTACGAATACTTAGATAAAATCTATGATGAAGTGCACAACTACTCATGTCGAGCCTTAATGGTTTTAATGGGCCTTTTCTATTTGAATGGGAGAAATGCTTACTTTACATTTGCTTTGTACTAAACTAACCTTTCCATATGTAAAGTCGTCATAGACGTCTAAGTTGCACTATTCATATGAATACCTATCAATAGTTAGGAAGGCTGGTTCATAATTTTCATAGAACTATATGAATAATTTTAGCAGATCACCTTGTAAGTGCATGCTTACTTGCAACATAAATGTATCTACCTACTAAGTATTCTAAACATCCGCTTTGTATGCCAAATTTTCATCGAAAACGGCCACTTATACCGCTTTCTTCACTTAGATTGCACGAAAGCTTGGTTAATAAGTACGTTTACACATTACTTTGGTAATAACACAAATAATAGTGAAATTGCAAATAAAACTCGATAAATTTGCTCTTCACACACTTTGAGAAAGTATAGCTGGTGTGTTTTGTTTTCGAAGAATGAATTGGCCAAAACAATTACTTTGGGCTTTGGACCGTTTGTTGGAAAGTTATCATCTTGAAATATTTTATTTGTAGAGGAAGGCTCTGCGAAGGCGCTCAGCAAATCAAAAATGAGACACGGTACGATTTTATTGTTAGAAAATTAAGTTGTGTAGGGAGTTTTTTTTTAACAAATTACAGTATTTGCTAGGTTTTATAAGTGCATGATGAAACTCTTTTGTCTCGCATAAGACTCATTACATTTCGTCAACTAACCATGGCCTGCCAACAAGCCGAAACGAACAATTTTCAATTTAATGTTCTCATGATAATTTAGCAGTTTAGGTCGTGTTTAGAGAGAGGATCACATAAATAATAAAATCCATATTACGCTTAAGATATTTGATCAGTCTTAGAGCCCTTTATAAACGCAGGTTTAGTTTATTTCATTAAGTACTTACTTGTTTTTAAATTCTCCCGCCTTACTGCCCCACCTTGGGTGCCCAATTTAAACGGACAGAGCGCTAGATAATTCCAAATAGTCGATTTTTAAATATCGACTATTTAACAATATTATTTCGATAATTACATGTAAAGGTTCTACAGTTCCTGTCTTGTCATGTCAAAAAAACAAACAAGCTCACGACTTGATCATGGTGTCCAGGATGGACATCCTCAGATCTGTATTCAGTACACAGATCTGTGGCGATACCAAATAGAGGGTAGTCAGAGGCACGTCAAAACCAGCGTCTTAGAAAAGATACCTAAGTTAAAGAAAACATGCACCTCACTTGGTTCACATCTTATCTCTCTGTACATTTACACACTTTAGGTAGGTAGATGCAAAAAGGTTGCACATTATGTTAATCCTAATCTTAATAAAAAAGAAACTGAAAATGGTACGCTTAAGATTCGTAAAAATCTTAAATGTTGTAGTTTTGTACAACATTTTGTAGATGTGAATCATGTCCTTAAGTAGGATAAAAGTACCTTATGTTGAATTCTACTGAGTCTACGTTATAAAACATACTGGCGAAATTAAGCCATCTTTGGTATTTGTATTTGAATTTATTTATTCAATCGAAAAAGTTGCATAATTGGTCTAAACTAAAATCACAAGTACCTACCAAACAAAAGTTGTACAGAGTTGCAAGTTCAATATCTCATCAGATCGGCTCATCGCAGATTGTTATTGGAACGAAGTTCTTTATCGCGCGTTGTGAAAGGGGGCTAGACGGAAAAAATTCTCACGAAAAGTTGTAACGACACTTTTTGCTATAGTAATCTGTGCGGCGTGCGCATGTTTCTGTCTGTCTCTCTCGCTCTCTTATAGAAAGCAAGCCAGATTTTTTTAAAATTTATTACAATTCCTTCACTAATTAATCGAAAGGAACTTCGTTCCATCCGGGTGTCCCTTGACACCTCTCATTTTGTTGTCGATAGTTTAATTGAAATTAAATTGTCCACAGAAAGGGCGCATCACTAATCCATTTCAAATGTAATTTTTTTAAATATTGCACATCGACTCTGTTGGTCTTTCTACTCCTAAGTCTATGAAGGTAGGTGTGTAATTCTAGGTTCCTAGTTAACGTATGAAATGTAAGATGTTGCAGGGTCACGCAGATCGTGTTATAGCATGCCTCAGCGACGCGTTTCAATCTATAATTACTAAACTAGACGCAACGTGTAGATTGCGTCTAGTTCCAAAGGCATTTTCTACTTGACACTTTCTTAGCATAGATAGATGGATGCATAGATAAACTCTTTATTATGGAGAACACCATTCTACAGTATAAACAAAACATAATATAACAATAAAAAAGAAATGTGCAATGAGCGGTCTTATCGCTAAAAGCGATACATACTCAGTGGATAGATCTTTGGGGATACCCAATAGGTGGTAGTTAGAAGCATGTCCATTACATTTGGCACATACCCGCATTTTGCTAGTAGCATTCACTGTAATACTAATATATTCAAAGCATTTAAACTGTAAACTTTTGTAAAACGATCTGAAACCAAATGATATTTTAGTTATGAAGGTTCATTGCGAAATTTCAATTCAAATCCTTCTTCCACAACCTTTGTGGTCAGAGACTATGGCAATGATTTTCTAATCGGATATCTCAACTTATTCATGAATCTGTGCGGTTATCTACAAGTTAATAGCCTTATTAACAAGTTTAAAACCGTTTTATAGTAGGTAGGTTTTAATTGAGTTTTAAGCGCATTTACATGATGTTGGGAAGGGTGGCATTACCTTTTTAATCGAATTAATATAATGAGGAAGCTATGTTTTTTTTGTGTTTATATACACCCTATTTGCACGTCTATAGCCCGCGATGCTTGTTTCTAAGTACTTGTTTTATTTTTATTTTTTAGTGAATTATATTGTGCTTGTTATGAATACTTATATTATGTACTTAATTTATGTTTTTTTTTATGATTACGAATATCAATTAATGTAATCATGGAGAATTCAGTCGTGAGCGTGTTTATTTATCTTGTGCTGGAAACTCTAGATTAAATTCGATATGATTTGAAAAAATATCATAAGTAGATCAATTGCTATGCGTTAACAAGTTATTAAGACCCTAAGGTAGCCTAGGTAACTTGCCATGCCTGCTTTTCCACCATACTTAACTTTAAGTGTTTGAACCATGTGACCCAAACGCAATAAGATCTAGGACCTGACCTACTAGTATCTGTTAGTTCTATAGTCTAAAGGAACTTAGCTGGACCTATTCTATTCTGACAATTCTTTCGGCTTTGAGATCGCAACCTATAGATTACAGCTCTGTTTTATAATCATTCGCTAACTTTAAAAAGTCACTAAATCTAGCCCTGTCCTTTTCTAACACTGAACAAAGGAAGGAGCTTGGCAACTTTTAGCACGCTGCTAAAGTTATTGATTGATTATGAAATAGAGGGATTGAGTTTTTGTGCCTGTTATGTTATTTTGACTGTAATACGGCAAAATATACCATGTAGTTATACACTATATAGGTAACCTACTATGGGCACCACACTTTAAATCATTATAGTTTTAATCGTCGAAGTACGGGCAAGGTTACGTTCTCTGATTTAATATACATTTGAATGGAAACTTAAAACCAGTTTATTATGTAGTTTGTTTATGCTGAAAGACAAATGTCAGTTTTGAGTTGCATTTGCTTATTTTATAGCGGCATCCTTGGAAAATTGGGTAAGATTCGCCACGTGACTATAATGTTCAAGACCATAAATTTATGGTTGTTACCCTTGACTTGAAATATTTATTATTTAGCTACTGATTTATACTATTTAGATTGTGGTAAATCATTTTAAAATGAATCGACGGCTTATAACTAAAGCAGTTTTTTCGTCTGGCTGTTCTATAGGGTATTTTTAGTTTTTTTTTGATATTTAAGTCTATAGCTAAATGATAAAAACACAGCTTAATTCATTCTTATACGTGGCGTCAGGACGTTATTTGTCTGTTACTACTATCTCCGTTGCTTATTCGATAGAAATACAGATTTTTTATCGATTTGTACATTTTCAAGTATACTTCTTAGATAGGTTACATCGCTACAACTAATGGGCTCTAAAACAGACGATGGCAAATAGGGGCTTAAAAAAGACTACTTGTTAAACAGCTACTGACCTAGGACGCTCTTTAAAATAAGTTTTTTCGAAATCCACCATCACTACCATTATATAATTTCCAAAACCCGTCTAACTCCAGCTCACTTACTTAACCAACGAAGTCGAAGGCATAAGATTTTATAGTCTCATAAAAGACCTTCTCAGTCACCATAAAAGAACTTGACAGGCCAATTTTATCTTGATGTTTTTATTGTATTTTACTTCAGACACGCTCATCCGATGTTAAGAAGTCGCAATAAATATCTACCCTCATCTTACTGTAGAACTCAAGTTATATTTGAAAGATCAGTTACCTATCTAACTGTACCGGTGATCTCCTAAACCGAGGTCGATCCGGTCCGAACGGTGTCACAGGTGCGACTACCGTTATGTGACAAGTGAGTAAGGGATAAGTGGCAGAAAATGACAGAACACAGGTCAGCAAATCCGCATTCTTAGAATTTCTGATTTGGCCTCTACAGTACGTGCAATGAATGATAACTACAACGATTCTTCAACGTTATAACTATTGTAGAGAATATAATAATAGAGATGGCTCAAACCCGTTCGTGATTGTATCTGTGGTTCACCAGATGTTTATGTTTGTGAGCAACAGAATGTGGTGTACAGTAGTACATTATTTGACTTCGCTGGAATAAGGTTTTACATCGCTAATTTGGATTCCGACCTTAGATCTGTGGAGTGCAGTCAATATCCATTACACTTTAATGTAATGGATATTGACTGCACTTACACTTCTAACGGAACCATGGGAACTCATTTTTATTTATGTAATTATTATCAAAATTACAGAATCGAGACGACCTTTTGCTTAACCGTCATTTATTTTCAATTTTACTAAATGTGCCGAATTTCAGGGCATCTGTGGTAAAGCGTCTGCATACAGCCACTTGAACGCAACTTATTTTTGCGTTCAAGTGGTAACTTGGTGAAAGAGATCCAAGAACAAATTAGGCAAAAAATAAAAAGTTTTGGCGCGGTCATTAAACGCACAAATCAGCACGCCAGCAATTTTATACGCAATTGTCAGCACGTTTTTTGTTCCAAATTCAAAACTAATGCTGTGTACGTAAATATATACGTCGCGTGTTCTTTTTTCGAAAGTTATGACAATATCTTCGCGCATGTTTGAGAAATAAAGTGTTATGAGATATTATCGTTGCCTATAATTTGACATCTGCAACACAAATGCATTATTGCTGCCCGCCTACAAACATTTGTCCCGCAATGGGAATCGAACTCGCAACCTTCGCCCACTGCACCACACAGGTCGCCAACACGCTCTACACTGAAACTTACTCTAGGTATCAGAGGCGTTAATAGATCAGTATTGTACTTAATTAAAAAATATTTTCATTATAATCTTAGTAGAATTCTAATTTTTTTCCTATACTGCCCAGTATATACTGTTTTACTAACTAATAAAAAAACTTAAAGTGATCTACTAAGCCCGCTGACTGAACGGGCTGTGGGCAGAGTTGACAACAAAGACCTTGATTTGTGACGTGTATTTCTTGCTTTTTTTACGGATGATGATGATGAATGAATAGAATTTTGTTTGATAGCCAGAGACTAGCGGTTCGATGACATCTATCAATGTTCAAAACACAATAGGCTTGCGGAGACCATTGTCACCAAATTCGAATTGATCAATTTCATGCTGCACTGCCCACAGAATGCGTTTGTAAGGTGGTTCTGTTTTCTTTGTATAAATGACTAGCTACTGTCAACGGATTTACCCGCGTGGTACCCAGACAAAAAGTAACCGATGACCGAGCTCTTACCGTTAAGGCAGTGTTCGTAAGAAACCCTGTCACATTTTTCGTCGACTTAAATTGCAAAATTGGTCTTCGCAAAAAGCCCTTTTATTAAACGCGATAATAATACAACCTATAGGTACCCTGAAAGTCCATTCTAAATATTGGTGGAATATTTTTTTATATCGGATGAGTAGTTCCGAAGTAGTAAGTTTGAGTGTAGGAAGTATTCCTACACTCAAACTTACAATCTTTACCTCTTCATAATATTAGTATAAATTAAAACAGTGAATCAGTAGAAATATTGTGCGCCACTAACTCATGCAAATAATGTAACTTAAAAGCGAAAATTGGAGTTAAAATTCATTAGCTAAGACAACAACACTCCTGAACAATAGCATCTCCCAAGGAATGCCTTGACGAACGGGCATGCCCTATCTATCCACCGCCTTCACGCGATCGTTTCTATATCATCATTCTATCCAGTAAGCTTCCTGAAATCGTAATAACGATTAAGCGGCTCTCTCAATATGCTTGAATTTATAAATCGCTAGTCTTACGACTTGGGTGATAATGTTAGTGATTCTTGGCTGCATGCAATGACCGTGACTTGGTGTAAATCTTCCTCAAATCGTTATAACGAATATGCGGCTCTATCAATATGCTTGACTTTATAAATCGCTATTCTTACGACTTGGGTGATAATGTTAGTGATTCTTGGCTGCATGCAATGACTGTGACTTGGTGTAAATCTTCCTCAAATCGTTATAACGAATATGCGGCTCTATCAATATGCTTGACTTTATAAATCGCTATTCTTACGACTTGGGTGATAATGTTAGTGATTCTTGGCTGCATGCAATGACTGTGACTTGGTGTAAATCTTCCTCAAATCGTTATAACGAATATGCGGCTCTATCAATATGCTTGACTTTATAAATCGCTAGTCTTACGACTTGGGCGATAATGTTAGTGATTCTTGGCTGCATGCAATGACCGTGACTTGGTGTAAATCTTCCTCAAATCGTAATAACAAATATGCGGCTGTCTCAATATGCTTGACTTTAGAAATCGCTATTCTTACGACTTGGGCGATAATGTTAGTGATTCTTGGCGGCATGCAATGACCGTGACTTGGTGTAAATCTTCCTCAAATCGTTATAACGAATATGCGGCTCTATCAATATGCTTGACTTTAGAAATCGCTATTCTTACGACTTGGGCGATAATGTTAGTGATTCTTGGCGGCATGCAATGACCGTGACTTGGTGTAAATCTTCCTCAAATCGTAATAACAAATATGCGGCTGTCTCAATATGCTTGACTTTAGAAATCGCTATTCTTACGACTTGGGCGATAATGTTAGTGATTCTTGGCGGCATGCAATGACCGTGACTTGGTGTAAATCTTCCTCAAATCGTAATAACAAATATGCGGCTGTCTCAATATGCTTGACTTTAGAAATCGCTATTCTTACGACTTGGGCGATAATGTTAGTGATTCTTGGCGGCATGCAATGACCGTGACTTGGTGTAAATCTTCCTCAAATCGTAATAACAAATATGCGGCTGTCTCAATATGCTTGACTTTAGAAATCGCTATTCTTACGACTTGGGCGATAATGTTAGTGATTCTTGGCGGCATGCAATGACCGTGAATTGGTGTAAATCTTCCTCAAATCGTAATAACAAATATGCGGCTGTCTCAATATGCTTGACTTAATAAATCGCTATTCTTACGACTTGGGCGATAATGTTAGTGATTCTTGGCTGCATGCAATGACCGTGACTTGGTGTAAATGCGTTGGTTTTTGCTACCGTTGCGTAATTTCGCAAAAGCTGTGTGTAAGGTCGCACAGACAGCTATGTATTCCCGTTTTTTTATATTATAACATCACTGTTTGGACACAAAGAATAGATCTTATATAAGTAGTTATTATGGTGTTGGTTAAATTAAGTAACTAATATAGTATGTATAATATGTATGTAATTACAAAAAAAAGTAAATAAGTATATCAGTCATGTAGTTTCCATAATACAAGATCTGCTTAGTTTGGGGCTAGATGATGCTGTGTGAAAAATGTCCAGCATTATTTATTTAAGCTTACTTTAATAATTGTTAAATACTCAAATAAAGACTTCTTTCTTTATTTATTTCTTTCTATCTTAAGGCCTTAGATCATTATAAATTCGATATTGTTTTGTTTTTGAAAATAAAATCTTGATAACCAATAATAGGACACGAGAAGTTTTACCTATCTATCGTTTAGTGTCTAGCCAAAACTAGTGTTTAAAACGGTCGTCATAGTGGAGTTGAGTAAAGAGAAAATATAAACTCTTTAACTCTAGTGTTCTTGATGCTCAAAGGCAAAGTTAATTGCGTTCATGTTGTACCTACTTAGTCCATGTAGGAGTTTTTAGACCGACTTCTAGAAGTATCTGTAATAGGTACCTAGGTACTGACTGTTATAAGTGACCCAATTTACACATGGCATGACATCTACACGATGGAGCGAGCGGATCCTGCACTGGTACCCTCGAGACGCGAGACGGACGAGAGGCAGACCGAGGAGAAGGTGGTGTGACGACATCTTAGAGGTCAAAACACACCTGGACTAGACCGACAACAATGGAGGAGGCCTACGCCCAATTTTGGGTGCCAAATTGAAAATCAATTTAGAATCAATAATGTATGTGGATTAGATTAGATGATATATTATTTTGGAAATAAAGGCTTTATTATTATTATGACATCTACACTAACATTATAAGGAGGTAAAGTTTGTAAGTTTCATTTAGATGATCTCCGCAGCTACAAACCCGATTTCAAAAATTCATTTCAACAACATTTAGAATCGACCTTTAGTGTCGATACATATTATCCGCCCGTTAAAATAAAAGGGCTTCTCATGGACACCTATAATGCAACGTAAATTGACCCAAAACCGCTTTTTTCATCGGCTACTTTTTATACGAATAAGCCGTGGGCAGTAGCTAGTTATGTATAAACGTAAATGATTGCCAAAAAAAACGATTTAATTCAGGTAGGTATATATAATTGTGTTTAATAGTGTTTGCGTTTTAGTTATAGTATATCTTTAGCATATAATATTATATAACTTTACTTATTATTCATGCACTAACTCAAGACTGTTTTCCATACTACACAAAGGTTAGCTGGAAGATAATGATATCTACGAGTAACATTAAGTTCGCCTACGTATAGTAATTTTTAGTGGCGCATTAAATAATTTTCTATCTATCTAATTCCTTTAATCGTTGTAGGAGTCCGAAATTAGTAATCATTTCATTACCTATGTAGGGGAAACGGAAACCGGACGAGGTTTGGTGATTAACTTATTGGTCGTTCGACGATTTCACTTTCACTGCGCGAAAGCGTCGCTAGTAAGGTATACATTTTTAATTTATAAAAGAAGCAAAATGTCCACTTGAGAGATTTCGAGGTGAAGGTCGGTCTTTGGTAGGATCTAGTTTGTTTTTTTCTACAGATGATCTGAGGATTCTAAATGATTTTATAAAAGTTTGTTTCCCATATTTGTATTATTATTTTATGCCCTCAAGGTTCCTCTGGACAACGGTCTCTCCCCACTCATATGGAATCATATGTTGAAATAATTCCTTCCTGCGTCAAAATGGGCCAATATGCCTAGTAGTAGGAAGCAATAGCACCTTTGAGAAATGATGCCCATTGGTAGCAAGGAATCGGCGTTTTACCTATAAATTAAATTTTAAAAATAACCTAGTTCGTAGGATTACGTTTCTAAATAAATGATCCATAAGATTTCAATTAACTTCTAATTAAGAGGAGGTATGTAAACTAATATTCTTTAATCTGGGAATTTCACCCATATCTGCCCAAACAAATGGCAATATCTGCCCATACAGTTCTCTTAAGGGTTTGTGAAGCCTAACGGTTGAGAGGAATGTAGGTAAGTATACATATTCTGATTGAAAACTAAAGCATATTTTACAAAGTTCGAGAAAAAAAAATCTAGAAGATTAGTGAGGTTAAAATTTCTCAGATTAATAAAGATTAGTGTACTTACCTACCTCCTAATAATAATAAATCGTTGTTCAAAGAGGTCGTTGGGATAAGTTGAAAAAAAAATTACAACAGGTGGAAAATACGAAGGTTGTCTTCTAAGTATCTACTTAGCATTCCTCCTGGTGAGAAGCGCCAAGTGAAAACCCGGTGTGTGAAGCTCGAAGGAGACCTTTGCAAATGTAAAGGTTAAGGCGCATATTAACAAAAGTGGCGATAAAAAAAGTTGATATTATTTTTGACTTGGGTATTGATATATATAAGTACTTATTTTATTGATTACATTTATGAACAGAGCTTTGCTGTAAATTATTATCAATAGGTAGATCAGCAGTGACCTACTTTTGTAGGCCAAACAATCTAATTACTTAGTATTATTACTTCTAGTATACGTAGATACCTATATATACTTTACCTATTATGGTAAATGTGGATATCATACAAAATGACGAGAAGGAGCACCAAATAGTGGAAACTCGACGCGACGCATGTAATACGTACCTTATAATTATTTCAACGTAAGAAATTCTTTCTCACTTTCACAGTATACTAATTGCTACTTACCAATAAAAACGGCCAGCAATAAAATGCACCCGAAGTAACGTGCTTGCATCATTTTAATATCCAAATCCTTACACTTTCACTAATAAATATAAATAAACACTGCTTCACATACGTTCCTATAAATTAAAACACTTTCGGAACACCCATTCTAGTTTGTAATTATCACTCAAACATTTTTGTTATAAATTCTAGTCTTTTTTTAGATCCCCGCCAATTTTTGACAGTTGTTTTTTTTAACGCGCTGCGTCAAGCGTTCGCGTTCGAAAGTCAAACAGCAACTGCGTGCACACCGGCCAGTGAGACAGGTGGGCAGACGTGAAGTAACGAACCGTGCAAACCTGGCAAATTGAAGAGTAAAATAATTACCTACCTAAACTGCTGTCAGCGACACTACCTAGGTAGCTTTATATAAGTTAGGTACTTACTTAGGTCTAAGTGATACCCGTCAAGGTACTAAGTTAATAATTAAGTAAGTAGGTATAAGTATTAAAATGTTGAGTCTGAATTTCTGTCTAAAGTCCGTTCCGTGCTGTAAGAACTTGGCCGACATACCTACCTTCTTTGTTATATGTGAATATCTGTGGCTTTGATAGATGTGAAATGGCCTACCCATTTCATATCAAACAAAGCCACAGATATTATAATAAGCTAACCTACGTACTTACCTACCAGACCTACCTATCATTTATGTGCAGGAGGAATCAGGAATTGATAAGTAATTAGACCGGCTTACTAATTTCATAGATTAAAATATAATTGTAGGTACTTAGTTTTTTTATAAATAATTCAACCAAAAACTGTCTAAAATCTAAACTCGTAAATCATTTGTCTATTAAGTGTAGAAAGCTGAAATTTGAAATATAGGTTTAATCTATAACGTAATCAGGTGCTAATAAAGGATTTTTGGAAATTTCCACTTTAACATGGGCGGGAAGGAACTAAGAAAATCTTTGTTCTACAAAGAGTTAGAAACATGAAAATGTTAATTACAGCTAGGTACTGAGCTGATAAATAAATGACGGTCTTTCAAGGTTTTTGGATATTCACATTATATGGGGGGAAATGAGGGGTAAAAATTTGTACAGGAGTATCGTTTTTTTAGGGTAGGAACCTGTAATTTGGCATGGGTATAGTATATCTATTAATCACGGTGACTAAGTGGTAAAATAAATATTTTGTAAAACTTTTTTAGGGTACCTAAGTACCTTCCCTACACTTAAGGTACAGATGTTTTTCTCGTCTATACCATAGTGTCGTTGGATAGGTTGTTCATAAATATTGCGGGTGAATGAACCATTTTTCTATTCAGGGATCCGTTTGCGAAATACCTACTTATAAAAGTGCTAAATTTTATTGGAGTCAAGTGTACCTCATCATAAATAAATAATGACGTGTTTCAGGGTTATGGATTTTACATTTTAAAAGGGGAAATGTTTGAATAGTTTTTTTTTTATTTTAACACGATTCCACGATTGCAAAGCCTCTATGTATTTGCAATCTGACGATCGATGCAGTTCTTGTACATTGACATCTATTCGAACCAGAACGAACTATTGTGTCATCGAATAACGCACCAAACTTAACATACCACAAACTACAGCAACGTTTTCTTACAATAATAATAGATAGCGCAACCATCGGCTACAGATTGAACGAAACGAAAGCGAAAAATGATTGAAGCATAAAACTATGATGCCTTAAATACCTGACAGATGGCGCCACTTTTGTTGTAAGTGGCTACATCAATGTTTAAAATCTATCCAGAATTTATTCAGATTAATAACTTTAGTGTTCGTGATAGATTGCAAAAAACAATAAAATAATGTATTACGATAGCACTTAGAGTTGTGTCGGAGACGGTGACGTGATGTCAACGTCAACTTCTGACTTTTATTATATTCAAATCCAATGACAAGAGCCGTGATTATATTGTTCCCGTGACAACACATTTTGAGAAAACAATTCGAAATTGTTGCATGTTACATTCCGAGGGAAGATATTTTTAAAAACTCGTTATAATTATTGCGGCCGATGACGATAACGATCAATCCTTTCAAACATTTTACAAAAGCTGGTCGGCCAGCTGTGTAGCTGTGTGTCTGTCTTGCTGTCTGTTGCTGCGTGTGTCAGTCAGTTTCTTTCTGTCGCCGTTGGCAGTGAACGGAACGAAGTGTCGTTGTATAGATCGCTCGCTGGCTGGCTGAAAATAGTGAATCAAAGTATGAGTTTTCAAAATATGTTCGAATAAAAGTGTTAAAGTGAGTGACTGTCATCTAGCAAGATGGTTGATGACGTGAAAGATATTATTGAAACCGCTGAAAGTAAAGGTATATGTGAAAATATATTGGAAATGTGTTGTTTTAGTGCTCAAAAATGTGATTGAAAAAATGTCTAACCCCCAAAACCGTGTCGTGGCCCCCACGTCGAGGATAAGTGCACTGCTTTTGAGAATTTCCTCAGTGATACCGCTGTCAGAGCCCTGTGGTTTGTTTTTACCTATAATGGGATGTCTTTTCGCGTCGTGGTATGTTCTATTTATAGAAAAACGCCTGCCAGACGGCAGAATGTGCCTGAGAATGTGTTGAAAAATGCTAGGATGTGTTGCATACTAAATGTCATTTGGACTAGGGTATCGCATCAATTTTCGCCGAATTGCGTGTCTCTTTCCTGGTATTAATTTGCTTTTCGTAATAAAATGAATAGTTTTAGCAGATTTCCTTTACATGACGTATTTATGATGATTTGTTGACTATGAGTACCTAGGTATCATTTATTGTCTTGACTCATAATGAGTAAGTTTTCTGACGTTATTGTGTGTACAATACATATTTTCTCATTATGCACTCTGCTTTCCAGCCAGTTATCTTATCAGAGCTCCTATCTGTGTATTGCGTACCAAATGCAGTGAATTTAATGAAAAACTTTACTAGAGTTGAGGCTTAATCTGATAAGTACCATTATGTTCATACTCAGCCCTGACCGACCCACCATGTGGCATTGCCCGTCCATGCTATTTCTTAATATCCTCAGCCCCTAAAGGATGTAGGGCAATGTTAAATAGCTTCAGAATTGGGCTAACAAATGCAAAAATATTTTTTCTCATCCAACCGTTTGTTCCAGAGATTAGTGCGTTCAAACAAAAAAACCAATTTCAGCTAACCTTAATAATGATTTGCTAAAAATTTATAAAAGTTCAAATGGTTACAATTATGTTTAGGTATTGTTATACTGGTGTAAGATTTTAAGATTCTTCAGGCTTTGTAAAGCGATTACTTTACCATTGGTATGCTTAAGCACAGATATGGTCAAGACAAAATATATATTTTATACCAACTAAATGCATGTCATCCTTCATAAATAAGGAGTCTGTCTGAAAGGTTTCAAGTTCAGAAGGTTCATTGGCCGTCAGTTACAAGGCACATGCATGATAGCAATTTATTATTCTTTATTAATAATAAATAATGTTTATTTAATATAATATAATGCATGATAACAATTTACAAAGTAAAAAAAACACTGCATCTGGATTCCAGATTTCAGGTTCTGACAGCAGTCAGCAAATTGATATTCACACTTCGTCCCATTAGATGCAGCATAACAAGCTTATCAGATGACAATATAAGTGTCAGCGACATTGACACATTTGGCCATATGATATTTGACTCCTACATAATTTTTTTTATGAGATGAAATCCAAACTTGTCAATGCCACATTTTATTGTTTTAATGTTTTTACTAATATTATAAACAAAATAAAGGATGATTGTTTCTAACACTTTATAAATAATGCTAGACATTTTCCGCACAGCATCATCCAGCCCCAAACTGAACAGAGCTTGTTCAGGGTTGACAAGTTCTTGTTCATGGGAACTACATGACTGATATACTAAATATACACTTAAGTTTTTGTAAATACATACATATCATATATAGAAAACACCAAGACCCAAGAAAAATATTTACAGATGATTCAATCATTTGTTGCACAGTGGGAAACTTCTGCGTGTCAGACGGGCTTTCACCCACTGCGCCGCAGAGGTTGGCATAGATAGATATATAAACAATTTATAACATACATGCCTGATTACCCACACTATATCTGCTGATAGTCTGAAGACTGATTGCAGATGAACACAGAACACAAAAAATTAAAACAATAATATATACCTAAAATGTTTATTTTCTCAACACAATAGTTGACTTCTTAATTTGTAAGGTCCTTATTGTAGTATATATTTATAATGGTCTTGAAGTAAAAGGCCACTCCCAGCCTTCTGACATAGTCTTGACTCCATGCTAGGATGAACTGTGTCATGGGTATGAGGAACTTACCAGAACTCCCAGACAAAATAATTGTAATTTTGGCGCTGAAGACAGTTTGTTTGGTGTTAGCAGATTGTAAATGTCTCTTGAAAACATTCTCCACATAATCGGTTGTTGCTGATCAGCTCTTGGTAGTCTACTTCTGACATGAGCTTAAACAATGGAAGACATAAAAATTAAAATAAAAAAGACATAGGTGCTTAAATATTTATTTATATAGATGTCTGTGTGTTGTAACCTAATGTTGATGTAAATTTTCCTTAATTATTGTGGTACTTTGACATTATTTTACCTACCTAAGTACCTACCAACTTCCACAAACCATTAACATTAAGAAAATTGGCCTTGCTGGAATGAACTTAAGCTTCTTAAATTATCTTACTCTAGACAAATTGTTGCTTTCATAATAATAATTATATTATATAAAGCTAAACTACCACTGACTGACTCACTGACATAGTTGTTCTCCCACTTGCGCTCGTGGGAGGGGTGACCGTTTGGTGGGATCGTATAGTAGGTGTTCCAGTGAGTAGAGGAAAAATCCGAAAACCCCCCTTTTCACCCCCCTTCCACCCCCCCCAGAATCGAACATTGAAATCTTCCCGACGGGGGTATGATTTTACACCGGATTCGTATAGAGGGTGATTCATTTGATACAAATTTTTTTCATCCCCCCCTTTCCCCCCTCTTTCATTCCCCCCTCCTTCGGGATCTCCGAAATAAGCAAAAAAAGCGGTGATTGCTTTACGGGATCGTATAGTGAATGATTGACAGTTAAAAAAATTTCCACTTTCACCCCCCCTTTTCACCAAATTTCACCCCCCCTCTAATCTCATCTCTAATACGCGACAAAATTGCGGTGATTGCTCTATGGGATCGTAAAGAGGATAACAAACAATTAAAAATTTGACCCCCCCCAACCCTTTTTTCCCCCCCTTTCTCGCTCCATGCACAGAAATCTTTGAAATGGGTGGATATTGGTGTGATTGCTCTACGGGATCGTATAGAGAATGATTAACAAATAAAAAAATGACCCCCTCCTCCCCCCCTGTTTACGCAATTTCACCCCCCCTCTAACAAGATCTCGCAAACGCGACAGAGTTGTGGTGATTCCTCTATGGGATTGTAAAGAGAATAAGTAACAATTAAAAATTTGACCCCTCCACCCCCCCTTTTTCATACACTTTCACCCCCCCTCTAATCCGATCTTTGACCCCCCCAAATCATTGCGGTGATTGCTCTATGGGATCGTGTTCAGGATAATTGACAATTCAAATATTGACTTCCCCCTTTTTAACCCCCTTTCACCCCCTTTCCCATCGTATTTTCGAAACTTGAAGTAGGGGTGGTGATTGCATGGTGGGATCGTATAGAGGTGTTCCACGACATTATTAAACTTGGACCCCCTCTTGAAATCAGCCCCCCCTGCACCCCCCTTCCCATTATATCTTCGAAAATTGCATAAAGTGCGACCATTGCATAGTGGGATCGTATAGAGGTTTTCCACAACATTATTAAACCGGAACCCCCCTCTTTAAATCACCCCCCCCTGCACCCCCCTTCCCATGTTATCTTTGAAAGTTGCAAAAAGTGCGGTGATTGCATGCTGGGATCGTATAGAGGTGTGCCATGACATTATTAAACCTGGACCCCCTCTTGAAATCAGCCCCCCCTGCACCCCCCTTCCCATTATATCTTCGAAAATTGCATAAAGTGCGGCGATTGCATAGTGGGACCGTATAGAGGTTTTCCACGACATGAATAAAACGGAACCCCCCTCTTAAAATAAGCCCCCTCTTCTTATTGAATCTACGAAACTTGCAAAAGGAGTGGTGATTGCATGGTGGGATTGTATAGAGGTGTTCCATGACATTATTAAACCTTGCCCCCCTTCTTGAAATCAGCCCCCCCTGCACCCCCTTCCCATCGTATCTTCGAAACTTGAAGTAGGGGTGGTGATTGATGGTGGGATCGTATAGAGGTGTTCCACGACATTATTAAACTTGGACCCCCCTCTTTAAATCAGCCCCCCCTGCACCCCCCTTCCCATCGTATCTTCAAAAATTGCAAAAAGTGCGGTGATTACATGCTGGGATCGTATAGAGGTGTTCCACGACATTATTTAACTTGCACCCCCCTCTTGAAATCAGCCCCCCCCTGCACCCCCCTTCCCATTATATCTTCGAAAATTGCATAAAGTGCGACCATTGCATAGTGGGATCGTATAGAGGTTTTCCACAACATTATTAAACCGGAACCCCCCTCTTTAAATCAGCCCCCCCTGCACCCCCCTTCCCATGTTATCTTTGAAAGTTGCAAAAAGTGCGGTGATTGCATGCTGGGATCGTATAGAGGTGTGCCATGACATTATTAAACCTGGACCCCCTCTTGAAATCAGCCCCCCCTGCACCCCCCTTCCCATTATATCTTCGAAAATTGCATAAAGTGCGGCGATTGCATAGTGGGACCGTATAGAGGTTTTCCACGACATGAATAAAACGGAACCCCCCTCTTAAAATAAGCCCCCCCTTCTTATTGAATCTACGAAACTTGCAAAAGGAGTGGTGATTGCATGGTGGGATTGTATAGAGGTGTTCCATGACATTATTAAACCTTGCCCCCCTTCTTGAAATTAGCCCCCCCTGCACCCCCTTCCCATCGTATCTTCGAAACTTGAAGTAGGGGTGGTGATTGCATGGTGGGATCGTATAGAGGTGTTCCACGACATTATTAAACTTGGACCCCCCTCTTTAAATCAGCCCCCCCTGCACCCCCCTTCCCATCTTATCTTCAAAAATTGCAAAAAGTGCGGTGATTACATGCTGGGATCGTATAGAGGTGTTCCACGACATTATTTAACTTGCACCCCCCTCTTGAAATCAGCCCCCCCTGCACCCCCCTTCCCATCGTATTTTCGAAACTTGTAAAAAGTGCGACCATTGCATAGTGGGATTGTATAGAGGTTTTCCACAACATTATTAAACCGGAATCCCCCTCTTGAAACCAGCCCCCCCTGTACCCCCCTTCCCTATATATTTTCGAAAATTGAAAAAGTGCGGTGATTGCATGGTGGAATCGTATAGAGGTGTTCCACGACATTATTAAACTTGGACCCCCCTCTTGAAATCAGCCCCCCTTCATCCTCCTTCCCATTATATCTTCGAAAGTTGCAAAAAGTGCGGCCATTGTATAGTGGGATCGTGTAGAGGTTTTCCACAACATTATTAAACCTGAACCCCCTTCTTGAATTCAGCCTCCCCTGCACCCCCCTTTCCATTGAATCTACGAACCTTGCAAAAGGGGCGGCGATTGCTTAGTGGGATCGTATATAGGGTGTTCCATGACGTTTTTAAACTTGCAAACCTTTTTAAAAACACCCCCCAGGACCAAACATAAACCGCGAGCTGCGTGCAGCTCGCGCACCGAGCGACCTCTAGTAATATTATAATAATGCTGGACATTCTCACACAGCATCATCTAGCTCCAAACTCACTTGTGTTATGGGAACTAACATAACATAATTCATGTGACTTATGTACTCCTTAAATACATTTTTTTTTAAATACATAGTTACATATTATTATTGTTATTACATTCCTGAATAATACCTGAGGGCATGGGAAACTACCAATAGGATAGTAGAAAGATAAACACAAGTGGATTTTCAACAAAACCTCGTCATGTTTTCTGTCGTCTTTTGCAGCGCCCCCTAGTGACTTGTTGCGATAAAATCTATCAAAGAACCACCCTTGAAGATATTTATTTATTTAACCATTTTGTTATAGTTACATAACATTGGCATGTCAAAGTATACATTTTCATGTTCTTAATCTAAAAATGTCAAAGTGTACATAAATTTTTAATAAGATTTTTCCACTATGCATGCAAATCAGAAAATGAACAACTCATGTATTCATTAACATGATAAAAAGGGTGACTTTCAAATAATTCTTTTAATTTAGTTTTAAATTGGTTAAGCGGTAGCTGTGTCATTTCTAAAGGCAATTTATTGTACGTTTTAACGAGTCTTGTTTTTGGAACGTTACATTTTTCTTGGTTTCGGGTGTTATAATGGTGTAAATGCTTTTATACAAAATATATAGATCGATTGTAAAAAATCGTATCCGATAAGCCGTTTCGGAGATACCTCGTATGGCAAACGCATAATATACGGGCTCCTATAGCATACATATGGCCAAATATTTAAAATGCTTCATAATATTTCAAGAAGAACTGGGAGACGCCATGTTAAATAAATTAATAATGCTGGTCATTTTGTAGCTCCAAACTAAGCAGAGGTTCTAGTATGGGAACTACGTGACTGATATAGTACTTATTAACATTTGTCCCGCGGCAGGAATCTAACTCGTAACCTTCTGCGCCTCAGGCGGTTCTTCGCCCACTGCGCCACGGTCGTCACTGACAAATTCTACGAGCTAAAATTTTAACCATTGTGATAAAATGTTGAATGCTTAGCATGAAGACCCAAGACAACGATTTTGTCGACCGCCGAGAAGACAGAAAATATGTTGTCTCTTTTGTTTGACAGAGTAGGCGACAGAAATAGTGTTTGTCTTCTCTTTCATAAACGTCTAAGCGGGCTGATCTCTGCAGCTCTGACAAAGCCTTCTTTTACCGCGTTATTATTGACCGTTATTTGGGGGATCTTGAGAGTTCCTTGTGGGACAGCGGAACCCTGGAAATTGAATACATTAAATTTTCAGGGTTCAGCCTAAATTTGACCATATTGTGTTGCAATAAATCGTGGGCGCTGATTAATATAACATTCGGCAATAGCTGCAAAGAAAAGATGTTTTGAATAATATCGCCCACCTGATGGATTTCTACTATACTACCTATATACCTACTTAGGTACACAGGTGTTCACACCTACAATCACGGATCTTTGGTTTCGAGATCTGTGCCTACAGTAATTATGAAATATGCCCTTTAAATGTATACATAAACTCATGCGGGTTTCCCGGAGACCACTGATTTCCACTTGATACGATCCTGGAATACACCTCTTGCTTCATTCACTCTTGCTCTGTCATTTTCTTCATGCAAGCTCCAGAACGTCTCCGACTTGGTCAGAGTACGTTTGCCTTTCCAACAGCCCCATTCACATAGTTCTTCATAGGCCCATACTGACGATACAGGGCATAGCCTATAATAGATGGAACAGCCATGGAATAGCCTATTGTGGGGCCAGAACTTGAATGTTAGGTGTTTATAAAAAAAAATGCGCCCTTAAATGAGGGCGTTATTATCTCATAAAGAGCACTTTTCTTTATGAGATAATTAGGCGAGGGCTGCCCGAAGGCGTCCAGACATGGCTTCCCGTCATGGCCGATGAGGCCGGTATCTTAACCGGTCCTCCCAGAAGTGCTCAGTTCTAAATGCTATTCAAAAACGACCGTTTCAAGATCCAATAAAGATGTTTAGATTTAAGAATTTGCTTTTTGCCTTTAGACTACTAGGTGTGAACTTTGCAATACCTTATAGGTATTACTGTGTTCCGGTTTAAAGGTATGGATGCCGGTGAAATGACAGAAACAATAGAAATTTCACCCGTTATGTCTCGGGTTCCGTAACGCGTGAGTGATCCCTCTGGTAGGAATTGCAAGCGTCCATAGGTTACGGTTACCGCTTACCAACAGGTGGATTGTTTGTCACTTTGGTGGTATAAAAAAAAGGAGGGTACTCTGGAGTTTTCCGTAACCTTCCTAAACCTTGACCCATATGATCTGTACGTTACTCATAGATTTTCACTCGGCTCAGAATAGAACAGTCGCGCCAATTTCAGATCGTTGACTTCAGTATCGCATTTGTTCGCAGATACCGATATCGATCCATGATTCCTGTTTTGGTCTAAAAGTTGTATAAATAAATGTATATCCTTATCTTGGATATACATTTTTATTTATACAACTATGAACAAGGACTATAAACAAAAAATGCAGATGAAACAGTTAGCTATATATATAGACAGTTGTAAACGATTCCGACTCGTACTTGGCCAGTTCCGGAATCCGGAATGAACTCTCCTGCAACTGAAGTGTGGCGAAATACAAATGTGTGCACAGCCCGTTCGTCACTCGCCTCGTCATTGAAGCGCCGCAATCGCCTCCGCGATTGTGTGAACGGTAGTTCGCGTTCGCCACGCGTACTCGAACTTTCCGACGAGTGCTGAGACGATTGCGAATGCGTATGTGCAAATCCGGTATTGCGTGACAAATTTATCGTACACCAATCGTATCGTTTATCGATATACTGACTATGTTTACACTAGGTGCTTATCGTCAAAAGGTTTCGTAAGCAGACTCCTCTGCTTATCTGAAAAAGATCGTGATATGATATCGACAATCTTTTGTCATTCTTTTACAAGTCGTGCCCTTTCATTTAACATTCAGTATTTTCTGATCAGAATTAATTTCCATCGTTTGTTTACTAAATATTTTCAATTAAATTCAATGATCACAGCTAGTTGCTGGCGTATTGTAAAAATATTGTTCCCTTGGCCGATAGACCAATCTGGATTCCTCCACAAACACTCTAAAAGCTAGGTTCGCTTGTTTTACCACTGGTGTTTTCTTAATCAGACTAACACTACTAAATTAATAATTTAGTTGTGGTATCGTTCGCGATAAAAGTGGGAAAGAGGGTAGATCGATTCTTCCACTAACATCCACCCGCAAAGACTTCAGTTCCTCCCGTGATCATAGTATTGCACCTGTGCCGAAATATCGGGAAACGTTCAAATTAATAAGGCATGGCCCGTTTTTAGTAAAAAATACAGAATAAGGTTCTGAAAAGGGATCATTGAGGGTACGGAAAGAAACGGTCGGTTGATGGAAGGGTAAAGTCTGCCACTTCTTGCAAATCACAACCACGGTATTCCACACTTGCCAATTTCTCTATGCCAAATAAATAATACTGCTTACAGTATTTACTTTCGGTAGCAATGACAATGTATCTTATGGTATTAAGTCTTAAATGAGAATTCTGCCAAATTCATACATTGATGATATTCTTTGAGAAAATTTCGTGACCGTATCAAATGTTTGCAATAGATATTTCTCTGTTGCTTTATAAAAGCTCCCATAGATACATACAATGCTGTAATTTGATTCCTCGATTACCTCTTCCTGGTTTTTATGAAGCATTTTTCTCGCCTTTCACCGTTTTATTCATCAAGATCGAGCCAACTCCAATGATTTTACTAGTTTCTCCATCAATACCATTAAAGTGTTGACATTGCAATGTGATTTCCCATATCGCTCATGTAGCAAATCAAACCATTTCCGATTACATGGTGTTTTCTAAATAAAACCTACATTTAAGAACCCTGGAGATTTCGTCATCATTTTTTGCTCTTAATTCCATAATCTAACAAGGATTTTTGAGAAACTAAAGTTTAGTTTTAGACTGCACATTGTCGTATATGCGCCGTTCTTAAAATAGTCGTATGTTTTAGTTAGACACCATCGGCCTTGAAAATAACTGCAGAAATAACTCAAGCAAGGATACCTGCAGGTTCTCTTTGTCAAGCTAAATTTCGTCGATATTAGAAATACCGCTTTTGCTGCCAAATAAGTTTTTCATAGGTTTGCTGCATGACAACTTAAGTTCACCGAAGTTGGCCAATCCAATAGAATTTAATTGATCAGCTGTCCTAAATGTGTGGCCTCGAGACTATAGGCCTGCCTCATTCGACTGGATTCGCATCTGTTTTACTTCTATTTCTTTCTATCGGTCGATCTGTTTATCATAATCTTTTACGCATAGCATACCGTTCACAAGTATTTTACAGTAAGTTTATATCGATCTAAAGCCTAGCGCTCTGTCGTATCTCTGAGGTCAGATGCTTAGCATACTACCACTGAGTCAGTCAATACATAAACAGCACATTCCGTAAATACTCCCGCAATATCAATTAACTAGATAAGGTAGGTACCAGCTTTAAATAATACTACTTGGTATTTTAACATTATTCATCCTTAAGTTCAGAAAATGTGTTCTAGTTTTAAAATATATAGGAATCAATGTGCTTGGGCATTCTAAATATTTTCATGGCAGAAGTTAGCTGTGTTTTCTCGCGTATAAATTAAAGTATCTATGTTCTCAAATTCCAAGCTTGAAGTAAGTGAACATACGCGCTACTCTGACCGTAACATCTGTTGCGTAAACAGCTGTTTTTAGTTTACGTGGTTGACTCTCACTTGGTGGTCTACTACGAACAACTTCATACAGGGGTAGTCCCTCCCTGTACGAAACAATATTTCCTTAAAAGAGCCCTAGAGTTCGTTACTCTTTCATTTACTTCTATCGCGGTGTTTGCCAGTAATGCCAACCAAATAGAAACATTATTTTAAGGTTGCTCTTGTGATGATTACAAGGACATTAGGACGTATAAAAATAAGTCGACTCAGAATAAGTCCCACAATCTTTTTTTTAACACAAACGGCTCAAAGCCTTTTCCATGTCTGGGATAGCCCCTTGGAACGATAACTCAATTCTGAAAGTCTGGCTCCTTCTCAGGTCATAATGCGACCTTCCACAAAAATCGATTCCTTCAGTCTGGAATATGGGGTAAATAACCTCAAACTACATACGAAGGTGATGCGGTGATTTAATAATAGTTGATTGAATAAAGTAAAACTCCGGTTCAAACATCTCGTTTGGCACTTAGTTATTGTGTTTGGATCTTGTTTTTGTCGTTTCTAATAAAAACGTTTTCTGTATAACCTCGATGATCTAGGTATGTCTGACTGGGCAAAAACGCTTATTGTGACCGTTAAAGTAGATCAAATCGGTCGGAGAAACCTTGTGGTTTTGCATTTTTTTAATCGTACTTAATGTAGAGATTTTTATCTAACTGTGAATAATATTCTGACTATCTAAAATACTGAACACGTGTCGTCAATATTGTTGTGATAAGACTCACAAAATGCTTTCCCTCGATTAAAAAAGCAAAACACTAGACAAAAGACAATTCAATTACATTAGTAGTAGTTTATAATGCATGGCGTATTTTACCTTCGTTAGTTCATTAGCCAGCACATTCTGGAACACTGACCTTAATTAATATTAGACCCTTCATCCGAGAGCGATCTATTTCAGACTTTAAGAGTCAGGATATTCAAGATATTAAGACGGGAGTCGAACCTGAATTTGAAATATATTTTGTGATGCAGACAGTTATAAACTCAAGCTTGCATACCACATAAAATTCAAATTAGCTTGTTCACAAAATGGCTGGCATCTTTCATCACTCAAGATGATGAATGATCACACTTTTAGGCCCACCTCGCCTTAAATTTTTGATGTGCGCATCCTTAGCTTCTCAACAGGCTTAGTGATCAACGTCTGAGTCATTGATTTTAGCCGCATTTATATTACGAAAATCATGCTTAAGACTCGTTTCAGCAGTGTAAAAAATACTTTTTAAATAACGCAACTTGTCAAGCAAGTGGAGCGACATTCCTGTCGTATGACGTTGCAATATTTACCAACTACACTATTGATCTTTACGTTCATTGAAATGTATGGGAACACCCATTCAGTGATGATTATTGATCAGAGTATGTTGCGTGACGTTCCACGTGGTGCTCGTACGTGTTTAGAATTAATTGGGTCAAAGGTTGTGGGAGCGCCTTGGAATACAGAATTTTGGGGACCGATGAAGTTGAAGCTTGGGTTTGGTGGGGTTGAAAACATTTTACGTGCCGCCTGTAATATCAATTCTTCGTACATTTCACGAATAAGCTTACTTCTGAACTGTCTCAAGTAGTCTTATCCACTTCACTGTCTATTTCTTCGGCACCAAGTTCCAGCAAAACTGACCATACCAAGTATTCTAACCGTCGGTCGTTGCTCTTACCGCGATTCCATCAGCATCTCTTACCGCGTCTTATAACATCTCAAATTAAACCGAAAACTACAATCAAATTGTAGCTATCATCAACTTTCACTGACATGTCTGGCGCCACTAAAAACTGTTATTCCATTCGTTTATGAGCATTGGGCAGTAAATCGGATCTTTAGAAATGGAGCGGAGATAATCGACTCGCACAATACTGTTATTCTATGCACGAGCTTTGAGAAAGGGTCTGTCCTGCAACATTATTTGATTTATGACGCAGTTCAATTCATACAGTATAGATTACCTGGTAATTTGCTCTCGTGGATAACTTCTATAGGGAAAATATGATGTCTAACAAAGCATCCTATGATCATAGCATTGTGTTATCATTTCACATACCAGACGAATGCTAGAGACAGATACATTGATGACATCATTATCGTTACCGATAGCATGTTTTTGACTGAGATCTGTTTGACCTATTGTGTCTCCTCGTCTGACCCGTAACGGGGTCAAGTTGAAGTTGCTTGCGAGAATTTGACGTGATTAATCTCAGCCTTTGTTGCAACTACATACATACATACATATAGTCACGCCTGTTTCCCGGAGGGGTAGGCAGAGACCAAGGATTTCCACTTGCTACGATCCTGGCATACTTCTTTCGCTTCGTTCATCCTCATCAAATTCTTCATACAAGCTCGGCGATTAAGTGTACTTCTGACCTGGCCATTCTCTAGAATGTCTTCAATTTGGTCAGAGTACGTTCGCCGAGGCCTTCCTCTTCCAACTCTCGTTACTACATCTTCATTCCACTCCACACTGCTCTCTTAATACACTGTTGCAACTTGTTCTCTCATATTTACTTTATTTGAATTGTCTAGTATACGAGTAAGAGACAGGTTTGAATATAATAGGAATTATCGTAACTAATTTCTCGAGTGCAATACAATGTAGAGATGAGTAGAAGCATTTCAGATCACTCTCACCACAGCCACACCATGTGAGTGAAGTCATGTGAAAAGATGCATATCATAGATAAATAATAACTATGGAATAATAATTATTCCGATCATTATATACTGTGTTGTCTTTCATCTTCGGAACAATTAATGTCCCACTTTGGCTGTCTGAACTGAGAGCTTCATTCAATGTGAATGAAACGAATTTGTGTAATAAGTATTGTAATTTGCAGATCTGCATACTGAGTATGAATCTGAGAATCTCACAACTGATTGGATTGCAGTTGTGAGCGCGTTTGGTTTGTTTTGTAGGTATTCTCATTTGTAAAACAGTATTTAAGGTCACATCAATAATTTTATTCGAGTGATTTCGTGTCGTTCATCTATTAACTATCCAATTTTAATGTTCTTCAGTTCCGTATGACCAGTATATATTCCGAGTGACATAATAGGCAATAGCCAACCTTATCCCTTGCAACTTCTTGATCTCGTCTTCTTCGAAGTCAGCATTATTATGAAGGCGTTTGAGGAGCTGTCATGCTCGCAATCACGCTTACTAAGATACCTTTCGCAAAGTTACAGTACTTTACTCTTGCAACTTCGTGGTTCTCTGGAACTTTGTAAAATTGACCAAGTCTCTCTGTTTTGTTTCATACATCCCAAATTTAGTTGGTACCTTGTAGAGTTTTAGTGTATCTTTGTAAGTTTGCATATTGTATGAGCTAGTAGGTCAATTCTGATGTCAGTGCTATGGTTATACGTTCCCATGATTCTTGTAATTTCAATCTACAAAACGCTAGTGATCTTTAAATTTCCGAAGCTCAAGCCGTTGTTTACTTCCACAGCGTCGCAAGAAGTACTAGACAGAGCAAGGCTAGCACGGGAAAGACGCGAGGCAGAACAGAGGAAGCGACTTGATGAGTTGCGCGCACACGCCGCCGCTGCCCAGGCTCAGCGGGAGAAGAGAGATGAGGACAGGCGGCGGCGGCAGGCTGAGCAGCGGGCGAGAGACGACGACCGACGGGTTCAGGTGACCACGCACGTTTGTTACATTTTACTATTATCTAGAGATAAGATACGTGGTTTTAGAATAGTACGACAGAAGATATCAATCTTGCTGTCGTACTATTCTAAACACATACTATTCTAAACTTCTCAACAATTTTGTCAACGTCACTAGATGGATGGATTAGACTAGTGCAGGATTGTGGTGGATGGCTCAAACCTAGGAAGGCCTTTATTGGCAAATTGCTGGAGCTATGAGTTGATCGATACCTACTGTCAGACCTAGCCAAACTTACTTCAAGAGACAGGGACCAACAAATAAATGACTAGCCTGGGCCAGGCCTGGTCTAGATTACACTTGGAAGGATTATCTTTCGTCGTTTAAGGCCCGTATGAACCAATCTCCATTAAAACTTTAAAACCATCTATGCTTGAGTTAAGATTGTGAGTGGAGCCGGGACCACAGCCATAGCACCGCATTAGAAAGATAAATAGATAAATTACACTTAATTGTGCACCAGATATGATGATTACAAATTAAAAAAAAATTACAAGCTAATCACGGTAATACAGTGATCTTCTCTCGTCTTATCGCGATATCTTTCAGACAACCGAATTAACATGTTCAAGACTGAAATCACAAGCGTCTTTGTAAAATAAGATAGGATGTGGCTTACAACATTGCTCGAAGCAGATATTATCTGAGCCAATAGTAAATTGTTTGACCAATGTTGTGTTGTCTCTATGAGGTAGGCGTAGATCAACGCCGGAATACCCGCTCTATTATGTGACCTTGCTACGATCTACTTTATAAAGTAGCTAATCCCTCGTACTAGACGGATCAAACGCCTTCAGTCTGAATAATCGGATGACGGCTCGTAGTCGTAAGCCAAAATCCGCATCTTACGTGGTGCCTCTACAATTTTCTACACTCCACTCCTCTCCAGTGCTTAAAGTATGTGTTAAGGGGTACAGTCGACCTGATTGTGCGTCATTGGCTTTCAGTTTTGGACAAAAGTCTATCGTCCACAGTCCACACTTATGAAGATTCTGCTGAGATATACCGACAGTTTAAACTAAAGACCACTCTCAAAAAATACTTCCATGAGAGCCATTCGTTAACTATTATTAGCTTCAGATGTTTAGCGGCACATTTAGTACGATCATTAACAATACTATAAAGAAGCGATTTGATCATCCGTAATATCATAATTTCGTCGCGTAGGTAGCACAAATCGATATCCTATGCTGATATCATTCGCTGAATTAAAATTCACGACAGCATCATTCCATCCGTTTAGTTTCGTGATGTTGGCTCGCGTCAAAACATTCACAATTTCCACAAGACATTACTTTTGCAAATCACTCGGGAAGTAATTGTTCTCGACCGTCGACCGCTCGTGCTTGTCCACAGTAGGGCGCTTAAGCGGCAGCGGTTTCCAATATTGATAAAAAGAAGAAAATGGGGCTATCCCTGTTGCAACAAGCGTAAAGTATCAAGATTATTGACAGTGACATTCAGGTCAGCATTTCAGGTCACGTACGTCAAGCATGACTAGCATCACTTTGCTTAATAATCTGTTAAAACGTACTGTTGAATAAAAATAACATACTAACTGACAACCTTTTACCCCAAACACAATAAACCAAATCCTTGCGCCCGCGTGGAAAAATGGCCTGCGTACGTTTTAGGATATCTGTAGTTCAGCTAGCGCTTGTTCATGCGCTGTGTTGTAAATGACCACCGCTTCCGCCCATTCACTGTAGCCATAGACTTGGTATCGTTTGGCACGATGTCCGTCGCATCAGGCCGGCCAGTCCAACTTCACTTTCTCCGGAGTAAAATAATAGTTACCGTAATACGGCGGACGGTGAAAATTAGAAATTACCGACGCGAAAACTAAACTCGACAGCTAAATGGTAAACGATTTCTGAGATATCTGAATGTACAAATGAGTCCAAGGTCCAGCGTGAGTCTACCTACTCGTACGAGCTATACATACATAGCTCTACAATATACAAGTATTGACGCTTCTAATGCCTATTATTGGCGTATTCTTGATGGAAATTACATTTGCCTTGTGTTTTTCTCACCGTAATCTCGTCGATTTAAGTTCCGTCATTGTAGTTCCGTGTTGCATCTGCAATATTCTGACTTCCAACAACGATTTGGCAGAGTCCAGTTCGCCAGTAAACGCCAGATTCACAATTGGATAGTCTGTTTTTATGTTTCTCATTAGGTTCTTCAAATTCTTGATGCGGTTCAGAAAACAGAACAGAGTGGTTCTGTATCGAATTATCGATCGTAGTTGCATTGATGAGTCTTATGCTGTATAAACTTTATTTCTTATTAATTAGGTGTTCAAATAGCACTCTTCATTAGTACTTCACTGTATACCTATTGGCTTGCCGCATACATTTAATAGGTTAAGATCTCATTCCTTTGCAAATGTCCATTCAATCGCTTTCATTCAGTGTCAATTAGGACCTCTTGCACCAACACCAATTAGCTTCTACCGACGTAGATTTGCAATTGTTTAGCACCTTTCCAACATTACATCACGATCCGCCTTCTTTAATTCTAGAAACGCCTATTCGTAGATTATCTAGACTTACTGACTTGTACCGGCAACTGGATTATTGCTCGCCAAGAAAGGCGTTGTTTTGCATTCCTTATTTAATGAAGTTACTTTCGAAACCATATATTTGCTGATAACAGTTCTATTAGAAACTAATCTTCGTAATGCCATAGTCTCTTGTTCTTCGACTATCCCTTCCTGCTTTCTTAATCTTTGGTTTCTTGTGCTGTGTGTTTTATAATTGGCTTCTAGCATAACATACCACACCCTCTTCTTCTCTGATTCCATAATTTTTACATTTCTATAAAAAAATACTCTAGTGTCCCGTAGGGTTCCCAGGATAGTTTACCCTATATAGAAACCATAGACTTTACTTCGAATGTTCTGTGGTTTGATCATTGTCATGTTTTTTTTTTCGAATCCAATAGCGCGTCGAAGCTACAAAATATTTTCAATTCTTATGTAAATGACGCCGTCACTACACGGCCTTGTTTAAATGATGTCATGCAGCTACATTCCAATTCATATTATTTAACCTGACAACACCGATGAGAGATTCCATAGATATTAGCAAAGTGAACAGAACATGACTTTCTTTATTTGCGAAGAAATATTATGAAGTATTTCCTGATGAAAGCATTGTTTAGTGTTTGAAGAAATCATAGTATCAGAGCATAAATGTAAGACTCCCATCGAAACCTCTCAGTCATCTCTAAGTCTTCTAATATTTAAGACTAAGGGATCCTGAGGGAGTCATACTTCTATTCATATTTGAGGTTCCATATCTTTAGACTCCCATATTGTTTCACGTATTACTTATCTTAAGTTTTCTTCGCCGTTTTCCCTATTGGTTCCAAATGACCTAATCACCTTGCGCTCAATTTTCTCCCAACTCGTATTGTTCATATCTCACAAATCTGACTGCTGACAATGGACACAGATTTCGAACCATCACAATGGCCAGGTTAGAGGGTCACGGGTTACATAACACCATCCTATTGTCGATTATGAGGTCATGCGTCGTACCTACTCTTTTAGGTTATGTGGATAGGTGCGTAAGCGCGTTCGTCAGATATTCTAGGTACAAAGTTGTATAGTCTGTCGGACTCGAGAGTAGAAAAACTTGGTTTTTCTATTGGTGACCTTAAATGTCTTTCCTTTTACAGTGGATAAAAATAATTGTCAAGTAACAAATGTTCAGACTTGTTTAGCTAAGCCGTATTTTGTTTTCTTATATTGAATTTGACACATTTCAGAAAGAGTCAAGCAATGTTAAAATAATCAAGGTTCAAACAACTTTACGAGTAAGGCTGTTCAATCAATTGATCATAGGACCTGTGATCTTACGTCGATATAAAAATATTCGAATATTTTTGTAAATTGATCGTGTTGTCCAAATCATTTTCTTATGTTGAATTTGACATATATCATGAAGAGTCAAAGCTATAGTAAAATAATCAAGGTTCAAACAACTTTACGAGTAAGGCTGTTCAATCAATTGATCATAGGACCTGTGATCTTACGTCGTGCACAGATTCGAATATTTTTGTAAATTGATCGTGTTGTCCAAATCATTTTCTTATGTTGAATTTGACATATATCATGAAGAGTCAAAGCTATAGTAAAATAATCAAGGTTCAAACAACTTTACGAGTAAGGCTGTTCAATCAATTGATCATAGGACCTGTGATCTTACGTCGCGCACAGATTCGAATATTTTTGTAAATTGATCGTGTTGTCCAAATCATTAGTTTAGTTTATGTTTGACAAAATAGCGCTGGTCCGTTATAAATACTACCTTATTAAAAAACATTATAAATTGTATTGCGAAGTTAGCTAAAATTACAAAATAAAAACTAAAGGCTACAAACCAAATGTAAATGAGATAATATGACAGACGGATTAACTTGCTCCCCGAAGCGTGGGCAGATTAGATTACCGTGACAAATAATTCCACTGGATCGATCGACCCAACAATATCGTGACTATGAAGATATAATACTTGCTTTAGGTACGGCCGGTCACAGATCGACAACTGCTGGCAGTAGGTTTTTGAGTGACGACCACAAATTAAAAGAAATAGAATTCGGTGGGGTATCTTATCTGTGGCATTTTACATTTCATTTATAAATTGCTCTTAAGCACAGTCTTAGTAAAAGTTTGAAGAGGCAGGTAAGGTCGCTGGGACTGGAGTTCGATCACACATATTCGTGTTACAAACTATTACATACGATGCTACTGTGGTATTTAGAAGTGAAAAGGTATCAGGGTCGGTGTGTAGTAGAAGGATAGTTGACTGTATGACTGTATTAACTAGTCTGTTCTCATAAACAGAGTAATGTTAATTATTCCAAATAGTAGTGACTAGTGGACTATACCCCGACTTTGATCCGGAGGCCGTGGGTTCGAACCCGGTCGTGCACCAATGGATTTTTCCACTCGAAAAGTGTATGTGCGCATTAACACGTGCTCAAAACGGTGAAGGAAAACATCGTAAGGAAACCGGCATGCCCTAGAACCAAAGATTCGAAGGCATGTGCCAACAGTTAGTGTTCCAATAAGCGGCGATGGGCTTGTAACCTGTCACGTCGCTTGCAAAACTTGGGCATGTCCGAAATGTAATGTTTGGACGTGCCTCTGACTACCCCCTGCTTGGTATCCTCAAAGATCTGCTCACTGAGTATGTATCTGAGGATGTCCACCATGCGGAATTTATTATTTTGTTTAAAAAAATTAACTAGACGCTCAAAAACAGACTCCTTGGCCCATCATATATTTTTCCAATTCGGCATCCTAGAAGAATATCGTTTACTGCGCTATGTATATTCTGTTTGTGACGTCATAACTCTGAATCAAGTGTGGAATTTCGGAATGTGTGTAGTTGCGTTTTTAGCCTTCCTCGAATACAACGTTCTGTGATGTCCTACGTGTCGAAGTATTACTATTAATATAATATTTTTTTATAGTAAACGCACTATTTACTATATGCTGGATTGCTGGGTGTCAAATCGCATCACGTCTGATGTCCGCATAGCCTTTTTAATTTGATCGTATCTGGGGCCTAACCATCAAGCCTCATTGCGTCTCAATTCAGGCAAAGATGTCAAATCCCGCTTTGCGAATGACAAAGCTTTAACAATAGCGTCTTCAATCGTAAAGCGGGGAGTGAATTTTTAGTCTAAATCGCTATAAGAGGTCTTACATTAATATATTAAATTCAGTGTTATAACACGTACTTTATATTCTCCTGCTGACGTTTCGTTGATTAGAGGTCCTTTGAACGGTTCACATGACGAAACTTCAGCAGGAGATTAGTAAAGTACGTGGTATAGTCGTAATAATATCCTTAAATTATACCAAAGTCAAAATTCATTTATTCATTAAAATCACAAGGATCACTTTGAAACGTCGGTTTTATACCAAGCCGGGAAAGAAAGGCAAGAAAACGAGGCTGGTTATTATTTTTAATCCGAATTGAGAATTCTTTGACAGTGACGTCAGTAAGATCAGTTTCTTCTGCGATCTGACGATCGGACTATGAGTGTCTATTCACGTGATTGTTGTCTTTCTGGTAGTATTGCTTTCCATTGTGTGCAGAGTTTATTTTGTATTGTTGTATCTAGCATTCTTGTTTATGAGTCGATATACATATCATTGCCATTGTAATGGTGTTTGCCTAGCGAGAATTTTCACAAAACGAATGCGTAAAATTCATACACAACTCGGAATATTTGTTATAATAAAAGTGTTGATAATTCGAATAATCATACTTCCAAATAAGGATGAAACTGTACCATTAGCTTGCGTAGCATCATAAGAATGAAAAAATATTAAAAATACAGAAATACATTCGAATCGCCGTTGTAGTGCATTAAAAATGTTTAAAATTATCCCACGCTGAGTCAAGGAGGCGCGACAAAAATAGTATCACTTCCTTCAGGACTTCGATGAAAGTATTCAGCGCGATAGAAAGTCGAACGAATATATTCGATCAAAGAAAAGTGTTTTCGTTTGAAGCGATAAGTGCAAGAGTTACGTATAACTGTGGAACATTGAGAAAAATACTGATGAAATTAATTAGATAAGGTGTAACTGCAAAAATGGAAATTAACTGTTGTGTGATTAAAAGCGGAGATTACTCTGAAAAAAGTGCTGGAGAAATTAAGGTATTTCGGGTGTTTTAATCTCAATTCATTTATTTATTGCTTTTATGTATATATTTAGGTTAGAGAATAGTTTGAAATATCTCTCTAGGCCTTGTCACTGTTTCGATACATTTTTGTCATGTTCGTTCCTATTTCCAACCTCTGGTAAAGGAAAACTTGGAATCACTTAGTTATCCTTCCGTCCGTCTGTCATAGGTCATTAATTCATATCAAACATTTTGGTAAGTTAGCCTTTTCTTTAATATTTTGTAAACAAATATTGTCTTTCAGTTTATTGACATTGCCAGTTTGAATATGAATTCAAACAAGATAAGATTAATGCCTGCGATAAAAGATAAATTAACCCAAGAATATTGTTTTTTTTTTCGTGAAATAGATAGAAGATATTAAATACTTTATTGCACACTAAATAATATAATAAATAAATAATGCTGGACATTTTTCATACAGCATCATCTAGCCCCAAACTAAGCAGAGCTTGTATTGTGGGAACTACATGACTGATATACTACTTACTAGCCTCTGGCCACGGCTTCGCCCGCGTGGTACCCGGATTTAAAGTAGCCTATGTGTTATTCTGATGTATAAGCTATACATCATATAGTTCTGTAAAGTTTCTCAAAATCCGTTCAGTAGTTTTTGCGTGAAAGAGTAACAAACATCCATCCTCACAACCTTAGCGTTTATAATAGTAGTAGGATATATATTTTTACTTCTGCAAATACGTAGAAAATACCCAGAACCGAGATAGATCTTTGCAGATCATACAAGAGAGAGATGGCGTTGCAGTCGACGAAAACATAATAAAAAATAAAATAAATTAAAATTAAAATAGCCTTTATTCGCTGACTGTTACATACGAAGTTATTTATTTATTCGTACATACTAATTATATTATTACATGTTATATATTATAATACTGTGACACCAGTATTCTCACAGTCAGGTTGTCCTTTGACATAGGCCTCCTCCATTTTGTGCCATTGCACTCAGTCCAAGCTTATTATTCGCCATCCCTTGGGTAAATCATCCTCCTATCGCTTTACAGGTCTGCCTCTACTGCGCTTTCCATCTCGTGGGTACCAGACAGTTGTATCGTATGCCCATTCATTTTTCATTTAACGTGACATTAGCTCTGTGTTAATTATCTGATTGCAAACGCTGTAAAGAAGATCTCCAAAAATCAAACGAACTTCTAAAAAAGGTTAAAAGAGCCCTGCATAATGCAAACAAACGCCCCAAAAAAGAGCTGACTTTATACAAACATCATTATTATTTTGTTAGAAATAATCCCGACCTGTTTCCACTTATTTCTGAATGTATAGCACGAAACAGACGTGAAGATAGACTTTGTTTATTTCCATTCAAAACAGCATTGTTGCGAAAATGTATTGTTTGCATGGCACCTATTATTTATAATAAAACACCAAAGAGCTACAAGAAACTTAACTCAAATAAATTTTAAAGTAAATTAAAAAAAATACGCACTGAAAAATTCTACTCCAATATGGACGAATTCTTTTAAATAGGTTAATTTTAACCTAACGACTTGTCCTAACCTAATTTTATTTTATTGTTTGACTTTTTAATAGTATCAAATTTTATAGTGTATGTCATTATTTAACTTTGTTTGTGATTTATTTTTACATTATAATTTGATTTTAAATGTCTACGTCATGCATATATCGGTCACTATACCTAATATCATCATATTTACACAGGTTTTATGCAAATAAATTATCTTTATCTTTACAAACATTTGTTTCGCGGCGGGAATCGAACTCTCAGGCGGGCCTTCGCCCATTGCGTCACAGAAGTCGTCTAATACTCTTATTCTGCGTATGTAGACTAAGTTAAAAAATACATTCGTGTCAGTAATCATTTTACTTGTAAGTTGGTGGTTACGAGCAAAGCGCCTATTGTCTATTCAGCATGGGCACACAGTTGATCGATAAACTTACATGACCTACTCCGAATATCATCTATACTATATATCTACTATCATACTATTCTCTTTCATATTGTAGTAATATCAGCAATTAAGTGCCCTTAGTGAATTCTTTAATATGAGGAAGAAACAATGTTCCCCTAGTACTTTTTCTTTGTACCCACACCAAAAAGGGAAGGCATAGGTTCTTTCTGGGGCACTCTGCTCAGTGACAAGTTTGAGTTGTTATGGTAGCTCTCTGAAAACGACAACATCGACTACCTCGATGTTGTCGATATTGAAAAATTAAATGTATATCAATATTTTATGACTAGCTTCTGCCCGCGGCTTCGCCCGCGTGGTGTGTGGATAAAAGTAGCGTATGACCGTCTCCAGTTTTCAAACTATGTCCATATCAAATTTCATCATAAACGTCTCAGCCGTTTAGACGTGAAACATAGATATGTCTGATATAATTGTATTGATACTTATCGTTATATTATGGCCAAATCACACTATATCACTAATCATTGCTAACTGTACGACCTTTTAAAAATACGTGTTTCATTATTTACGTTAAAGTTTTTTTACACCAATTTTTGAGTGTATATTGTTTATCGGATCAGGGAATATTGTTTTAAACAAACAAATATATAAACTTTACCACCCTGTTTAACCCATTTAGGGGATGAATTTCGAAAATTAGATTAACCTATGTGTAATGCCAGAACCTAAACATTCCAAATTTCATCAAAATCGGTTTAGTAGTTACGGAGATACGTCGTAACAAACATTCACACACAGACTTCGTATTTATTATATTATTAGGATTTGGACTGTTATCTAGTAAGACTGTTAAAAGTATGAAGTCTTCTTAGAGTACATATTCCAGCCTGCTTAGCATGAAAACAAGACTACCGCCAAGACAAAAAATATTCTGTCCCTCTCTTTTGTTTGACAGAATAGGCGACAGAAATAGTTTTTGTCTTCTCTTACGTAGACAAAACGTTGTCTTGGGTGCTCATCGCGGGCTGTGCGTCTCGACCTCAAACGCCAGTCATTCACCCGTCCAGGTGGGCTTACTGCGCTATCCAAATCATCAATTTGATTCTCCGATACTCACTCTGTTTACCCTTTCATTCTATAGGTACATAGTATCAACCTTTCACTATATAGTAGGCATATCTAAAAGCTTTGTGAACTCAAGGTATTATAGCTTCCGAAATAAATCGTAATAACACACGTTATAGAGCTCTTCCTGTTAACAATTCAACACTCTGTTCATTCATTAAAGCTGTTTCATATAAAGTGGATAGGAAAGCAATGAACAAGCGATTGAAGTAGCTTTCTGACTAGGACTATTCGCGTGTGATGGGTTCGATCGAGTTTATTTTCAAATTCGTCTGCAATTAAAAGGTTTATGCTTTTTCAATTCTTATATATTTTGATCATGTTGAGACATTTTTTGGAGTGACTCTCCTCGAGTATTTCGGTGTCTTAGTTTAGAAGCCGCTAATCAGACGCCTTTTTAGCTTAAGTTAAATCAATATTCCACCCAATGCGCTATTCAGTCTGTCATCTTCCGTTATGTCTTCTGAAATTGAACTTTAATTACAGTTAAAAACGGTAGGTACAGAGTTAAATATAAGACGAGACGAATCTTCTTGTAATGTGTATAAGAGTTTTCGCAATTGGTATTGTAAAAGTAGTACTCGTTTGAATACACAGATTCCGTGTGTTGCAAGGATCTCTTTAACACCTATCCTTCTTAAGCTATTCACGTAGTCATTGACACCCAAGAAAGTTCCGTGACACGTCGAATAGTCTTAAAAAACTCTGTGTTGAACGTTCTGTGAGTATCGGACAGTCGGCAACCATTTTATTATGGCTCATGAAAAATAGCGGTGATACGACGCGGAAGCATGACACTGACACACTTGGCCGATTTTATGTGGCTGCGAAAATGATGCAGCCGTAAATAATTGTCTAGTATGTCGGTTAACACTATCGATACTTATATTATGAAGTTACCTCTTCATAAGTTTGTAAGATTCGATGAAGAAGGTCCAAACCACTCATCCGATTTAAAGAAAAAAAAGTATGTAGAATGGACCTTCAGGGTGGACATATGCTGTATATTATCTCGTAAAAAGAAAAGGACTTTTCGTGGAGACCATTTTTGCAATGTCTACGAAAAAACGGTCTAGCGAATGCTTTTTTAAGTGCCTCAGTGGAGCTACTTTCATCGGCTACTTGTTATCCGAGTACCACGGACGAAGCCGTGGGTAGTAGCTAGTGTTGCATACAGGTATAGAAGCATTCAAGAGTGATCAATTGATTATTCAAAAGAGGATTGATAAATACCAAGTGGCTAAGCAAAAGTCTATTGTCATTATTGATTTGAGTACGTAAGAGTAAGTTTTGTACGATTTTTAATATCGTATCAAACTTACTGGACCATAATCCCCAGCACTACGGGATACGTGAAATAAGACTGATAAACGAAGGTGCCTAAATGAGAGACTGATTTTAAATTTTAATTTAATCAGAGTGTCTGCATTACATGCGTAACTGCTTGCAGACAAAAATAATTAGTAAGCTGACATATTGGTCACGCCATAGGTCCGGCATTGACCGTGCGAGACGCGCTCGTTTGTAATGATGAGCCTGTAATTTATGACGCTATATTTTGTTTGCTTTGGTACGTTTCCTTTCCTGTATTCGTGCCATCAAACTGGATTAAGGAATTGTTTTAATAAAACAAGGAATAGCTTTAACATGGAAATAGCTGATGTATTCACTGACAGAGACAACCTATTGTGTTTTTTTGAATCGATTTCAAAAATATCTATCAGATGCTTTCATGTTTACATAAGATATAGAACTATGGACAGTTGTGCATGCCTGGTCAAGCCTTGCTGAGATATCGCCTTACTGACTTCCTTATCTGTGGGTGTCTTGCCCTCGGATTCCTTATCTGTATGCCTCTGGTTTTGATTCACGTTGGATTCGACCACAAACTCGCAGAATCTCTAAGTTTCTTGTTTTGTTTCTTAGCTTCAAAATATAGTTCAGTTTTCAATGACGTTTGTGACCTGGGTTTGTGTTCAAATTATTTTGACCTTTTCTCTCATTTACCCGTTGTTCCCTGATCTGTCGTTTACATTCTACATTTGAGGACATAACATTCTACATTTGAGCCAATAAAGGCTGACCATTATTTATAGGAAGAACTAATGCAGTCCAAATAAAAGGTACACTTAACCAAGTTCTTTTTACATCTGCAGTGACAAAATAATTCTTCAAACTAGCTTTTCTAGTGATAAATCTAAATCCATTCCACATTTGATACCTATTAGTAGGATAATTCAACTGGAATGGATTTATCTATACTCCATGATCCAATCATCCAATAGCACTGAGCATTTACTTATTGCGTTCATCGCCCCGATATAATTCAGGCCTTGGGCAAGCACCTGCTGTATCGTTAACTTAGATCAATAAACTGATCGAAAATTAATTGCGATAATACTTGCGCACTTTGTTAACGTGTCTGAGGCGGGCGAAGCCAAGAGAGAAATAGTGAAAGATTTTCATCGGTAGACTCTCAATTCAAAAGAATGCCACGATAAATATCTCGAGCCGACGATCGATCCATCAGGTAGGCCGCGTCTAACTGGTTCTCCAGTCCCCAACGATTATCGGTTCTGTGAGCTGATCGCTACTTCAGCTTGCTAACCTTAACATGCCTGAACTCCTAGCTCCTTTTGCTGAGCACACTTGGATTTGTACTTCCCGTTTTTTTCTGTGATCTACAGTATCTTTTAGGACTAAAATTAGGACAGTCTTCGAAGTCCTATGATGTTAAATGCTCAAACGCCACGTGCTAAATACAAAAAAAAATGCTGTATTTCCCATTATGAACATCCTCAAATTCATATTCCGGATAAGGATGCGGTATCCTCATTAATCTCTACGTATTGAGTACCTATACATCTAAAGATGTCCGTCAAGGGGATTACAGTTGTGTGTTCAACTCTTTCCGACCGGGCTGTCTAGCTCGTGCGCTCACATGCCGATGGCAAATTTGCGAGAAGCCCTGCTCCTTGCAGATGCAAAGCCGCGTTCGCGTTACTCTAACTAAACTATACCAACCCTTCCGACCAGCACTCTACGTTCGTTATCCCATATGCCGGCTGTAAATCTGCCAGGAGCTCTTGCTCATAGCATATGCAAAGCCGCGTCTGGGTTACTGCAACTAAACTATACCAACCCTTTCCGACCAGCAATCTACGCCCGTACGCCCATATGCCGGCTGCAAATCTGCCAGGAGCTCTTGCTCCTAGCAGATCCAAATAAACTATACCAACCCTTTCCGACCAGCTCTACGCTCGTACGCCCACATGCCGGCGGCAAATCAGCGAACTTCTATGTAACGGATATCTCCTCCACAGGTAGAAGAACGCAAACGCGCGATATGGGAAGCGTCCATATCGCGGCGGGAGGCGTTGCTGCAACGCGAGCGGGACCGCTCAGAGCGCCTCGAGCGCCAGCGGGCGGCTCGCTCGGCGCCGCGGCCGGCCTTCGCCTTTGGCTCGTCCACGCCGAGACTACTCGAGCCGCTAGACTCCGCGGGATTCTTCTGGGCAGCGCGCAGGTACAAACTCGATGACACCACTAGCTTTACTTAATCTTAGCCATAAAAATTACTCCGAAGATCTCGGTAGCGCGGCCAGCCCCCACCCCACTGCAGGACAAACTTCCTGCAGATATATGTTCTGGGTCTGGGTGTTGTGGTAAATAATACTCGTAGTTTCTGATACTCGCGACACAGGGTATCCTAGTGTGGAGTCAGAAATATGTTTCTGATTGTTGAGTGTTTCTATATTTATTCCGTTGAGTGAAAAGAGTCAACTGTGGAATGATGATCCTCAGTTCCTTGGCATAGACCACCTTCATGCACCGACTTTCCGCAACCTTTAAGATGTCATTGGTCCATCGAGTAGGGGACTTTCTACATTGCGTCGTCGACCCTTGCCAATTCAGAGGTTTTCTAACGCAAATCACTGAAACTAAAGGTGCATGAAGAAATGTGCCGATTTTCTTTAAAATGTGCCCATACGGCCCATCGGAAGGTATCTTCGCCTATATAGTGACTCTATTTTAAGTAACTGTAAAATCACACGCGGGATAAATTGAATGTTTTTTGTACACTGCGTTGTTTTTTCTAGCACTTAGTTATGTTACATGATGTTATCGACCTTTTTGAAGTGTTTAATTTAATTTGTTATTCTGCTTTGCTTTAAATTTATTAAGGCCCACTTGCGCGACCTGGGGTTATAATTTTAAGCCCGAGTCCGATGTCACTAGACGAATTTATGACTGCGTTGTAAATTGACAATTACTTAATTTGCCGTCTGTACTGAGACGAGTTTAAACCGGGGTGGCGCATGTGGCATTAAATATTTGGGTGAAGGGTTATCCCGCATTTTAAACCCCAATGAGTTTTTGTTTATTATTTTTGTGTTAATATTTTGTTTTTTTTTCCACCCCCAGTACCAACCCCATAGATCAGGTCAACTTTTTTGAATCACTGTAAGAATATTTCCTACTTATTTTTTTGTTGTTTCTGTTATGTCTACTAATTTCTGTTGTTTTGTCCTATCTTGTTTTCTTGGTTGTTCTAACTGTTGGTTTGTTTCAAAATTAATCTCATTTGTATGGCATGTGAATTAATTATGTATTTTAGAAATGTTTTGCTTGAATTTGAAGTAGTTTGGTTTGTAGTTACACCTATCATAATATGTTTTATATCTACATTTGATACGGTTTAGAAACTGCTTTTTTGGCTGTGTATTCTAGCTTTGCTAGCCGTACAGACGTACCCAGTAGTGAGTCAGCGGTTTCACGCGTTCGTCGGTTCTTTCTTGGTCACCCTGCGTAAAGTCAAAGACCTGACCAGCCCGTTTAAAAAAATGATCAAAATAAATTACACTAGCAAAGTGAAGCAACATGCTTACGGGAACGATATGAGATATGATGGCAAACATTAAAAGCCAGTTTATGCAGTTTGGATGTTGTGAAACCTGTCAAATGGGGACATACGCTTTGCCATTTTGTTAGTGTAAGTAGGAGGCAGGTTATGTCAAGTCAAGTCAAGTCAAAATTGATTTATTCATTAAAATCACAAGGATCACTTTGAAACGTCGGTTTTATCTACTGCCTGTTCTTCCGCGACCAAGCCAGGAAATAAAGGCATGAAAAGAAGGCTGGTTATTCTTTTTAATGATCCTTTTACAAAACAACGAGTTGGTGCATTTTCAATCCCAAGAGTTTTTATCATCTAAATAATCAGATATTTTTTAGTATGTCTTTTTATAAAGTTGTTTTTTAATTACGTTTTTAAAATTGTCAATTTTTGAACATCTCTTGGGAGTAAGAGTATGGTGGCCATGAAAAGCTGGAGATCGGTGGTTTTAGTGTTATTATTGCGCTTAAATTAAACGGCTAGATTTACTTTTGACATTGTGACAAGATGAAATATGGTTGCACTGAAGGAAGGATACTGCGTATCGCAGAGGCTTAATCTGAGACGTATATGATACATCTTGCAAGTGAATAGTATGAAGGAGAATGTCTTGAAAAGGTTCATGTTTTCAGTGGCCACATTTTGTAGGCCGTGGCCTAGATTTAGGTGGAACTTTGCAAGTCTGTGAAGAAAAACTACGACTATTCAACAGTATTCGGACTGTTTTCTAGTGTGAGGTTAGGATTATATTGGGTGGGATGTTTTAAGTTTAATTCGATCTGTAGCGCTAAAAGAAGAAGAGGCAGACGGAATAGAAGGTGGAGAGACGAGATTGCTTGATTATGAAGGCGTGATCTGGTCTCAAACAGCAAAGAATAAGAAAGAATGGAAGAAGGATGAACTTTAAAATATATTTTGTAGATAATAATTATAAGTTTATTTTTTATCTGTTATTTAAGGCTTAAATAAATAAGGTCAGTAAGGTTGCATGTGTCCTGCATATGTTAGTGTACCTAATAGTTAAATGTATAGCCACAGAGCATTTGGACTGTGGCCAAATAAATAGTTTCGAACTCGAGTTCTCGAAAACTTACCAGATTGGGTCTAGATTCTAGAATAGTGATTCTAAATTCGTTGATTCATGAATTGAAATGTATATGTAATTGTGGTTTTTAATCACGGTTCTGGTGATGCTATCTTTTTTTTCCCAATCTGTTCGCTATGATACTTTTTTAAGCAGCGGTAACCGTGCGCGTATTGCCATCTGCAACACCAGTGTTTCCCTATACACATGTAATTGAATCCGGTAACCCTTAAAATCAAAAAAAGAATATTCATTAGTTTTTTTTATCGTACGTCTATTCTAACCAAGTAATCCCAGTTATACGATTGCGTACCGTTAGCCAAACTACATAAAATGATAGCTGGAAAAAGACGCTGATAGTGGAAATGGTATCATATTTACTGTTTTTAATTAAAATGATAATGCATGCATTTTGCATTGTTTGATATTAAACCACTAAGCAGTGCAAAATGGTATTATAAAGAAAAAACATTGGCTTTTTTATACAACTAAAATGACAAACAAGCATACGGCCTGTGGCTAAGCGGTTACCGTAACCTATGGACGCTTGCAACGCGCCTTCCGAGCCTGATACATACGTGAAAAGCAGGAACTCTAAAAAAAAATCCTGTATTGTGAATTCGCGAAATTTCATATGTTAACCTTGGTAAAACTTTCCGTGATAAGAACGCGCAATTAACGCAGATTAGATAAACTATCGATGATCACCAAACCTAAACATATTGCCAAAAATATAATGCACTTTGATAGTCAAATACCTCACCCAACTACGGAAGCTTCTAATAACTGTAAACATAAGATTGCATCTTTATAGGAACGCTTGGGTGATCCGAGTAAATGCTCCTTTTCATGCATTCATTACTATGTTGAACGACCTCTGTGGCGAAATGGTCGAAGGCCCGCCTAAGACGCAGATAGTAGCGGGTTTGTATGATCTGAAAATATTTCTATCGTAAACAAAAACGTATATAAGTAGTATTATCATCGTGTAGCTCCCATGACACAAGCTCTGCTTACTTTGGGGCTAGACGATGCTGTGTGAAAAATGTCCATCGTTATTCATTTATTGATTACTAGCCTCTGCCCACGGCTTCGCCGCGTGGTACCCGGATAAATAGTAGCCTATGTGTTATTCTGATGTATAGACTATATTACTGTAAAGTTTCATCAAAATCCGTTCATTAGTTTTTGCGTGAAAGAGTAACAAACATCCATCCTCACAAATTTTCGCGTTTATAATAGTAGTAGGATTATATAAAAAAAACAAGCGTTTGTCAAAGTTTGCTTGGATGAATTGATCGCCACCGCGTCTGTTTGACCGGACCATAAGCCTCATAGAAACCCTGCCAACTATAAAAACCACCTCATTCTTTTTTTTTTTTTTTAATTACAGATCTACATTCCTTTGCATACCTAGCTATTTTGGTGTTCAACTCTGACATTCCAATAGCAGACTAAGCTGGAATATTTAGGTCGGCTGAGTGCGTCGCCGCGTCGTCCGCCCGCTCAATAATTTAAAAACCTGAAATAGTGCATGATTCTGAATGGATTTTACTAGCATATGCTCCATGCTATAGGTATTGCATTTTGGACTAGCTAATGGAATGCCCCGCGACTTCGTCCGCGTTTAGGTTAATTCAGCTTGCAAGCACACCTAGGGTTTGCTATCCTACTATATCGGGGACCAGAATAATATAATAAAAGTAATAGGTGAAATTTTAAATTTAATTTATTTTATCGGTGCAACCTTTTTAATTAAAGTAAATAAATAAATACAAAATACAAATATGAATAAAGTCTGTTAAAAAAATATGAATAACATTCTTCATTTAAAAATGTCTAAGCGTAAAACGGAGCCTTTATACATTTCTGAACGAAATGGCGGGATGAGCGCAATGTGGCCAGTACAAAAAAAAAACTAGTTATGAACATTACCCGAAAACAAAAACCTGCTAACAAAGACTCAAAGCAGTCAAAAGTATTAATTTAAGAAATAAAATATTAAATATACCTATTATTTTAGTACTAACTAACATAGTTGGATTTCTATTAATAAATAGTGATACATGTATGTATCACTATTAAGTTATCTCTTATTCACCATCAAATTAATTCTGGCTAAATTAAACCCACAATAAGATCGCTATCTAAATATAACACCGTCATAGTTCTAATCAACTTGTATTATGGTCTAAAATAGCATACCTACGCTTTATGGGTTGCTTAGCATGAGTCAGAGTAATTATGAAGTGTATAGTCTGGTAAGGTTTTGTACGACCTTTGCAAGGACTCTGTTTTGGTTAGCTAGACAGCGATTATGTCCGAGATACACGAGGCTAGTTTTTCAAAGCTAGTATAGCAAGCTAGAACCACGGTATACTATCCTGGCTCGGCCCATACTAGTGCTGTTTACATGATGTCAGATAATTTTAAGCAAGTACCATTGTAGTGACTAAAGGTAACACGTCCGTGAAGTATACTGAACTGCATTCGTAAAAAACATAATCGAATACTAAGTAGAAGCTAGTACACAAGCCAAGATATTAAAATCACCACTCAAAAAATAGAAACCCATCCTATTAAACTATCCTAGCGTCTCAAACACTAGCGTACTAGCTTTATCGCTAGCTTACTAGACTAGAAATGAAGCTAGTTATGTATACACGAAGCCAGAGTTAATAGCTTACTAGCTTACTATCCTGGCTTGAGAAACTAGCCTCGTGTATCTCGTGCATTAGATTTCAAGACAGCTCCTGTTACGGTTTTGTTGGTTTAATTTGTTTTTTACAGAATCTACCGTTGCACTTTCCTAATTTACTAAATTAATACGCCGACTTTTCATACAATCTTATAGATTCCTCTCCACCCAGAGGTTGTCTGGAAAAGATCGCTTCTAACCGATAAGACCGCACATAGTGCTTATAGTTTTGTAATTTTATTGTTTTCTTTTTTGTAATTTTCTTGTGGTGTCCTATAAAGTATTTTCATTCATTAATTCACCAAAGCATGGTCACCGTTAGAATGAGGTGGTCGAAATTACCAATAAAATAAAAAAACTAACCACCCACACGACAGTACAACCTCAGATTCAAACTTAGTGAGGAACTCCGAGACGGGTGGTCAGAGGAACGTCCAAGCATTACATTTGACACATGCCCGCGTTTTCGCAAGTAGTTAACATCCGCGCAAGCACATCTCTGCTTATTGGAATACTGACGGATGGTACACAACTTTAAATCTTTTTTTTAGTTCTATATGGCATTACGGTTTCCTCACTATTTTTCCCAAAGAAAACATTAGAAAGAAAGAATATGTTTTTCATATTCTTTCTAATGAAGAAGAACGATGCAGGTACGATAGGAAAGAAGGATAATTTAATAAATGGATTTTCTTGCAAGGCCCAAACTAAGCGTGAGCTCAAGATACAAATCTTGGGAAATGCTTATGAAAGCACTTAACAGAAAGATTCAACACTGGTAACTGAAGGACGCATATAGATATAAAATAATTTATTTCACACCAAATAATATTTCAGCTTAAATAAATACTACAAATTTTTACAATGTTGTACAAGGTAAAATCACAAATAATACGTAATATTCCTTGTAATTTAAATTGTCATCAAAACCGGCAAAAAAACGTACCCCTCGATATAGAACCAGTTTATCAACCTGTATTGCATAATTATTCCAAATTCTCTGTGACGAAATCGCCAAAAGTTATTGTTTACGAGACAATACCAGACAATTGTAGGAAGGGAGGTGATGTCATTTAGGAAACCACGGACTCAGTTGCCGTACGAGTTATTACGGTTTTAACGTATTTGTAACTCGGCATAGAGGCGCCATTTTCTCGTTTTTAATTCGATAAACGTCGCGTGATAACTTTGACTAAGCGTATATAGTAGCAAGCCGTTTAGGGTAGGGCTAGACGATAGACACGAAGTAGGGTGTTTACAGTGTGGGCACAGCCTTAGGCTACTCCACACACATGAAGACTTGTTTGCAAGATAACCAAAAGAATTGAGGGAAGGAAGTTGACGCCATTTAAGAAATCAAGGACTCGATTGCCGTATGAGTTATCGATTATTACTACGTTTTTAACGTATTTGTAACTCAGCATAGAGGCTCTGTTTTCTCGTTTTTAATTTCGATAAACGTCGCGTGTTGGTTGTAGTAAGCCATTTGGGGGGTAGGGCTAGACGATATACGTGAAGTAGAGTGTTTACAGTATGGACACAGCCTTATGCGACCCCACACACACCTCTCGACGTGGATCGAATGTGGTGATAGCTTTGGCTCATCGACGGATAGGTACCCGTTGAAGAACAATCAAACAATATAACTTTTGAAACTTTTATGTTTATAATATTTTTTTAATAATTGACACGCCATTGTCACGCACCATGCTCACACTAAATCTAGTTGCAGAGAGTATTGACTTATTTCACTGTTCGCTGAATGAATTTGTAAATGTTATTTATTTTTGTGTTATTTTAAGAAATTAGTATAATTAAGGACTACATTATTGTATTAGGGAAGCCTCTGTAAAAATGGTTGTAATCCTACTACTATTATAAACGCGAAAGTTTGTGCGGATGGATGTTTGTTACGCTTTCACGCAAAAACTATGAACGGATTTTGATGAAACTATAGTAATATAGCTTATACATCAGAATAACACATAGGCTACTTTTTATCCGTACACCACGCAGACGAAGCCGTGGCCAGAAACTACTTTGATATAAATAAATAAATATTTTTTTATTATCGATTATTTATCGATTTTTCCCGTAAAAAATCGATCAATAATCGTTCAGCACTCGTTTGACAATCGATCAAGTACATAGCAATAGCAGGACACAATAAACATTATGTCAGTTATATTATTAGAGTCAATACAAAAAAAAAGTCCAGCATTATGTGAACCGCCAGCCGATAGACCGATAGATAAGTAGGTGTCAATAGAAAGGTCTTGAGTACTAATCCGACGATGCTGCATACCAAATTTTACTTGTTTCTTTTTTTGTATTGTAAATCGTGTGATGTAATCGTTACATAATACTATATGAACTTATTTACCTAGTAGATTGTTTCTCTGATAGGTACCTAATGAAATAGTACTCTTTGCATGAGTATTATAGTTCTAATATTACCTCTTAGTGGCGCCAAAGCAATTTGTATGAGTGCATTCTATTGTATGTAAGATAATGGAGAATGTGTTGTATATTTTAATTAGGAAGGCTATAAACAATATCTTTGAAAGCTACGAAAGATTACGATTCAGTGATTTTTAGTGTTGATGAAACATTTTATCTAAGGTAACAGTAGGTAGCTACTGTTCTGTATTTAAGGGAATAATAACCAAGGAAACACGGCATTCACTTGAACTCGTTTAATGGCTGACAACCGACTGACCACCCTTAATATAACTACCCTCATCTAGAATAATGAGTACCTACATATCTACTTACAAATATTTTAGGATATTATAATGACTTTAATATTCTTCTGCTGAGGTTTCTGTGACCGTTTAGAGGTCCTTATGATAACCGTCCGCGACCACGCTTGATAGTCGTGAGATGCTGACTTGGCCTAGTGGCTTGCATTGCTATATATTATATACCTACTCATTTTTCTATTTATTATGACGGCCTCTGTGGCGCTGAGGGCGAAGGCACCCCTGAGATGCAGAAAGTTGTTCGATTCCCGCGGCGGGACGAATGTTTGTATGTTCTGCGAATATTTGTCTCGGGTCTGGGTTTTTTATGTATAATATGTATTTGCAAAGAATATACATGAGTAGTATATCGGTCACGTAGTTTCTGTATGCACAAGCTCTGCTTACGTCGGGACTAGATGATGTTGTGTGAAAATGTCCAGCATTTATTATTTTTATGACTTGAATGAATGATAAAAAACTTACATCTCATCTTTAATCCATTCATACACCGATTACGGAACACAGTTAGATCGTTAACGACTTAATTTAATCTCAAGTTAACGTTTTTCAAAACTATCAATTTGAAATGCATTAAGCTAGATATTCGATGGTGAAAATGAACACTAGTCCATGTACAAACAATAAAAATTTTACTATCCTTATATTTGACGGCTTCTGTGGCGCAGTGGGCGAAGGCCCGCCTGAGACGCAAGAAGGTTGCGGGTTCGATTCCCGCCGCGGGATAAATGTTTGTAAGATCTGCAAATATTTGTCTCGCGTCTGGGTGTTTTCCATGTATAATATGTATGTAATTACAAAAAAAAGTATATAAGTAGTATATCAGTCATGTACATAGTTTCTTGACCAATGTCAAAATTCATTCTATAAAGTAAGTATTAGGTATTACCAAGTTTAGTCAAAATCAATAGGTTATTATTCATTGAAATCACAAGGATCATATAGAAACGTCAACCTAAAACTTAGTTTATAAGGTGATAGAAATAACAAGTTTTTTTTATTTTTGGAATAACTTTAATTTAAGTATGAAAGTATGGATGTGTTGATATGTCTGTTGCCAATAATCTTCGTAACGGCTGAACCGATTTCAATTAATTTGAAATAAATTTACATATTTTGATTTTAATGCTGTCATGTACACATTTTAGTATATAGGTGTTAAAACAATACATAAGAAAGTAGGTAGGTACATGAACCCCGTTAGGGCGGTGCATCTTTGAGTTCGATTGAGAAGGTTGCTAAGTAACTTGTTTTTTTAACTGTGATTAAGAATGAAATATAATTTAATTAAAAAAGTAATTTGATGTAAGGTTGAAGAAATCTAGTCAACAATGAAGAATATAATATGTAGTTTGTGATATAGAATCACATATAGAGGCAAATATTTCATCTTGGTACCATGCATGCGAAGCCGTGGGTAGCAGCTAGTTCACGACAAATCCCGAATGCGGCTGTCCTAACGAGACACAAATAATTTGGTACACACCACTAGATATATGTTTTTTTTAGAAATTCGATAAAGACAATTCTAATGCCAGTCACACACCTATCGCTTTGCGCAAATTTAATGCTAACGCAAGTATGCAGTTACGAGTTGCAGATATTTTTGTAAATTTCTTTACAGAGCGTACTTGCGCGAGTCTAAATTTGCACAAAGCATGCTTACGAGATGTCGAAGAATTTTATGAAAATTTCTATACAAAGCGTACCTACTTGAGCACGTCTAAATTTGCACAAAGCATGCTTACGAGATGTCGAAGAATTTTATGAAAATTTATATACAAAGCGTACTTGAGCACGTCTAAATTTGCGCAAAGAGATAGGTGTGTGACTGGCATTAGAAGTTCCTTTATCGAATGCCTAAAAAGAGCATAGATCTAATGGCGGCTGCCTTAACGCTTTTCATCGCGATTGCGAAACTAACCCTGAATGTTTAATGTAATCTGTATGCAAATTTGTAAAAAGTCTCATGTCGCATTCCAGGGCTGCGTCAACTACAAATGTGATGTTTGCATCTGCGCCGCTGACGAGGCGAGCTTCCGCACTGCAGCTGGATCAATCGGACACTGACAATAAAGGTAAACGCACACTATTTGACGGCCTTAAGTGAAAGCCGCGTTGGACTAGTGGGCGACACCCCGACTTCTGGGTTAGAACCCGGTCGTGCGCTAATGGATTTTGACACTCGAAAAGTTTATGTGCTAAAAAACATCGTGAGGACAGCGGCATGCCCTAGAACCGAAAATTCAAAGGCATGTGCCGACAGTTAGTGTTCCAATAAGCTGCGATGGGCTTGCAACCTGTCACGTGGAATGCTAACTTGCAAAACGCGGGCATGTACCAAATGTAATGTTTGGTCGTGCCTCTGACTACCCCATACTTGGTATCCTCAAAGATCTACTCACTGAGTATGTATCTGAGGATGTTCACCATGGGGATGACAGTGAGCGTGTTTGTTGTTGTTTTGTTTATATATGACGAACTCTGTGGCGCAGTGGGCGTAGGCCCGCCTGAGACGCAGAAGGTTGCATGTTCGATTCACGCCGCGGGATCAATATTTGTTTAAAAAAAAAAAGATATGCTGGTCATTTTTCACACAACGTTATCTAGCCCCAAAGTAAGCAGAGCTTGTGTTATGGGAACTACATGACCGATATACTACTTTTTTTTTTTTTTTTTTAAATACATACATATTATACATAGAAAACACAGACAAATGTAGTCCAGACCCGAGACAAATGTATGCAGGTCAAGCAAATATTTGTCCCGCAGCTGAAATCGAACCCGACATACTCAGTGAGTAGATCTTTGAGGATACCAAGTAGGTCAGAGGCACGTCCAAACATAATGTTTGGTACATGCGCGCGTTTTACAAGTTAGCATTCCACGTGACAGGTTGCAAGCCCATTCTGTAATTGACTGGAGTAAAATCCTTGCTATTCCTTTCTGAGAGAGCGACAGTTTGAATTAAGTTTATCGATAGATTTGAATGTAAAGCTATCACTAGATTTTATTCTGTCATAGAAATTTAAATGGCCGACCGATTCGTGCTGATATTAATTAATTCCACGCACAAACCAGTCCTTCGAACGCACATGGTTTGGTTTTGGAGGTCAGGTATGTAGGTGGAACAACCTTGCCCTTGATATATGAACCGAGCCTGTGTCACTGCGAATCGAATCGAAATATAACTCCGCATTCACATATTCGTCATTCGCGCGCGAATGTTCACTACCTGTTACTAATCTGTGATGGAATACTTGTACATTGTCCGCCACAGAGTTGTGTGTGAACATTCGTGTGCGAACGTCGAATTGTTAAATGCGGTATACTTGCGTTAACTCGTCAAAACTTTGACGATCTCTGTGGCGTAGCGGGCGATGCAATAGGTACGGGTTCGATTCCCGAGTGGGGCATGTTTGCATTGTCAAAATTATAACTTTTGAAACTGTCATGGTATGAACAAAAATTTTACTAAAAAACGGAATATTTACCATGATCATGGTACATGCGATTGTCCCGAAATATCGGGAACAAACTCGCAAATCATGGTAAATAACCCCTTTTTTTTGGTAAAAATTCTGTCAAAATTTTCTAGAAGGCAAGAAGAGAAGAGAATTGAGGCCAGGCTCGCGTGTCACAGTCTAACAAAGCGTAGTGAAACCTCTGCTAGTTCTACTGTTATTTCTTCTGTGACCTTGGTATGGAGCCAGCCAGTCTGATTCGTAACTCGTTACCAGAAGTACTTAGTAACCAATTAGTTGTATGAAATAATTTTTTGTTTGTGTTTTTTTTTTTGTGCTGCTCAAGGAGTGATGTTTCGAAGTTTGTGTAAGTAATTTTGTGGGAACCTGTTTTGCGAGAATGTGTGTGTCAAAAAAATTACAAATTGATTTTAAATTATGTTAAAAATATCTCAGACTCTCCTTAGCATGAGTTAGACAACGAAAATGTCTTTCAAACTTTCGCGATTAAATAACGTAATTTTAAGTTTTACGGGTGTATATCGCGTTTACCTTTTTTAAATAATTAACAAGGTAAGTTAATATTAAAAAGGTAGACGCGATAAACACCCGTCAAACGTATTATAAAGAATTTATCGATGGAAGAGAAGGCAACATATATTACCATCCCTCTCTTTTCTATTTGATAATACAGACTATTTTACTTAAGTAACAATATATTTTGTTATTCGTTTCGGTTGTACAATAAAGTATTTTCATTTATTCACGTAATTAGAAACCAATTATTAAACCGTAATTAGTAATTTTTGTCAGCTCTTCCTTCCACAAAACCGTTGTCTTTCATGCAACATGAGCTGAATATATCTTAGTAATGAATAAAGAGCTTCTAAGTAAAATAAAGACCCGTGTAAAACGTATCGTAAATATGTCAGGAAAAATGGCGAAAATGGTAACTAGCCGTATTAATTTTAAATACGATATCCAGCTTCGATAGTATCAATTCATTCCATTCTATTGAAAACAAAACATTTTTATGCAATCACTAGCTTCTACCCACGGCTTCGCCCGCGTGTTACCCGGATAAAAAGTAGCCTATGTGTTATTCTGATGTATAAGCTATATTCATGTAAAGTTTCATCAAAATCCGTTCAGTAGTTTTTGCGTGAAAGAGTAACAAACATCCATCCTCACAAACTTTCGCGTTTATAACACAATCATAACTAGACAGTGTTGTTCGAATGAAACATATCATCACAATAGGATCTGTCTCATGCAAAGCGTAATAAGGTCATGTCCTTGCCACAGATTATATTTGATGGATCTTGCTAATTCAGCATGTAGGATGAGGTTATACCATTTGAGATATGAAATGAAATGAACTGTGTGGTGCCGTAGATATCTGATCTGAGAATCATGGAACGTTAAGTGATTGCTATTGGAATCGGGGTTTGTAGATTATGATAAAGGATTTAACAAATAAAATTATATTATCGTTTTTAAATCACTAGGAAGTTTATACACCTGACACCTTGCACACAGTTGACAACAACACAAACTATAGAAGGGCGCTTCTAACATGTGTTTTAAATAAAACCTCTATTCAAATTATTTTTGCTAATTAAATTAAATAAATCTAAAAATAACAATTGTTTTAATTATTAGATAAAGTTTAAAAAAATGATAGCAATAGAATAACTATAAAATCAATTAACAGTGTATACTGTTCGTGTAGAAACGATACGAATTTTTGTCTAGGCTCAGTTACTTTTTTTTGGCACTAAGACACGACGCTCCTTTTTTTGCTTCGTAGTTTACATTATTATTTTCTAACCGTGGAAACCATCTACCCGTGCCTCCGCAAACATAGTGGATGCACTGCAGAAGCGCGGCAGTCCCAACAGCATCCAAAAACCATTATTATATTGGACGCGCAGAGCATTAAGCGATTTCTGATTACTGCAGGACGCACCGCGTATCCGTAAATGAACCTTGTGTCACAGTTGTATCTGCGTTCGTTCCAGACGAGGCGGACCGTCAGATGGCGCCGCTGATGTGGTCGTCTGTGGCGCGGCGTCGCACGGACCTCGTGCCCACGGTGCCCGCACCACGTGCGCCAGGTAGGGCGTACTCGATGACGCGGCTCGACCGTCTGCCGCACTCCCACGCGCACTCGCCGGCCACGCATCACAGCAGGACGCGTAAGCAATGCTCAGATCCTTGCAGGCTTCCGCGGAGACGGCTTTCGGGCGCTGGGATACTTATATCGCTGTTCGATTTAACATCTCACGAATTACATTAGGGCTTTCGTTTTCGTTTTGGTTTTGTTCTAAGGTTCTGTCCGAAACTTTGGCCCGAGTTCGTCGACACAGTAACGGGTGGTCAGGTCTTAATTAAAGCTTTTTGACACATGTTTTCAAAGGAATCTGTCATCATAATCGATGGTTAGACTTGACAGTCTGTTTATTTTGTTGGTGAACTCAAGCACTTAACTTTCATTTCTCTTCGATAACATCACAAGGATTACATTAGGTTTAGCTCTAAGGTTCTATCTGAAACTCATACTTTCATTTATTTCCGATCAGATTAGTATCTAACGGGTTTATCTGTTTGTGTAGTTCCGAAACTTTTAACTTTCTTTGATTCGATTAACATCACTAGAATTACATTAGAGTTTAGTAGAATTAAGTAGGTTCTATCCGATTTTGTCTTAGGAGAGATAAGTTATTTTTTTTAAACGCGACATTAATAGCTTTTTTCGTCATAGATTTTTCACTTGTATGCTAGTTTGTCTGTTACCAAAACGGCATGTCCGATCGAAATGTGTTTTTTTTAGCGTAATCGGTTTGTATGACCTTGTGGTTCTTATATAGGTTTTTTGTCAGGGCTTTGCAATAGAGAATAGGAAAAAAACGTCGTGGTTTTTAAAATGTTGTTTTAAATTTTTCAATTAGCTTAACATTGTTTAGAAGTTGATCATTCAAGTTTAATTACATTACTAAGTTAATATAAGTTACAAATAGGCATCAAGTTTATCGAAAGGTTGGGGGGTGGCACATCGCTACCCATCTAGGCACCGTAATAGACTGCCCAATCCTACCCACAGACTTGCCAAGTCCGAGAAATCAGCTTACATTATAGGAGTCACCAAATTTAAATAGCCAGATTTGATAATAAGTGCAACATCCGACGTTATATTTAAGAGTAAACTAAAAAACTTCATTCCCGAAAAAGCCTACTATTTTGTCAGAGAATTTATAGATGATGTTTACTCATTGTAAAATATATATATGAACTATATAGTTTACAATGAGTAAACTATATAGTTTATATAATTTATATTACCTGTTAATTTTGTATTGTGTACGTTACTACTACATAATAACTAAAACCTATCTATTTGACGTGTAAAATGAAAACCAATACATTATCTGTAACTGCATTCGAAAATAACCTGTGACTCCCTTACGTGGCTTAAGCTTTCAACAAGCGATGCTTACGGTTTTGCGTTTTGTGTTAATCTCGAAATGAAAAGGGCTTTCAATCCTTTTACTAACATAACATCCATACGATATACTATCATCGCTTTCTAATTCAACAGAAGGTACTGTGAATCTATTGCACATACAACTGGGTATCATAAACTCCATCATGCTAAAGGTAAATCTGTTGTTCTTATCACTCTGGTGGTTGGCTGAATCTGTCTACGGGATACTGATCTTCTTTCTCTTTAAAAGGTAAGAGCTTTGTTCGCACATCTCGGGATCTACACACGCTCAAAGGTATATAATTGCATAACTACTATAGCTTGTTAACTAATTTCTGATTTAATTACTTTTCTGTCTCTGTAAATTTTTGGTCTGTGGTCATAATTGCATTTGCGTTTTGTGTCTTTGAATAATGAAGCTAACGGTTTGTAACAAGTTTATTACAGATAGTTTGTCGTCCCGGCAGCTCTTTATCGAACACCGTTTAGACGGAGAATGTCCAATTAGCAAAACTACCAAATCGTAGAATGTAGAATTTTATAAAGTCCATTTCGCAGAATGTTAGACGTTAAAAACTTGTGTGTTGACGTTTTGCGTAGGTTATTCAGCGTTCAACTGATAGGTAAAAACTAAAGTGACAGGTAAATACTGACAGGAAATTACTAAAATTGAAGTTGAATAATGCGAACACCAGTTCGCAAACTCTGCAAATGTATGTATGTCCACATACTTAACAAATCGAGTATTTGAAAGTTGAAAATTCTGTAAATTGGGCATTCTGAGAATTGGAGATTTCTCGAATTGAACGTTTTGCAATCACTGGACATTGTGCGTGTAAACAACGAAATATGTAGACGAAATCATTAAATTAATACAAAACAAACGTCACAAAAGATTGCCACATCTTTTGTTTTCAATGTCTTCTTCGTTTCTTGCAATCTGCCTTCTGGGCGTAACCAAAAAAAACTTGGGCATCTATGGCTTTTTTTATGTCTAAATCTAAATGTTGGTAAATAAACTTTACTGCTTCGTAACAAAGCTTGCTATATTCAGAGACTCGAAGCGGCGAAACCACACCAGGGTCGCGGCCCGGCAGCGCGCTGTCGAACGCGACCGGTGTGGTGAGAAGACCGAGCTCCACGCCGAGGAAACCCAGGCCGGCGTCCATAGCCGGCACGGGGGTTAACACGCCTAGAGGTAATGTCTAACCGACCGTAGCATGAGGAACCGAGACAACGGTATAAAAAAAATAACAGGAAGAAAATAAACTCTAATAAACTCTAATTTTTGCACCATTTGGGTGGGATTTTTTTTCGTAAAATGTCACACTTGAAATATACCCTATCCATTAAAAAAAATACCATTAGAATCGGTTCACAATTGACCATTTATTTTACCTTTAATTTAGATTTAGATTTTGTTTATTTGATAAGCTGGACAATTAAGCATTTCTATTCATTCGTTCAAGATTTATAACACAATGGAATAGGGTATGATAGACTTGTAAATAAAATACATATAATTTAAGACATTCATACATATATATGTTCTATGTTGCGTTCCCTGCTTTTTATGTAGCTTTCTGTGTTTTTTGAAATACCGTAATAAAATACTTACAAAGATTTTAAACAGTTGTTAAGCGTTTCCTACTGCTGAATTTGAAATGCCCGCTTAGCATGAGCACCCAAGACAAAGTTTCGTCTACGAAAGAGAAGACAAAAAACTATTTCTGTTGCCTATTCTGTCAAACAGAAGAGAGGGACAACATATTTTTTGTCTTCTCGGCGTGAGACAAAACTGTTGTCTTCATGCTGAGCAGGCAGAACGAGAACGGCTATGTATGTGAAGGTGACAATGTGCGTTTGTGTATGTAGAGTTGATGTCTGTGAGTGTGGCGACGACGCCGTCCGTGTCGCGCGACAGCACGGCGCTGTGCGACGCCCCGCGCCGCACCCCCGCGCCCGCGCCGCGACGTCCCCGCCCAGCATCGCTCTACGCTAACGCTAAACCTGGTACGCACTCTACTCTGGACCCATAACTATCATCCACACTAACTAACACACACAAAGTAACGGTAAACCTGGTACGCACAGTCTACACTACACTCTGGACCAATAACCATCATCCACACTACAACACACAAAGTAACGGTAAACCTGGTACGCACACTCTACACTACACTCTGGACCCATAACCATCATCCACACTAACACACACAAAGTAACGGTTAACCTGGTACGCACACTCTACACTACACTCTGGACCCATAACCAACACACTAACACACAACAAGTAATGGTAAACCTGGTACGCACACTCTACACTACACTCTGGACCAATAACCATCACACTAACACACACCAAGTAACGGTAAACCTGGTACGCACACTCTACACTACACTCTGGACCAATAACCATCACACTAACACACAACAAGTAACGGTAAACCTGGTACGCACACTCTACACTACACTCTGGACCAATAACCATCACACTAACACACAACAAGTAACGGTAAACCTGGTACGCACACTCTACACTACACTCTAGACCCATAACCATCACACTAACACACAAGTTTAGGTATATCTGACAATTTCGAACTCACAACGACGGGTGGTTAGGAGGTCATAATGAATGCTCTTTGACACATGTTTTCATGGGAATCTGTCATCATAATCAAAGGTTGGACTTACCCGTCTGTTTGTTTTGGTGAACTCAAGCCCTTAACTTTCAACTTTCATTTTTTTTTCTATAAACATCGCAAGGATTACATTATGGTTTAGTTGTAAGGTTATAATATCTGAAAATCGAACTTTCATTAATCTTCGATCAGATTGATATCTCACGAATTTCGAGTTTATCGACTCGCACATTGTAAACTGCGCCCATAATCATTATCCAAACACCCCACAAGTAAATGTCTGACCGTTCTGATCTCGTATTAATGCATATTTCGAATCGAAAAATCCATTGTGCACTACCGTGTTTGAAACCACAAATTATCTGATTGTAAGTTATATTTTTACATAACTTATTATCAGATAATTTGTGGATTGATTGCCATCTCGATAGCCATGGGTTAGTGTGGTCGTCTTGCTGATTGGAAGTCCGGGTACCGTCCACTAAGTGAATCCGACGCGCTATTTACTAATTTGTATGAATGTTTCAGCGACGCCGATAGCCCCCGGCGAAGGTAAGCCGCCCCTGCACAGAAAACCAAAGCCATCCAAAGAACAAGAAAAGGCAAGTTCAAACTTAGTCTATCATACTACTATTATTAACGCGAGAGTTTGTGAGGATGGATGTTTGTCACTCTATCACGCAAAAACTAATGAGCGGATTAGGTGAAACTTTACAGTAATATAGCTTATACATCAAAATAACACATAGGCTACTTTTTATCCGGGTACCACGCGGGTAAAACCGTGGGTCCGAAATATATTATTAGCTTAAGACCGCGGAGTCTGGTAAGAAGGGGGGGTGGCCATTGCCTAGCAATGGGACATGAATGGCTACTATAATAACTATTATTATTATTAATACTATTAATTATTATTATCATATGTATGGTGTTGTTTCCAGATGCCCCGCGGGAAGTCGCTGTCGGCGTCACCAGGTCGCACACTCTCACCGACACCACTCGCTTCGAAGGAACCCAGCGTCGATAAAGACGTACCGGTGAAGGTAAACATCATATATATCTGTACTAATCGTAAAGTTGAAGAGTTCATCTGTTTTTTTGTTTGAACACTGAAACTGCCAGTAGAATTTCGAAAAAATATTTTTTGCATTCTATAGCCCAAATCTTGAGAAAGGTTCAAATCACGCTAGGACGCTTAGCAGCCGACCAAAAGATGTAATAGCGCGGGCGGCTGTGGTACCGCTAGATTTTTTTTTATAAAATGTGGTAAACCAGTGCCATTTGTTGGTAAGCGGTTCCCGTATCCTATGGACTTTGCAACACCGGTGGTATCACACGCGCGTTGCGGAACGCGAAATTTCCCCGGAACTCATACCCCTCTTTCAAAGCGGCCATGGATATGGTAGTACCTACTTTAAAAAACTACACACTACTCTCTTGCATGATTCAAAGTCAAAGTTAAAATTCATTTCTTCATTAAAATCACAAGGATCACTTTGAAACGTCGGTTTTATCTACTGCCTGTTCCTCCGCGACCAAGACAGGAAAGAAAGGCAAGATAAAACAAGGCTGGTTATTCTTTTTAATGATCCTATTACAAAACAATAGGTTCAATTAATATCGAGTTGGTGCATTTTCAATCCCAAGAATTTTTGTCAACTAAATAAGTATGCCTTTTTATAAAGTGTTTGTTTTATTACGTTGTTAAATGGCAAAGTTTGTATATCTATTTATATTATTTTGAGCATTAACACGTGCTCAAAACGGTGAAGGAAAACATCGTGAAACCGGCATGCCCTAAAACCAAAAGATCGAAGGCATGTGCCAACAGTTAGTGTTCCAATAAGCGGCGATGGGCTTGCAACCTGTCACGTGGAATGCTAACTTGCAAAATCTCGGGCATGTACCAAATGTAATGTTGGACGTGCCTCTGACTAACTTGGTATCCTCAAAGATCCACTCACTGAGTATGTATCTGAGGATGCCCACCATGGGGACGACAGTCGTGAGCATGTTTGTTTGTTTGTATATCTGTTCAATCGGGTACGTTTGTTTGTATGATTTCAGCCGGTGACGGTGGAGGGGGCTTTGCTCGTGAGTCAAGTGAGTGCGGCGGAAGTGACGCACAAGCTGGAAGCGCTGCAGATAAGGAACGGCCATGAACATTCAACCAGTGAAATGGTATTTATTGAATACTAGCTACTTCTGACACCTGTACGAGTGTCCAACTGAATTTCGACACGTCGGTTACTTCCAAAAAACATGTTTCACAAGTCATTGTTTCGACTGAACATACTTCGCCAACACACACCTTCGAAAGACCACTACAGCGACATGCGCTTGTACGGCAGATAATTATTTCGTCTGTCTATTATGCCCATGTATATATTATTATATACTCGTATATTTAATACATAAAAAATGAATTGGATCAATCTATAATCTAAGCATATTGGTAGGAATAATCCAATAAAAGAATATGATTTATTTTGAAAGTCTTCGTATGTTTTTTATCTGATTTTAGAACAGATTACATATTTTAATTTTATATGCAATTACTTCCCCAATTACCTATACATGAGAGCGCGCCATCTTTGTTATCACGCTAAAAACTAAATGCACAATGAAAACTAGAAATTGCTTATTTTCCAGCAAACAAACGAAATACCAGAAGCGGTGGTAACAAATGAAACGAAAATCGAAGCGTCAGAAACGAAACCTGATGTGAAACAAGCCGAGAAACCGATTGTAACGCAGAACGAACCGAAACCAACTGAAATACAGAAGGAGCCGACGCACCAACAGAAACCAGCTGAGAGAAGAGAAGAGAAGAAAGAGCCATCGCAGGAGAAGGCTGATGATTCAGAAATGACAGGTACGCGCAGATTAAAAAAAAATGCATTTATTTACTTACACTTAAACAAACATCAAGTCTAAGTACAATATAATTAAAATAGTCGAGGACTCAGCCACGCTGTTTTTCAGCCCCGCCTACTGATTTACCTGCTGACGTCACAGCTACCACTGACAAAATCTATAATTGGTATGACTAAGCAACAAAAATAATTATCAATGACAAGTACTAGCCTCTGCCCACGGCTTCGTCCGCGTTGTACCCGGATTTAAAGTAGCCTATGTGTTATTCTGATGTATAAGCTATATTACTGTGAAGTTTCAACAAAATACTTTCAGTAGTTTTTGCGTGAAAGAGTAACAAACATCCATCCTCACAAACTTTCGCGTTTATAATAATACCATCATTATAATAAAATAATTTTAATTTGAATGTTTATAAATAAACATCCAATAGCTACATACATCTGACCTCGCACTAGGATTCCCTGTGTCGCGGGTATCAGGAACTACGAATATCCGACCCTCTTTCCACAAGAATTGGGCTAACGAATGAAAAAGAGATCAGCGCGTTCAAACAAAAAAAAACAAATTCTTCAGTTTCATTATTTGTTTATAGATAAATGTATATACATTTATTCATACAATTCATATTCATATTCATATATCCAGGTATATACAAAAGATACAGATAAAACAGCGAGCTTTCTAAAAACCGTTGCGAACGATCTATAGATAGCTCAATTGATCCAGATCATTACCAAACGGAAGCTTTCCCAAAATAATGGCCGCATTGTCACCCAGAATGGCAATGCTCATGCGTTGACCCAGATATAACCCAGCTCTCCGTCACGCGTTATTATTATTTATTTAAATTCTCAGGCTTATGCCTGGAGCCTTTACAGGCATTAGTGCTGAAGCTAACACTAAGATATCTTTTTGTACTATAATATGTATAAAAAAAAATGCTGGTCATTTTTCACACATCATCATCTAGCCCCAAACTAAGCAGAGCTTGTATCATGGGAACTACATGACTGATATACTACTTATATACTTTTTTTTGTAAATACATACACAGAAAACACCCAGACCCGAGACAAACATTAGAAACATTTGTCCCGCAGCGGGAATCGAACCCGCGATCTGCAAACTGGGCTATTCCATATGCTCATGGTAAACGGCACTTGCCAATTGACTACAATTCAAATCAGATCATTCACTATCACTATCTATTATAATATTATTATAAATCTATTTTTAATTATTACGTTCCAGCATCAATGATCGGTCGGAAGATAACGACCGAGGAGCAGGCGAAGGCGGCCCTCGCGGAGAGGCGGCGGAGGGCGCGAGAGGAACTGGAGAGACAAGCGGAACTAGAGAGGCAGAGGTAACCGAAACAGCAAGCAGAACCGACAATCGCTGGCGGAGATAAGCAGTAATGCTCTCATTGCTGAGTATTGGTTTGAAGGGTATGGTGGCCGGTGAAATTACAGGCACAAGAGATCTTGCATCTTGTTATCTCAGGGGCGACGCGTGGGTGATACCTCTGGTGTTGCAAGCGTCCATAGGTTACGGTAACCGCTTACCAACAGGCGGGCCGTATGCTTGTTTGTTTTGTATGAAACAATAAAACCACGAACCCGACGACGCTGTAAGAAGGGTGAGGACCATGACATCACAAAGGCTGTGGGAAGTCTTCAAGTTGTTATTTTTGTTTTAAGTTGTCAAAAATGTAATTGTAAAATACACACAATTTTTTTGATGTTTCAGACTGCAACGCGAAGCCGAAGAGGAAATGGAGAAGCAACGCATCGAAGAGGAGAGGCAGCACCGGGAAGAGGAAGAGGCCAGGGAGTTAGCGCGACTGCAGCGCTCCATGGAAGAGGAAAAACTGAGGAAAGCTATCGAGGTAGGCACATATGTTCAGAGTATAAATACAAAAACACGCTCACGACTATAATCTCCATAGGCACCCTCAAATCAATACTTTTAAAGGTAGGTAAGGGTTCTTAAACTGTATTTATTTAATTGTATCAACTATATAAACAGTAAAATGTTTAAACAACGTCTAACAAAATGTCATTGTTAAGACAAAGAGGAATCGTTCCGACCAACACGTGAATATTTTGACGTGTGCAAAGGTTTAATACATAGTATTTGAAATTACCATACAAAAGTATAATTTATAAAAAAAACAAACACGCTCACTACTGTCTTTTCTATGGTGGACATCCTCAGATACTCAGTAAGTAGATTATTGAGGATACCAAGTAGGGTGTCACCGCTCACCCATCACCGCTTATTGGAACACTAACTGATTGCACATTCGAATTTTTGGTATATTATATTAAAGTGTTTGCTTACTATTTGCGTAGGTATATCCTACTGTTACTACACACAGACACACACATATGATTATAAACACGCATGTGCCTGCCATTTTATAATATTTAAAAACATTAAGTAGGTACGACTTGGATTATGTTGAAGTAGGTACCCATTACATAAATAGTAAGTTAAAGTATGAAATCACGAAAGATTTCATAAAAATCAATATTTTTTTACGTGGTTATTAGGCACTTAATACCTAACCTACCTACCTAAGTCAAAGTAAAAATAATTAAAGTTTTCACATATAAAAAAACAACTATTCAATAGGTAATGATTTGGTTTAAGTAGGTACCTAGGAAAGAAGGGGGAAAAGGTCATTAACCTTTTCCCCCTTCTTCTCCGTTGTCAGTAGTTAAGTATGAACACTTTCAATCCGTGACAGAATATTGAACACTGGTTCACCTATTATTCACAATCACAAAATGATTTTTGACATTATTTATTGGTATTATTTATATTCCATAGCGTCGCATCATCCGCCCGCGCTATCACTTCCTTTTCTCGGCTTCTAAGGGTCGTAGCGTGATGTTAACCAGCCCAAAACCTTCCTCATGATTTGAGCTATCAAATGTAAAAGTATTTTTTCAAATCCTTGAATTCACAGACAAACTCCTCATCTTTATTATTAGTATAGATTGATTTCTGATCTTCGTGATATCAACGAACAAAACGTATTGATCTTTTTATTTCATTAGAGTTTAATTGCCAAAACCAAATATCTCTTAACTTAAAACTCATTGCACCCACAGATACAGCAGCAATTGGAGCGCGAAGAGGCCGAGCGCAAAACGCGCGAAGAGGCCGACAAGCAGGCCAAGCTGCGGGAAGATGAAGAGAAGAGGAAAGCGGCTGAAGAGGCCGAAAAGCTGCGGAGGGAAGAGGCCGAGAGGGAGGAGAAGGAGCGCCTCGCGAGGAAGCAGCGAGTCGAAGCCATTATGGCGAGGACGCGCCTTAGGAAGGTAAGCGACATTGTACAGCCAGCTGCGAGGCAGGAGGAGCGGGTTCCAAACCCGCTCCGGATATTTATCCCGGATATGGTATGGTGTTATGGTACCACAATGCTCGTGGTTCCTGATTAGGAACACGTGGTGTTACAATGAAACGATACAAGGTAAGCTGATTACAGTGAACCGAGTGAAGTCAGTTCAATGACGGGACAGTAGGAGGTCCTACAATCATACACTTTTATAACAGTCTTTACCTGTTAGAAAGGTAATAGATTCTGTTGTCTATAAAGAGGTAAAGTCTGTCAGTTTAGATGTAGGATGTAATAGAATAGAGTAGAATATAAAATACAATGCAATTTATAAAAAATGTAATACTAATATCCTTATAAATGCAAATAATTTCAATAGTCAATTAATTTGTGACACTGTGTCCGTTATAAGAAATAAGAGAAATAAGAGCAAAAAATAAATTATTATAAAAAAGCTATTACAAAATTGACGAAGCCTGGCAATACTGACAAATGTTAACTATCTATCTAAGTATGGACCAGAGTCATAGTCATTTATAAGTCGTCAAATTTATCTATAAAACGTCAATATTATCTACTGCCTTTTCCTCCGCGACCAAGTCTGGAAAGAAAGGCTAGTTATTCGTTTTAATAATCCTTTTACAAAACAATAGGAATCTATATTTTTTTATCGAGTTGGAGCATTTTCAATCCCAAGAGTTTTTATCATCTAAATAATCAGATATTCTAGTATGATTTTTTATAAAGTTTTCGTTTAATTACGTTTTCTAAATTTGTTCATTGACAATTTTTGTATACCTTCAGGAACTTGGCAGAATTGTGACGAAATAGCCGCACAGGCCATTATCAAATAGTCAAGTTAATAGTCATTTAATTTCAGGCGGAAGAAGACAAGAAGCAACAAGAGAACAAGCAGAGTCAGTCCCCCGCCGCGACCGTCCCAGCCGTGGACAACGGCGCCGCGCCCACGCCCACGCTCGCCCCACAGGTGGACAACGGGGCGCCCGCTGACAACGGAAACGTGGCCACTGACGATCTACTGGGATTCAGCGCTGGTCAGGTAATCACACGTTTTCTCTCCACTAAAATTCAGCTCTAGTCATAATACCATAGTAAATGTATTACGAGCCAAATCCCTTCCTATCTTCAAAAAGTTATTGAACGGTCACTATTTGTCCTTATCTCAAAGCTTATCAGTTGATATCATATAGATGCATATTTAGATATGTATTATCTGGTTTGGTTTTTGTGGGAGAGTCCGTAGCGAGTCCCTGTGACCCTGCCATACAGCCTATAAAGTCCTAGTGTGGGGAACAGAGCATAACCTATGGTACCGTTTTATTAGACTATTTATTACTTACCTACGTAGAGATAACAAAATATGTACCTACGACATCTGTTTGAGATAGCAATAAACATTTCATTTCATATAGATTATTTTTGGTTATATATTATATATGTAGGTATTTATATGAATTTGTTTTATCTAATAATTCGTCATTAAGTATGTTTATATTGTCTGTACACCACCGTTCTTTATCGTTCACGTGATTTTCTGTCCATCCAAAGGCTGTCTGGAAGAGATCGCTATAAGCGATACCGCCCAGTTTGTGAGGATGGATGTTTGTTACTCTTTCACGCAAAAACTACTGAACGGATTTTCATGATAGCTTATACATCAGAATAACACATAGGCTACTTTTTATCCGGGTACCACGCGGGCGAAGCCGTGGGCAGAAGCTAGTATATGATATGCATATATGTTATTTATGTAGGTAGTTATTATGATTATTATATTTTATTAAAGGTTTACTTGTACACCGCCGTGTTTTGATTCCATTTTATCCTGAACATCCAAAGGTTGTCTGGAAGAGATCGTACCTTACCCTTGTACCTTATATATTTTTTAATTCCTGTGTTTTTGTATTTTGCTTTGGTATGCAATAAAGATTTTATCTATCTATCCTATGTCCACCCTGAAGGTCGGTTGAAAAAGTAGAGTAGTAGTCGTAGTAGTCTTATACCGTAAAATATTGTTATATTAAGTATATGACCTTGCAGGTGGAAGTGGAAGTACCGGTGCCTCAGACGGAGACGGGTTCGGCGGCGCTGCCGGGCTCCGCGGAGATACCTTCACCAGTCGAGGTGGCACGTGTCAACAACGGCAACTACACCGCCGACCTACTGGGACTGTCCCAACAACATAATGTATGTTCATCTTAAAAATCAATTCTAAACATTGTTGTTATATTTTTTTTAAATCGGATCAGTACCTAGTTTCGGATATCATTTCCTACGTCCGAACTTAGAAATTTTACTTCTTTATAATAATTTGCGGCGATGGGCTTGCAACCTGTCACGTGGAATGCTTACTACTTGCAAAACGCGGGCATGTACCAAATGCAATGTTTGGACGTGCCTCTGTCTACCCCCTACTTGGTATCCTCAAAGATCTACTCACTGAGTATGTCCACCATGGGGAAGACAGTCGTGAGCGTGTTTCCTTTTGTTACCGGTGCTTGAACTGACACTTCATATAATTTCACTTAACTTTCGATATCCAGACTGAGGACATTATAGTCGAGCCATCCGCAAAAGCAGTCGACAATACAGCGCCCGCGGAGATCAACAACGGCAACGGCGACGGACCCCACGTCGGCCAGCTGTCGGCGAACGTCGGCCAACTGTCGGCGAACGTCGGCCAACTGTCGGCGAACGTCGGCCAACTGTCGGCGAACGCCGGCCTGTCGGCCAACTTCATCCAGAACGAGATCGCGACCAACGAGGGCCAGACTAAACTAACGGACAAACTGTTGGACGATGATTTCACTACGCACAACGGCCACGGTACCCATAACCATCCGCTCACGTTGCAGAATGCAATCTAATTTATTAGGGACACGGTTCAAAACTGCGGACGCAGTCGCATAATCTTGTTGTAATTAATGGAGTTTGTATTTGGCTGTAAATTAACGCGCAATAGTATACGTTTTGGAATCAAAACTAGCCTCGGCCCACGGCTTCGCCCGCGTTGTACCCGGATAGGAAGTAGCCTATCTGCTTTTCTGATGTATAAACTATGTAACTGGATAATTAGTAGCCTATCTGCTTTTCTGATGTATAAACTATGTAACTGGATAATTTCATCGAAATCGGTTCAGTAGTTTTTGCGTGAAAGACTAAACAAATATACAAACATCCTTATAGACTTTCGCGTTCATAATAGTTGTGGGATTGTGTAAGGTTGGTTTCAAAGCGTACATATTAGCTGAATTTTCGCTTAAGCATGTTAGGTGTAGCAACGTGAAGCAATAGGACATAGGCCTCCCCCAAAGAGTGCCATGGCGAACGACCGTGAACACCTCCATCCACCAATATCCCGCAACGCTTAAGATGTCAGAGAGTGTAAATAATATATTAAAGCCAAAATATCTCGTTTAAAAGCGTATGTATTGGCTTTTTGCACTGCTTGACACGATACCAATAATAATGATATGCTATACGTGGGCATGTGCCTAGTATAATGATTGCCCGTGCCTCTGGTGACCACGGGCTGTGCAGGATGTCCATTACAGTCGTGATCGTATTTTATTTATATCTTGGAAACGGCTGAGACTATTTCCATCAAACTCTGAAACTGAACACATCCCACGAAATTCCATTTTAAAACGCCAACATCATAATCGGTCCTAGGGCTAAAATGCTCTTAAAAGTATACTAAGCGGCAACTTAAAAACAATTAAGTCTAGAAGTAAAATTGTAAGACTTCATCTAATCAGACGCAAAATGCAGGATGTTACCTTGTTTTTATATTGTTTATCAGTCGATTCATAGATGGCACCACTTTCATGTGTTTCATTCTATAGCAAATTTGCTTACTTTTATTTTGTCGGCTTCAAATCGGTGCCTTGCCTAACATTTTAAATGACAATCGGTGCTAAATGTTCATTTAAAATTCAAATCGACAATACGCGAAACAATTCATATAATGAAATTCTCATACACTTTTTCTCTGAAACATCCTCTAGTCCAGCTGTTAAATAAATACTTAGTTTAAAAGACGGAAAGCTACTTCTGTCAAAGCATTGAGAGAAGAAAAAATATCAATTTTGTTTAAAACAATAAAAGGTCCATTCTCGCCACAAATACTGACAGAACTTATCCTGAGATTTTAACAAATGTCATCTTTCTTGATAAATAAGATCTGTCACTTCTACCAAGAGTGACAAAAAGACCTAGATTCTTAAAATCAAATAAAATGTTATCAAGTCTGCCGCAAAAACTCTATAAATCTACGTTAAAATTCGCCTTCAACGATAATAGATCAATTTTTACCATCTTTCCATCTCTGTCATTCTCATAGAGGGTGAGCGAGAAATATACACCCCATACAAACGGGTGGATTAGTTGTTGTTTAAAAAAATATATCTATAATTGCATTTATCGCAGCTCCATCGTTAAACTTTTTTTTACGAATAGCTTTGATATTTTTTGTACGCGACAGGCTTTATTTTTGAATACTGTTCATTTCATTATTATATTTAACTGTAAACAATATTAAAATATTGTGTTTGGGCCTGTAGAAAGTATAGATGAAAGGAGATTAAAAAAAACAGGTGTACAAGGCGAGCGTGAATGGGTTAGTTGGAAGGGGAAGGCCACGGCGAACGTACTCTGACTGAATTGGAGAAAGCATTGCTTCAAAACATTTGATTAAAATAGTAAATGGTTGAAACACCCGTGTTTCCACATATTTTTGTGCCCATTCATAAATAGTTAAACAGTATTTAGAAATAAAGAATCGTAAAATATATCGTAGTAATCGCTTAAAAACCCATAAATTAAAAAATATATTAAAACAGCCCAATATTAATGCTAGTTAGTACTTTAGCAAAATAATAAATTGAAGAAGACATTGAAATGTGAAATAATAAAAAAATAATTCATGAATTTTTCGTAGTGAATTCATCATTATGTCAACAGTTTGACCGTTAGGTTGTGTGTATCGTTTATAACTTAAGTTTCTATTTATTGTGATTTATAAATTAATAATTTTGTATTATAATATACCGAGGATAGGTACCTTAGTATACTTTTGCCATGGATGATATTTTGGTGAGAAATAATAATCGAATCGACTAATCGCATTAAATTTAGAGTTACTACTAAAAAAAACCCTAATAATGGTGTGGTTCCGTAGACGCATAGAACTTTGTAGACTAGAGATTCTAAAATAATCATTCATGGTGGCAGTATGCTGTTTAAAGATCGCGTATAATCAAGAGTATCATGAATCCGTCGCTGTGTAGAACAGAATACTTCACTCTTCCAACGAGCGGCGACAAAGACATAAAACAGCCGGTGCGAGCGAGACGTAAAGATTCGCTCATTCCGCCGCACAGGCTCCCACGGACTGACGATGCGCACGCGCATGTGATTATGAAAATTTAGCCCTATTCTGTTATTATCAGCAATACTTATAGTTAACTGGTTTTAGTTTGAAATTTACACCGCTCACGCCCATTTCGATGCGATTTGGGCTCAAATAGTTCATTTGTAGATTGTGAGAGCGATGCTCGTGTGCCTTGCAAGCTATAAGCGTTAGAACAACTGTATAATCTTGGTATGCGGACAAATTTGTTTAAACTATCGCTCGCTCTCTCACTGAGAGTGCACGCAAGAAAGAGATGGCAATTATTTTACGCCTGTAAAATTAGTTTACGTGTCGCTCTTTAGCGTGTTTATTGGTCAGCATTGTTTTGTAATCTAAACTTTAAGACTAGTTTGACAGCAGTAAAATTGTTGCTATCCCTTTCTTTTGTTAATGTTAGTGAAATAGAGTGACGGTATAAATTTAGTTTAGTTGGTGTACAAGGGAATCGACGCCAATCTCCATTGCACGATGGTTTGGGCTTACAGTTTTCCCACATAGTGTTGTAGAGAAAATTACTTTTAAATTTCAATACGAATTATTAACATTTTTAATTGGCATCCATACACGGACGGAAGACGAAAGTAAGCCCAAGCATTGCATTCTCCACGAATGCGTGATACACGATTCATACATTATAAAGATTCTGCTTATAAACGCTCGACTTGTGGAAATACTTTAGATATTTTCTGTCGTTTTTTTTTTAAATAAAGACTAGCCGACCGTCTAGCTCATGAAGTATGCAACAAAACACTATTATAATTATTAATTTATTCTGAGACTTGCATAAAATTTACATGTATTATAATAGTAGTTAGCGTTCAATTAAATAATTATTAATTTTAGTAACATTATGGCGTCAAATATAATCTGTGACATCTCTGTTTATGTTTTTGAAATTATTTTTGATGTCATTACGTTTGTGAAACTGTCTGTTTTGTTATATAGCCGTCTTGCTATGTTTGTTAATATGGCCACTAAATGTTAAGAGTCATTTTGAATGTCACATCAATTTGGTCTTTAAATATTTGTTTAGAGACGTTCATCCCAACTGGTAAATATTCACACTGCTTCATAGATTTTTCACTACATGATGCTTAGTGACATTTAATATGCAACATTTCGTCAGTAGCAGAATGTTTCAGAGCTTTTACCCCAATTGGTAATATTATTATATATAAATGTTATGCATCATTTTAGTCTGATAATAAAACTATCGATATAACAAAAAAACATATATAAATAATGTTGGGGTTAATCAACCTTCATCGATAAAATGTTTCCAATCAACTAGCATATTTTTATTAGGTTTTGTAACGAATAAAATATACAATCTAATAAATGCCCTTAAATGTAAAAACATAGAAGTATTTCGTTGTTATGTTTGGGACGATGTTCTTTTAAAACTCTTTTTTTAACTTGGGGCATAAACTGTTTAGTATTTTAATGTGATCATTTTCACCTACTATTTAGCTTCTCATTGTAAACTTACAAGTCTTGCAACCCTAAATAAAACATAAAATGGGATACATTTTTATTTTATTTCACTACTTTAAAACTATTAAAGTTCTTCGTATCATTATTGTAGCAATCCTTTGATTAGAACACTCACCAATATCCTTTTTATATAAGTTTAACTACAGTATACTAAAACGCTACTCAGGCAACAAAGGAAAATAACAGCTTGACACAAATAGCGCCAATACTATTCAAATCTTGAGTAGCGTAATGGTCGTGAAACAATATATAGAAATACGCGATAATCTAAACTATATATTTGTCGCAGTAGAGCCTATTTCGATACGTTTTTAAACATTTTGACATTTTATAAGCTTATAGATCACCATTGAATTACTTTTGCTGATCATTTATTTTCTAGTTATCTTTGAATCATGAAACTGGGTATATGCACTTTCTTTCTATCGGACTTCTCCTTTCGTTGGCCGGAGTTAGAAAGAGAGATCCGAGGCTTGTCAAGGATATGGACTGGTTTCGATCGGTGCTGTTGAAATGAATAAATGATTTACGAGTTAGTTATGACCAAATCCTGAAACCTCCACATTCCTATAATATGGATATATTATAAAATCAAGATCATTTAATTCTATGCTTTAGATATTTAAAGGAGTGCTCTGTGCTTCGCACCATAAAAGTCATTTTGTACCTATGATACGCGCACTCAAGAAAAAGCTAATGCCTCGTTCACACGATCCACGATCTAAATTGACAGCAAGTTGTTTGTCGCAAGTACAGTTGTTTAGTTCCACCACCCGTTGTCCGTAAGTGCTTGGCTCTCCAAAGTGGTCTGTTAAAGTATTCCATTTGAATTTCAACATTTGATAAGCAACAAGGTTGCTACCTAAGTATGTTATTCCACGAAAAACAACTATTAAATATTTTGGTTCGTTGCTATTGTGTAATTGTAAAAAGTTTTGTTTCGATAATGGCTACTACAGTCTGTTCTACTTGTCAACATGACAGCTAATGTTATCAAATAAACTGACCCGTTTATATACGAAAGTCAAGTTGACTCGCTACTATCAATATATTATCAATCAACTTAGATCGCGTGAACCTGGCATAAGCGGTGTTTTCCCTTCTAAAATATGTAATGGAATTTGGAACGTCATTATGTTTTTATAGTCTCTGTTTTGAGCAAAAAAGGTGTGGATTTATTATTTATTATGCGCCGGGTAATGAGTTTAGATAAGGGGTTTTGGGAATAATCAGGTTCCTTAATTTGGTACAGTTAGCTATCATACCTACAAGCTACAGCGTATATTTATCTTACCTACACGCTTCTTATACGTTCTTTTTATGTTAGCGATCGATGGATTTATAAGGAGAAGTTTTAATAAAAAAATATTAAGAAATTTTTCAGTAGTTTCATTTTAAAACCCTTTTAATGTAAGCAGCGAAGTAAGTATCATTTTTATCAGGCTTAAAGTAAAAAATAACTTTAATAGAGGATAATTATTTGACAATTATAGCAGCGATGGGCTTGCAACCTGTCACGTGGAATGGTAACTACTTGCAAAACGCGGGCATGTACTAAATGTAATGTTTGGACGTGCCTCTGACTACCCTCTACTTGGTATCCTCGAAGACCACTGAGTATGTATCTGAGGATGTCCACCATGGGGAAGACAGTCGTGAGCGTGTTTGTTTGTTTTGTTTTTATAGTATTTACACCGCTTATTTATTTATTCACAATATAAATAAATAATGCTGGACATTTTTCAAACAGCATCATCTACCCCCAAACTAAGCAGAGCTTGTATTATGGGAACTACATGACTGATATACTACATAAATACTTTTTTTTTGTAAATACATATTATACATAGAAAACACCCAGACCCGAGACAAACATTTGACCCGCAGCGGGAATCGAACCCGCAACCTTCTGCGTCTCAGGCGGGCCTTCGCCCACTGCGCCACAGAGATCTTTGAGGATACCTAGTAGGAGGTAGTCAGAGGCACGTTTTGGTACATGCCCGCGTTTTGCAAGTTAGCATTCGACGTGACAGGTTGCAAGCCCATCGCCGCTTATTGAAACACTAACTGTTGGCACATGCCTTCGAATTTTTGGTTCTAGGACATGCCGGTTTCCTCACCTTGTTTTAATTCACCGTTTTGAGCACGTGTTAATGCGTACATACATTTTTCGAGTGGAAAAATCCATTGGTGCACGACCGGGTTCGAACCCACGGCCTCCGGATGAGAAGTCGGGGTATCGCCCACTAGGCCAACACGGGTTTTTGATTAGTCTAGTTGCGTATTTTGATTATAGGCACGAAAAGATTTAATTGTATAGAAATGACATTAAATGTCAAATTTTTCCTTGACAATTTTGCGTTAGAGTGAAAGGAAAACTAAGCTTTAGGTATTTATCTAGTTACAAATTTTCGTTAGCGTGAAAGGAAAACTAGCTTTAGGTATTTGTCTAGACCCTGGTACTCGATTGATAGGGATAACTACAGGTCAGTCACGGTCAGAAAATTATAGTGAAACGACCCGGCTTTGTCCGTGTTGAAGCACAAAGCTAATTTCGTATGATAAAGTGAAACAATTTGTATATTTGGCAACTGCGTTTATTATGTTATTGTAACAAATCGAAAAAAAAATAAAAACATTTTGCCAGCCTTTACAAAATGTTTTCAAAATAATAAAAAATAGACTACAATAAAGTTCATAGTACGCACGTAATCGCTTTTATAATAAATATTTAGGATATTAAATGGTGTACAACTTTAATTAAATACACTTTTGCTTTAAGTTATTAAAATATAATCTAAGATTTTATAACAGATCTTGAAGCTAGCTACTAATATTTTTAACAATTAATCCTAGAACTTTAACAATAGAATTTGCGACATTTTTAAAATGTTTTTTGAAGATATAATTTATAAAATAGGTAGGTATCTTATATTACGATAAGTTTAATTTATATTCAAGTATCTAACATAAACACAATACATAGTAGGGTAAAATAGATTATAATTATGAAATCACACTGAATTACATATTTTTTTAAATATAATACGAAAACATTATACATAATAACGTCAAGTAATACATGCTTATATTAATATTAAATATGTAGGTAAATGTTTACACCAACACAATATATAGCGTTATTTAAAAACAATAAAAAAATCAGGTTATCTAATATAATATATTTAAATCTTGTCTATTCGAAATCACGAGATAATAATAGGTACTAAAATAAGCCTTTACATGGCCAGCAACCCTTAGATATATATATTGTGAGATATGTCATCGAAGAAGTCTCCAAGAAGTAGGTAAATAGGCTTTTAAAGGTACATTATGTATGTATATAATATTTATCTTCATCCCTTTTAATTCGGGGTCTCTGTCTCGGGGCTTGACTCTGAAACAAAAATAAATAATTTATTGAAAGTTAATTCGAGCATAATGGAGTTTATAATTATTAATTCGTTTTTAATAGCTTTCATTAGAATCAATTAGTGACCTTTTGGATCGGAAAGCATTTTTTCGTTGTTTTTATAAAAGCTACCATGGGAATTTGTGTATAATTATTTTTTTCGCTGTTTCATTTTTGTATTCCGTATTTTAGTTATAATTCGTACATTAAATAAGCCTTAATTAAGCCCCTATTTCCAATTAAGTAATTAAATGGAAATAGGGGTACTGCCGACTAGGCCAATACGCCTAGTCGGCAGTACCCCTATTTCCAATCTGGAGATCGTGAGTTAGAACCTAGTCGTGCAGCACTGGGTTCATACATTTTTCGAGTGGTTACACTCGACAAATGTATGTGCGTATTAACACATGCTCAAAAAAAGAAAACATCGTGAGGAACCGGATTCTAAGGCAAATCAAAGTTAATCGAAGGCATGTGCCATCAGTTAGTGTTCCAATAAGCTGCGAAGGGCTTCCAACCTGTCACGTAGAATGTTTACTACTAGCTAAACGCGGGCATATGCCAAATGTAATTTTTGGACGTGCCTCTTACTACTCTCTATTTGACAACAAGGTTTCTTTACAGATTTGCATTTATGAGGACCCAGGTAAGATAAAAAAAAACAACTAACTACCACGTTTCAAAATATACAGTCAAAATTCTTTAAAATTCCCAAATCTATTCTTATATAAAATATATTGTATGCCCTGTGACTAGACTACGGAAATAGGACGCCCACGGAACACTATTACAAAGCCTGCGTCATAATATTATCAGCTTGACTGCCGCGATTCCAGGCACAGTAAAAAACCTATTGTGTCTCGACCAGCACCCAAAGGTTAAATGGGAAAGTAATTATAAAATCTCACCATCAGCCCACTTCTTGCCACGCATTCCAATGAATCCCATCGACCCCTTCCTCTTCGGGAAAGATCCATTCTGGTCCAACAAAAACTTGATCTCCTGCGGGCCGCTGTTCTTCAGATCTTTCTTGCCACGTACTCCGATAAATTTGCCCCTAAACGACAAGTCGTAAGGACGCTTGTTTTGCAGTGATTTCTTCCCGCGGACCCCGAAAAACTGATGAATGCTACCCGCTCTTTTTTCCACTTCGTTCGTGAAACGCTCGTCAGGATCGTTGGGTTCAGTGGTGGCTTCGTTTGAGCTCATACGTTCAAGCTTGCTCAAATACTCACCTAAGATTTCATTCAGAATGGGGAATTCTTCTTCATCCTTGGAGTTGTAATCGATTTGACCAATCAGCGAGCCACGCTCTGGAACGTACATGAGGTCCTCGGGGTTATAGCTGTCTTCGTCTGAAAACATGTCTTTCTTGCCTCTCATGCCTACAAAGCCCATGGGAGCGCGCTTGTTATCGAAATACAGGTCTTTCTTCCCTCTCATACCCATGAAGCCCATCGGAGCCCGCTTGAAGAACAGCTCAGGTTCGAAGGTATCGATGTTGTCGAACATGCTTTTCTTTCCCTTCACTCCGACGAAGAACTGAAAGAAAATACATTGATTTATCTCCGATAAGAATACAAAACTTATTTAACCTGCTGATTGCCTAAGGGGTACGAAATAGTCCTCAACTAAGCGCCTACGTAGACTGGCTATCTGTACGAATTAGTCCCAGACTATTCTCATGCGTTCAATAAAGCAAACGCATTTGCTTTATTTAAGGTTTGCTTACAGACGATAGGCAAGGGAACATTAAAATAATTTCATCACACTAGTTGCCAATACCTACTGAAAGCTAAAGTCAAGGTCAAAGTCATAATTAATTTAGTTATTAAAATCACAAGGATCACAAACGTTGGTTTTATCTACTGCCTGTTTCTCCCCGACGAAGCCAGGAAAGACTAGCACTAGTTACTGGTGTAAATTCACTTCAACATTTTCTATTCACGTACATTTTGACGTTTGAATGAAACCCTATTGACTTTGAAAGAACCAGTGTGATGAAAGAATTAAGTGCGCATAGACGCAATAGTGCATATACTACGTTTACTGAATGTTTTTTTCAAGGACGATCCGTTTTCTTCACAATATTTTTTCCGCTGTGAGCATAATTGCATTTGGTTTAAGCACAATGCTAATATACCTGGGGTTTCCTTTTGTAAAACTGTTCGCCTTCCACGAGTTTCTTGCCCCGCATCCCAAGAAACCCTTGAGGTCCTCGCTTCTCCAGCTCCTGGCCGGTGACAGCGGCGATCAGGTGGATTGTCACGAAAGTGATGAAGGTTCTGGATAAACGAGACATGATCTTTGATTCTGTAACAAGAAAATAAGAAACTTTAACATATTGTTCGTACATAATATTATTTCGATAAAATTATATGTGAATAAGGTTAGTACCAAATATTTGTGGCCAAGCTATGTAGAAAGAAAGAAATATTTTTATTTGGAAGAACGAAAAGAAGTCATCTTTGCACTAAACAGGCTTTGTCTGCTACTTCACACCAAGGGTGTAAAGCAACGCTGATTTTCAGACAAAGACTTCTCAAACGCCGGTGCAAAATTCATCGAGAAGAAAGAAAGTAAAATAATATTGAATAAAGCAAGATATATAGGTAGGCTCGTGAGTAGATCCAGTTTGTATAATCTAGTTAAACCACCATGTTATTACCGGGCCCAACATAACTTAAGCTACTCAGCAATGCCCAATGGATTGTTAAGCCGCCGCGCTGTCTCTTGAGACCGATCGTCCGTGTAGTTACGCTTTAGATCACGTGATGACGGACTCAAGGACGGAATTGTAAAACCAAGGTTAACTACCAGGGTTGCTAGACAAATACCTCATGCTTAGTTTTCCTTCAACGCTAACGCAAATTTGTCAAGGTAAAACTTGTAGTCACGTGACATTTCCACAGCTAATGTCATTTCCATACAATTGAATCTTTCCGCAGGCGTTAACGACAATAGAAAGTGGTTTGTCTCTGTAGTTAGTTGTTCTTTTATCAGTTTGTGATAGAGCTGTGTGAATGACATTCTTGACCATTGGATGATAGATAGATAAACTCTTTATTGCACTCCAAATAAAAATAGAAAACACAGGATTTAATAAACAGGCAGGGTACAATGGGCGGTCATGTCGCTAAAGGTTCCAGACAACCCCAAAAAGGAAAGAAAGGTTAGTCAAATGCCTGTATAAAGAACTAAGGCGACCTCTGTAGCGCAATGGGCGAAGGCCCGCCTGAGACGCAGAAGGTTGCGGGTTCGATTCTCGCCGCGGGATAAATGTTTGTATCTGCAAATATTTGTCTCAGGATCTAGGTGTTTTCTATGTATAATATATATGTTTAAAAAAAAAGTATTTATGTAGTATATCAGTCATGTAGTTCCCATAATACAAGCTCTTGCTTACTTTGGGGCTAGGTGATGCTGTGTGAAAAATGTCCAGCATTATTAATAATATTATTATTAAGATTAGTCAAAGACTATTTTAACGTTGACTGACATTTCTTCGTAGAAATCTGTTAATAAGCTGTGCTTATGAAATGAAAATGGAATAAATTGCACGAAATTATTATTTAAAATTATGTACTCTAATTTTTTTTTCTTAGATTATCTGTACCTGATTATCAGATTACCTGTCAAAGGAGTTTTGTTTTGTATTCTCATATGTATGTTATTTAATCTGCAATAACTGCGAGCATTAATAATTGGCAGCACGTATAAATACTAGGTAATAGTACCCGGACGATTTCTTTCACAGATAATAAATCACATTTCACATATATTCTACTAAAAGTCTTGGTTCCCGTTTTTGTCGTATCTTTCAGCGCAATCAGTTATCGCTACAAATCCGACATATCTCAGCCGCGTCATAAACCCTAAGCCAACAGTCGACATGAAGGCCCACGTTTTATGAAGCTTTATCATATTATCTTTTTGGTTTAACGAGATATTTTGCGATAACACCGACCTACACTCTAAAAATATAAGTGTGAATATTTGTTTGCTGCTAAGGATCCGCTGAACTCATAGTCACATTCCTACTTATATGTAATTAAAATACTTACCTGTTTAGCACCCTTCCAAACACAATGTAAGTTTTGTAATAATTTTATTGAGATCCCTGTGGCGCAGTGGGTGAAGGCCCGCCTGAGACGCAAAAGGTTCGATCCCCGCTGCGGGACAAATGTTTGTATAATTTGTCTCGGTTCTGAGTGTTTTCTATGTATAATAGAAAACACGCTTATTAGTGACTCTGACCGATGGCACATGCCATTGAATCATCAATTCTAACCCTATAGGCAATGAATTTCGATGGCACATGCCATTCATTCGGAAAATCCTTTCTAAGGTTCCTTTCTGGGTATTTTCCATAATATGTGTGTATTTACAAAAATAAAAAAAGTGTGTAGTTTATCAGTCATGTAGTTCCCGTAATACAAGCTCTGCTTAGTTTGGGGCTAGATGATGCTGTGTGAAAATTATCCAGCATTTTTGTTTTATTACTGTCGTAACCAAGTGTTCTCTATGTATCTAAGGCTTAAATAAATGAGTATGAATATAAGTACAGAAATTTGGAACAGGAATAGTTTGTGACCTAGAATAATACATAGGCTACTTTTTGTATATAAGCACCACGCGGGTTAAGTCGTGGGTAGAAGCTAATAACATAAAATCGTTGCGTGACTCACTGACTGACTGGACAATCTCACACGGCCCCGTTAGGCTTAGAGTCCTAAAAATTTGGAGGAAATCAGTTCGGTGTGTAGGGGGTGTTAGTAAACATATGTTCCTAAACTCTACACCACGCGGTGTGCAGCTGGAAAATGATGGAAAAACTCAAAGTCGTGGGGGCTTTCCACATTTATATTGCCGTAGACAAATTGAATCCAATGGCATTTCGAATGTACTATAAAAATAACTTTTATGACTTCCGACGACCTCTGCGGCGCAGTGAGCGAAGGTCTGCCGAGACACAGAAGGTTATGGGTTCAATTACCGCCGCGGCACAAATGTTTGTATGATCCACATAAATATGTCTCGGCCCAGGCCCAGATCCGTGTTTTCACATATATATTTACAAAAAATATATATATAAGTAGTATATCAGTCATGTAGTACCATAACACAGGATTGCTCTGCTAACTTTGGGACTACTAGATGATGCTGTGTAAAAATGTCCAGCATTATTTATTTATATTTATTATTATTATTTAGATAGATACAGAGGAAGGCATAGATTTCCACTTAGTACGATTATTTTTTACCTCTTTGGTTAATTCACTAAGTAACGAGTTAATTGCTATATTTACATTATAACGGTAACGATAACTTTTGTTCAAAACTCATTTCTAATTTAGAGAACGAGTTTAAATTGTTAAAATATCGAGACGGCTATGGACAGGAGGGTACTGTGGAATTTAAACAGGGTCGTTTCTTTCAAAATCTCGTGTATGTATTTTTTCATTTTATTTTTAATTTCACGGAATAATAAATCTTCAACACCGCGGGTCACAAGTCCACAGGGCCACCATAAACTCATTCTGTCCCCTCATTAAATTAGAATGAATCATTACAATGGCTATATTATTATGTCAAAACTTGATAATAGTCAAGTTTAGGTCAAGAAGTGTCCCATTTTCAATATTTGCTTGATTATGAATTATAGTAAGTCAAAATAAGTCGTTCTTCATTGCCATTTTGTTAGTGTAATTTAGTGCCGGTGGCCACTGACGTAACACAAGAAGAACCAGAAGAGAACCTGGAAAAAGTTGCGCTCATAGTAAAGAAATTGGCAAAATATTTATTTATATATATTAAAATTATTGATTTTAATACACATATTTCAAATAACGACTATTTTATTAACAGTTTATCCCTAATAGTTTTTTACACACACCCAATTTCAAAATCACATAGAATCCTCTCCATCCATATCGCTTTTGGGTGATAAATCTATTAAGGAAATTTGCATAGTAACCTTTGTACAATCAATTCAACTGGCCATTGGTATTTTTATTTAATTTTATTTATTTTATAGCATGAACAATAAAGCATTTTCATTAAATTCATTCATTCTTGGAATAAAATAGTTTGTATTTCAATTGTTTCTATTGAAAAGGTTGCCATCGCGGAATACTACAACTAGCTATTTTATAGCTGTTCGTCACTACGAAGGCTCTACGATAGATGATAGATCAAAATGTTTCGAAACAAATGTATTTCTATGTGCAATTTGTTTTGTGTTACAAATCGTATTTTTATAGTGACTTTAGTTTTATTTTAATTCTTTGACATACCTAAGATTAATAATGTATTTTATAAATTGATTATTATGAACCTATATCTATAATTTGTTAAATGACTTATCTAAGAACATGTAATTTGTCAAAAGACGTATAAATTGAATTAAATACGTATGTATTTACAAATAAATGATATTTTTAGAGACTAGAAATTCATGTAGTTCCCATAATACAAGCTCTGCTTAGTTTGAGGCTAGATGATACATTATTTATTTATTTAAATAATGTGAAGGTTTGGTGTCGTAATTTCAACAACGAAACGGTAAAAGCTGTCTAAAGAACGTGTCTTCAAAATGTATATATTATTTTCTTTTATTTATGTTATTATATCCTGTATTTAAGTAATCAATAATCCAGTTGTATTTATAGATTTGCATTAAATAATTTCTACATATTAATATTTTTGTTTTAATCCTTTCTGCGCACTACCGACACATCTTTTTCCACAAAACACAAAGGTTATCTGGAAGAGAATGCTTTTTAGCATTAAGTTCGCCTATGTACTTATATTTTTATGTGCAATAAAGAATTTTCTATCTATCTATCTATCTAACTAGTGAGTTTAACGAAACGGTAAAATATGTCTAAAGAACGTGTCTAAAAATTGCCTATAACTCCACTGACTAGTGAGATTTCCAATAGTTTTGTGTAAGGTACTCTAGCGTTTTCTTACATTTATTTCTCTAGCTGCGGAATAGGATGATGGTGCTTGTATAAACTGCGTTGCATGAACACTTAAGGACAGCTATATAGGAACACGCTTTAATGTGTAAGGGACGGTATGAGCTTGCTAATGATGTCTTTTCTTGTGAAGATTCAGGCGCTGTTTTAAAAATGATTGTTGACTCCCATACAATTTTCATGACGGCGCGGACGGCTAGATTTTTTTCCATACAAATGTATTCTTCTGTTTCCTTCTGAGGCCGCCTGAGACGCAAGGTTGCGGGTTCGATTTCCGCCGCGGGACAAATGTTTGCATATACAAATATTTGTCTCGGGTTCTGGGTGTTTTCTATGTATAATATGTATGTATTTAAAAAAAACGTATGTAAGTAGTATATCAGTCATGTAGTTCCCATAACACAAGCTCTGCTTAGTTTGGGGCTAGATGATGCTGTGTGAAAAATGTCCAGCATTATTTATTATTATTATTAAAAAAAAAACAAATACGCTCACGACTGGCTTCCTCATGGTGGATATCCTCAGATACATGCTCAGTGAGTAGATCTTTGAGGATACCAAGTAGGGGGTAGTCAGAGGCACGTCCAAACATTACATTTGGTACATGCCCGCGTTTTGCAAGTTAGTATTCCACGTGACAGGTTGCAAGCCCATCGCCGCTTATTGGAACACTAACTGTTGGCACATGCCTTAGATTTTTTTTTGGCATGCCGGTTTTCTCACGATGTTTTCCTTCACCGTTTTGAGCACGTGTTAATGCGCACATAAATTTTTCGAGTGGAAAAATCCATCCACGACCGGGTTCAAACCTACGACCTCCGGATCAGAAGGCGGGATATATGAGTACGGCTTTTATATTATACTCGTCAAGCAATTATTTTTTAACATGGAAGAAATGACGGATGACAAAAAACACACATTGTTATTATATTAAAAAAATAAACTGTTCTAGTTTAGAGGAAACGGAAATACAAATTCACGATTTCGAGGAAACGAAAGAAAAACGAATCGTAAAGGTTACGTAAAGTAGATACGATTAAAGTTACCTTAGGGGCAGATAACTTCCCCTGAAAGCACATCAAAATGTATAATTTTCAAATGCAAGATAATTCTATGTGGGTGTGGTACCGTGGTACTCATAGTTCACGTTACCCACTCTACAGGGAATCGTAGTGTGGGGTCAGACTATATATGAATGTGTCTATTGGGTGTTTATTTATTTGATTTAAAACGCAAAATGACTCTTCTTACTGAAATTGCACATTCGAAAAGTCTAGCAACAAGGTTTTTTTTTTACTTTATGATAAATCTTCTAATCAATAATAACTATTCTATATTATTATCACTCATAATAATGATATCAGTGACAGTGTTATTTTAGAGATAACTTTAAAAAAAAATATTGAGAAAATATGAATAGTATGATGAATTTTAGTATATTATATGGTTATATTAATAAAGGTAAGCTAAAAAAAACGAAAATTTGCATTAAGTTCCCCTATTTACCTGGTTTTCTTGTGCAAGAAAGCATTTCCTATCTATCTATAATATCTGTCTATAATATTTCCTACTGCGTCGTTTACAAACTAAACCGAATTCGCTAAAAAACGTTTTAGTAAAGTCTCTATTATTGGGCGACCTATGCCACTTCCTGTGGACGTTACCGGCTGATGATAATATGGATAGCTTTTCCGATAAAACCCATTCAACCATAAGTTCAGCTGCGATTTTCGCGCACAATATTTCCTTTCTAAAAGCAGTGAATTGCGTTCAACCCCTTGTCGTAGTGGACCGCGAATGCAATTTGACTCGGGACACTTTCGGTAATGGGGTGAGCGAGCCACAGATACAACGAGAAACCGGGTTATGCTACCTAGGATTAACATACTTTGAAATCGTATTGTCTGTGTTTGAAATTTTACTATACAAAAAACTTCAAACAACGGAAAGTTGATAAAAACTTTGACGAAATTTTCAGCCCTTATTTTTTTACCTTGAGGGAATATTTTCATAAAATGTGGGTAGACTATCCTTCAAAGAACGAATCATTAAAACCGTATCATACTTGGCGAAGAAATCGCGTAACATACACACAAACCAAACATACAGACGAATTGAGATATGTCCTTTTTTAAGTCCGGTAACATACACACTCATAAAAAACCTCATTGGTAATTAACACTGTCGTCGTTTTAACATGTCAGTAGCCAAGTTGACTGACAAATAACTATCTTTTAATCTGATAGAAAATTAAAAATGTATGGCCACCCAATTGTGCCTTAGTACGATAGCTTTATTTTTTTTTACTTTAATTGTAAAATATAATGTCACTTTGGCTAAGCCCAGCTTGGGCATGTTTCTACAATATCACTTTTTGGATGGGTAACCGGTAGTGGCGTAGAATTAAGTGTTACTATACCTTGAAGACGTTAAGCTGCCGGTCCGCGTTACTATCGAAGGCCTTTAGGCGGACTAAAACTCCAACATCAGAGTCAAAGTCAAAATTCATTTATTAAAAACACAATCCATTTAAAATCGTCGATATTACCTAATACTTATTCCTCCGCGACCAAACCAGGAAAGAAAGACAAGAAGCAATTTGGGCCGACTAGCTCATTAAGAACGAACGAACATCAGTATTCTCGAAAACTCTTACTAGTTCATAAAAAACACTAAATTCAATCACTAGTTACTAATGATTTGAAGATTCACTAATGATTACGTTAATTTTCGTATTTTATGTAAATGAACCAAACTAATACGTACAACCAAAACATTTAACCGTATAGAACTGAAAAATAAGGATTGTATCTTATGTGGCATTCTTGGTTACCCGTACAGGGTACCCAAGAATGCCACACACAAATCGATCGCGGGCTGGAACATAGTGCAATAATTATCGCCGGATTCGTAGGATTAAAAAAATCTTGTTAAAAATATGTTTTTAATATAGGAATGTTTGAAAACCTCTCCCATTATGTTTTATTCTTCAATAATGTCTCATAGGTCACACATAAACCAAGCTCAAATCCAAAATAACTGCCTCCAATTCAATATCTTTAGCAGTAAATTCGTTGTTGAATCTGTTGTCCTCTCACGTACGGTGCCGCGGTGTTATGAAATACATACGTTATTTCACAACGCGATAATATGAAACTATGGACTGAAGTAAAGTAGGTGAACTGTGAAAAGGCTCGCGGATAAAGAATCCCAAAAAAAGCGCATTATTTTCCAGCGCACTATAATTTGATATTCGTTTTGTGAATACGATTAAAGTAGAGTAGGTAAACTGTGAAAAGGCTCGCGGATTCCAATTAAGCGCATTAATTTTCAGCGCACTGTAATTTGACATTCTTTTTGTGATTACATAATATAATATATATGTTTCTATGTATATATATATATAACATTTTTATCTTATCTTATTTGATGTCATCAAGCTATTTGAAAACATGCTCTGTAATTTATCTTTTGTAACTATCATGGTGTTCAACATATTTTTTACTAAATCTGGATATTTACGTGAGTTTGAATGTTTCCTGATGTAACATGTAACATGGTCACGGGACGCATGATATTTATTTGCAAGAATATATTTATTTACATTAGTATTATACTTCTCTATATCCGACATTTTGGTCGTGCAATTTTTTACAAATAAATTTATAGTCTTTTTGATTATGTCTAATTTATAATAATAAAAAAATTGAAATACTTATTAAAATCTCATGCAAGCTTATTTTTTAGATCATTCGTTGAATAGAAACATCTGTGGCTTAATTGGAAAGTTTAATATAAAATTATACGTTATGAACTGAAGTGTTTTCAGGTTTTGGAGGTTAGTGGCAGACAAATAGATCTACCCTCTTTCTCACTATTTTTATTACTCCTTTGAAACATTCAAATTAAAAAATCATGGTAAAAATCCCATTTTAAAAATTATGCTCTGTATTTCCTCACATCATCAGCTCTCAGAACGAAGCTCCGTGGGGATACAAAGCAGACTAAATGTTCCATTTAACACAGCGTGCCAGGATGCAAGCCTATCGTCGCTTATAATGAAAACTTTTGGAACAGTACATTTCCGACGTAGATATGAATTATCTAAACGTGTTTCATGCAACAGAATTATTCTCATTGAATGAATGAATGAAAAGATTGTAAAATACACTTTGAAAAATATACCACTTCGATGGTGTGGATTCCTGCTGAGGGAAAAATGTTCTGCAGAAATTTGTTCTGTTTGTTCTCTTCCGGACACTTTTTATGCATTGAAATGAAATGTTTATTTCAATCTCAAACATATTTTCATTTTTTTTTTATCGCTATGCAGGTAACAAATAAAAAGAATTATTCTAATATTCCCTATACATTGCTGCATTTGTCTGAGACGCAGAAAGTTGCGGGTACAATGCTCGCCGCGGGAATATCTGCTAATATTTGTCTCGGGTCTGGGTGTTTTCTATGTATATATATATATTTACAAAAATATGTAAGTAGTATATTCTGCTTTGGGTATATGATGCTGTCTGAAAATATGTAACTTGCTGTGTGGAATGAATGAAAGAATGAAATGAATGAAAATACTTGATTGTATTCTAAAAGAAAGTATTGTACTTTCTTTTAGAATACGATTTTGTTATTCTGTAATTTGTAACTTAATATAACTTAAAGTACAATGGGCGGTCTTATAGCTTAAAAGCGATCTCTCAGACAACCTTGGGATGGAGAAGTATACAATTGTATGACTGGTTGGCGGTGAACATAATTATTAGTTAGTTATTAGAGAACGCTTAAAATCTTTAATTATATTATATTATAGTACATAGATTATATTAGAGTTTTATTTTATAGTACCTATTGAAAAAACAGACTAAAAATGTATCAAACGAAAGCCCAATTAAAGGGGTCAAAGGCAGGGGTCGACAATTATCACTTTCACACCTGGGAGGTCAGACCCGAGCATTCTTTTCTTTGCTTAGGTACAGAGAAATAATGATCTTGCTAATGACGTACGACTAATTGTTTAGACAATGTTTTATGTTTTATTTATAATAAACTAAGTAGGTACCTAAGTGCAGAATTGAAACAGTGATTGGGGATCATTTTTTAATAGAAAAACAAACACGCTCACGACTGTCTTCCCCATGGTGGACATCCTCAGATACATACTCAGTGATCTTTGAGGATACCAAGTAGGGGGTAGTCAGGGGCACGTCCAAACATTACAAGTTAGCATTCCACGTGACAGGTTGCAAGCCCATCGCCGCTTATTGGAACACTAATTGTTGGCACATGCCTTCGAATTTTTGGTTCTAGGGCATGCCGGCTTCCTCACGATGTTTTCCTTCACCATTTCGAGCACCTGTTAATGTTAAATTAAATAGAAACGCGACTAGTCAATGATGACGATTTTATAAAGTTGGTCACAAAGCTGTTAGCTAAAGTAAAACTGGCCATCGACTAAGCAAAAAGAGACAGAGGATCCCACCCATTGTTAGGCGACGTCGTGGAAGGCTTAGAACAAGATGGAGGGATGAGCTAGACTAGCACCTAAAAACATTGTCTGTTATTTCGTAATTTTCTTTAAGATAAGTAGGAATCAATAATGCTGGACATTTTTCACACAGCATCATCTACCCCCAAACTAACCAGAGCTTGTGTTATGGGAACTACATGACTGATATAATACTTATATTCATTTTTTTATAAACACATACATATTATACATAGAAAACACCCAGACCCGAAACAAATATTAGCAGGTAACATTTGACTAGCGGCGGGAATCGAAGCCGCAACCTTCTGCGTCTCAGGCGGGCTCTCGCCCACTAACCACAGAGGACATCGAGGAATATACAAACAAATGTTTGCAACTGCAAATATTTGTCTCGGGATCTTTTTCTATGTATAATATGTATGTATTAACAAAAAAAGATATATAAGTAGTATATCAGTCATGTAATTCCCATAATACAAGCTCTGCTTAGTTTAGGGCTAGATGATGCTGTGTGAAAAATGTCCAGCATTATTTATTTTATTTGTATTAGTATCATAGTCAAAATTGTTGAATTGTTAAGCGTTATGTTGCAATATTTTAGTTTTGATTGCATTCACTCGCTCGATTTGTTTTATAAAACAGGTTTGATTGGTGTAAAGCTGGAACGCGGCTCGCCGGGCACGATTTCAACTCTCCAACTTCGTAATGCAATTTTTGACAAGCTATTTGTTTAGACCAGTTTTTACGCGAATTTTATTTGTTAAAATGCTTAAACGAACGATAATTTTATTGCAAAATACAATTTAACAAAAACGTATTCTAAGTAAAAGAACAAGCGATATCATCCAAAAAGTTTGTTTTAAATGAGTGAAAATCTTTTATTATACATTTAAAGTAATTGAAATAAAAACTATTCTAATTAAAGTACAATAAGAGACTTATTGGGATCTAGAAGATTCTGTAATATTTTAAAAATGCCGGCGTCTTAAGGGTTCATAAGTTTTTCCTTAGCGCTCATTTGCGACTTCAAGAGGCAATCTCACAACCACAATTTTAAAATATTCTTTTAAAATTTCATTTTATAAGAAAACTTTGACATGCAACATGCTACGTAATTGGTCTCGCGGTAGTGCCTCTCGTTTTCTACACGTTATTGCAATCTTATAACTTTGTTATTTGCTGAAAATGTTTATAAATGTACCTTAAATTATAACTTAAATAAAAATAAATAAAAAAATAAAAATAAATAATGCTGGACATTTTCACACAGCATCATCTAGCCCCAAAGTAAGCAGAACTTGTGTTATGGGAACTAAATGACTGTTATACTACTTATATACTTTTTTTTTTGTAAATACGTACATATTATACATAGAAAACATCCAGATCCCGAGACAAATATTTGTATATGCAAACATTTGTCCCGAGGTGGGAATCGAACCCGCAACCTTCTGCGTCTCAGGCGGGCCTTCGCCCACTGCGCCACAGAGGTCGTCAAGTAAATGAACAATATAATACCAATATTTGTATTTTGGAAACTCAATAAAGAGTTTTCAAAATACACTTATAATAAAAGTAATCTTAAAGAAATGAAATATGATTGATGTCCTGTTGGCGCGTCAGATCTGGGTTTTGTGGTACCACGGTACTCGTAGTTCCTAATACCCACGACCCAGAGAAACCTAGTGTGGGGTCAAGGGTACGTGTGTGTCCGTTGGGTGTTTAATAATTTATTATTTAGGGATACCGACATGCTGGAACTCGTGTGTAAATTTATATATTTAGTAAAGTTTAAATAGCGCCTTCAATGCTGGCATAGGTTAAAAGGAGATATTTTTTTACCAAAAAGACACAGTTGCTGGTCTTCCACGGTGAAAGGGGTGGGCTCTGTACGAATCAATTTGACTTGCAACGGTAAACTTTATAGAACTGAGATAACAAACGTATAACTTTTCTAAGAAAAAAATAATACTTCCAATGGACACATATATAGTTCCAACTGTACACTAGGATTCCCTGTGTCATGGCAACAAAGAAATCCGTAACAAAAATCTGCAGAACATACAATCATTTGTCCCGCATCGGGAATCGAACCCGCACCTCTTGTGTCTCGGCCGGGTACTAGCCCGTCGCGCCATTGAGGTCGTCAATTTCAATGACTAAAAATATATATACTTTTATTTTTTACACAAAGTTTGGCTCATTTTAAATGACTGTCACTAACCTGCTTTTATCATAATTCACTTAATTTCCAAAATCACGACAATTTTTTTTTATAAATAAGTGTTTTTTATGTGAGTTTATCAACACCAGTCTGTTCTGATTAATACCATTCGCCTTACAACACTATTGCAAACACGTCATGACACGGTAGCTTCAGGCACAAAAGTGCTTGAACATGAATCATTTGACACGGACGCGACGTTAACTTATTCAGGAATTAGGTACAAAAATACACTTCTGCGTGTACTTTATATGTATTTGATTGTACCAATCTTCTCGTGAAATAGCTAGTAAAATTTTATAAATCAGTGCTTGGGTTTTTTAGAAAGATAGGTACAAACTATTAAGCTTGTATAGTGTTTTAGCGTATGTAGTGTTTGACAACCTCTGTGACGCAGTGGGCGAAGGCCGCAGAGACGCAGAAGATTGCGGGTTCGATTCCCGCTGCGGGACAAATGTTTGCACGATTAGCTTATGTTTGTCTCGGGTCTGTGTTTTATATGTCTGATATGTAAGTATTTACAAAAAAATAATATATAAGTAGTATATCAGTCATGTAGTTCCCATAATACAAGCTCTGCTTAGTTTGGGGCTAGATGATGCTGTGTGAAAAATTTCGAGCATTATTTATCTATTTATTTATGTAGAGTTTAGTGAGCATTAACCATTTTCTCGTGAACTGTACAGAATAAAGTAATATTTGAATTGAGATAGGAGCACTCTATCCATCGCTAGGATTATCATAATTCGTGAAAAAAAACATTTTATGACCTTCCTAATGGACGGTAAGTTTATTTTATCGTTTAATGACATTATGATAGGGTATCGTTAATGGCTGAAATCTTGATAATCCGCTAAATTGGACAGTTATTGAAGGTGAACAAGGGTTTCATATTGAAACAAATTTCACCTTGGCTTTTACCTTTACTGTTACGTGTATAAACCGTGTTAGCTTAGTGGCTGGTAACTCGACTTTTTATTCAAAGTCTGTGGGTTCAAACCCCGTGTTTGAAGTACTCGTAGTTAAAATGGATCAAACATTAACTACACATTTATGTATGATCAATGAGTTGATGTAGTTGGTTGATTACTTGCCATTGGTTTAGTGATTAATTAATTTGTTAATTTGACTTAGTTTTAACTATAGATCAAAAGAACTGAATAAAAATAATAACTTATTTTATAGACACAAAATAATTTAAATAAAATTGTTGCCTTAGCCTATTCTCCGACGTTTGTGGTTGTTTCCAAATATTTTTCATCATATTCATGAAACTTAAGATACAGTCATGATTTCTGACTTTTCTTAAGTTAGTATAGAAATAGCTGTATGCTGGTGATGCGACCGTACAAAGCTCCGTAAATCAAGGATAAACTGAAGCAAAATCTTAATTTGTGGCGTAACTCCATAAAATTTCTAAGCTCATATCGTAAAATAGGGTAATAAAGACGAAACAGGGTTAGCCGGAAATACGATGCTTTTTGAAACTAACCGGCAATACACGGCTTTCTGAACCTAGGCGGCAATACAAGGCTTTCTGAACCTAGGCGGCAATACAAGGCTTTCTGAACCTAGGCGGCATAAGGCTTTTTGAACCTAGGCGCCAATACAAGGCTTTCTGAACCTAGGCGGCATAAGGCTTTTTGAACCCAAGTGGCAATACAAGGCTTTCTGAACCTAGGCGGCAATCAAGGCTTTTGTTAAAAACTTTTCGTTTTAATAAGGTAATTGGTAGGTTATCGGTGAGTGTTCCAATAAGCGGCAACGGGCTTGTAACCTATCATGTAGAATGCTACTTACTACTTTACATAACGAGGATATGTGCAAAATATAATGTTACCTACTTGCGATTCTTACAAAAATCGCAAGTAGGAATATGAATCTGAAGTTCTCCATCATGGGGATAACCGTCGTGAGAGGTTTTAATGAATTGGTAACTAGTTGATTTTTTAAATAAAAACTCTTGTCGTTTGCGACAAAGGTTCGATTTGCTGTGGGACAAAAGTTTGTATACTCTGCAGACATTTGTTCCAGTTCTGGGTGGTACTCGTACCACACTTTTGGTACTCGTAGTTTTACTCAGGGAATTCTAGTGTAGGTTCAGGACTAGGACTATATTTTTATTTTTATACAAAACTAGCTTGCCCGACAGACGTTCTGTTTTAGAATGTGACAGATTACGAAACGTCAATTCGAAAACCATAGAGGAGTTAACCAATACTCTCGACAATAAGATCACTTTGTATGGGAAAAAAGAAACGACGTTTTATTATATATTCCTGACAATGTTTAAACATTTTCTTTAGTTTAAAACCTGATACGGATTATTAAAAATATTTTCAGACAAAAAATTTCCAAATCTATCTATCCGTTCTCAAGTGATGAACTAACCAAATAACAGTATTTCGTTTTTATTTATATATGGAGATGTCTCCAAATTTATACACAAACTAGCTTCTGCTCACGGCCTCGCCCGCGTGGTACCCGAATAAAAAGTAGCCTATGTGTTATTCTGATGTACAAGCTTGTCTGTATTTTCTGTGTGTACAATAAAGAATAAAAAATATTACTGTAAAGTTTCATCAAAATCCGTTCAGTAGTTTTTGCGTGAAAGAGTAACAAACATCCATCCTCACAAACTTTCGCGTTGTAGGATGAAAGACCGTGCATGTTACCTCGTGCCATCAATAAAACGTCGACAGGAAAACGACAGTGAGGTCTCTCAAACATAGCTCTTAAGTACTTAAAGGTTACTTAAAAGTAACTTAAAGGAGAGCTATTAAAACAGCTGTCAAGCTGTGTCACTCCAATTACGTTTAGTAGCTTTTTATTATCTTGTTGAGTGCGTTTGTTAATAGTTAACGATTATAGTTAAGCTTTGTTTGTCTGTAAGGGAAATGATGTTAAAACTAAAGGTAGGTAGGTACCGATTTTGTACGAGAATGATAAGAAGTGATTCTGCGATGCAAGTTCGATTCCCGCTGAGGGACAAATGTTTGCATGTTCTGCAAACATTCCTGCGTTTTGTGGTACCACGGTACTCGTAATCGATTTTATTTTATTTTTCATGTATTTTTTTGACAAAGCCCCTATATAGCTGCATTTTAATAACACAAGCTCTGTTTAGTTTGGGGCTAGATGATGCTGTATGAAAAATTACCAGCACTATTTATTTATTTTCATTATATCTGATTGTTCTTACAGAATTATTAAATTATCCTAATTGTGACCTACCTATGTACATTTCCACTGACGTAACCAAGCCAAAGTCAAAGGCAAAAGGTTTTTATTCATTAAAATCACAAGGGCCATAAAATAGAAACATTAGCTTAAAAACTACGTGATTTTTTAAAATGTTAAAGTGTATTTACGCCGATTCCTCGCGCGCGACCTAGTGTTCTCTATATTCCCATTGGTTTCAAATTCCTAGTTTAATGTTATGTAGCCTTATTTTTTGTTTTTAAAGTAATTATATAATTCTGTTGTAGAATTTAATTAAGTATATACTTACACTTTTACATTATTAGTAAAATGTGTCTGAGAATACATTTTACCAATAAAAGTGTTGTCCTTGTTTTACCAATAGGTAAAATGTAAACTTAGTTAACAAGCAAAAAATGTTTCGACACAAACTCGCCGTTGCCAAAAATCGGATTTAAAAGTGACATTGAAAAATGTCGTTCTCGGAACGAGTCCAAAATTGAATGTGGTCTCACCGGCCCACCCCGGCGACCCTGGACCTGATATATGGAGTCCTGGAGATACGATCTTGTATATTGGACTGTCATAATGAAACTCAGATCGAATATATTCTAAAATTAGAAGGAATAATGATCATATCGTTGAAATTATTGTGATTTGGTATAATTTTAGTATAGTATTAACACGTGCTCAAAACAGTGAAGGAAAACATCGTGAGGAAACCGGCATGCCCTAGAAACAAAATTTCGGTGATAAATAAGCGGTGATGGGCTTGCAACCCCATCGCATACCAAATGTAATGTTTGCACGTGACTACCCCCGACCTTGTATCATTAAAGATCTACTCACTGAATATGTATCTGAGGATGTCCACCATGGGGAAGACAGTTGTAAGCGTGTTTGTTTTTTATTAAGACTGTAACAAGTATTTCACGAGTGTTTTTTGTGTTTACATCTGACTCGCGTGCTCGGGTCACGAACGGTGCTCATAAGAAAGGGCCTATAAACGGTCAACGAAACGTCAGGTGAATTATAAAGTACGTGGTATAGTCGTTATAATATCCTACAGGGTACAATGGTATCCACGATAGCCAGTGCAGGTTCGTTTCTCGAAGGCCAGTGAAGGTTTTAAAATTGAGGTTACTTTTAATTAACTAGATAGATATACTTTTTATTGTGATGCAAAATGTTGCAGTTTATATACAAGAAAGTGCAGAATGGGAGATCTTATTGCAGCTATTTCTTCCAGACAATCGTAGTCACGTACCAAAATGGCGCCATTTTGCAGTTCATATACAAAAAAGTGCAGAATGGGAGATCTTATTGCAGTGATTTCTTCCAGACAACCGTAGTCACGTACCAAAATGGCGCCGGAAAAAGGGAGTAGTGATTGTCATAAATGGTTCAGAGTAGTTATAAAAAACCAGTCAGGTTGTCAGGTGACGCGTCAATCAAACACGAGCATAAGATGTAGACTGCTTTATTCAATAAGCACGCACACATGTACAGATTGCATTAACATACATAGACAAGGTTTACTCAAAACCGGACAAACAAACAGACAGCGGGTAAAAAATAAAACCCTTCATTCACACTAATGTGTTGCATAAGTTAAACTTGTGAGAGATAATATTTTGTAAACGATAATTTTTCATTTTCTATGTGAAATAGTTGATGGCCTTTTTAGCAAGTAAGCACCAATAACTTATAGTAACTCGAGCAAAACTTACGCCAACGTTCATAACTTAACTGCACCTGTTGCCTTCTTCGGAACTTTAAAAAAAATCGACCGGAAAAACGTTTTAACGAGGTGAGTATTCAAAAAGTTCTTAGAAATTGCATTAGTTTTAAACGAAAACTTCGAGAATTATTCCACGCTTCGGAGGGAACTTTAAAAATATGTTTCTTGATATTATTGACGTGACTTTATATTCTTGTATAGGAGTTGGCCACTGCCGTGTTGGCCTAGTGGGCGATACCACGACTTCTGATCCGGAGGTCGTGCATTCGAACCCGGTCGTACACCAATGTATTTTTTTCCACTCGAAAAATGGATGTGTGCATTAACACATGCTCAAAACTGTGAAATAAAAGATCATTAGGAAACCGGCATGCCCTAGAACCAAAAATTCGAAGGCATGTTAGTGTTCCAATAAGCGGCGATGGGCTTGCAACCTGTCACCTGGAATGCTTGCAACAACTCGGGCATGTACTAAATGTAATGTTTGGACGTGCCTCTGACTACCCCCTACTTGGTATCCTCATAGATCTACTCACTGAGTATGTATCTGAGGATGTCCACCATGGGGAAGACAGTCGTGACGTGTTTTTTTTTTTTTTTTGAGTTGGCTACTATCGATCTATGTAACTCAAATCCGCGCCCTCCCGTTTGGTATACGGGGACTATATCAACTAAGCCACGAGAATCAGACAGGAGAGCAGTGTTTATATACAAGGAGAAAATTCAAGGTGCGTAGGTGTCTATAAAATATTTCTATTACAGTTTTAGAGGTGAGTTAAATCGTCACCAAAATAACATAGCATGTAACTTGGTGACCCTTGCGATTTCTAGGTTACCATTTTGTCAAGCAAATAACTATAACATAAACTATGCCACAATCTCATAACTGGGTAAGTTTTATTGCCATACATTCGGTTTTTTTAACTATGTATTAATAATAAACCTTTAACAGACTACATAGTCCTGATTCCACAATAGGATTGCTTGAGTCGTAGGTATCAGGAACTATAAGTGACGTGGTAATTATCATAACAGTACTCGAAACCAATATCTGCAGAACATGCCAACAATATCCCGGTGCGGAAATCAAACCCACACTTCTCGAGTCGCAGCCGACTTCACGCCCTTTGCACCACGGAGATCATCATTTCATTTTTTTTTCTCACACAAAATCACCTATACCTTACAAAATCGGTACCTACTATATAAAAACCCTAATTTCAAATATATCATACTGGATTCTCTCTCTCCATTATCAAAAACGTTTGAAAGCATTGTATTATTGTGATCTGCAGAATGAATCGAGCGACGGCCGGACATCCGCGCTGGACATTCGCCAGGCTGGGGATAATTGCTTTGATACGACAACACAATATCAATGAAATATACACATACATTTATGGTATTTAAAAAGTTAGCTTTCACTAACACTCGAGGGTGAAAATTAAAGGGCTCGATCTTTCAAATTTTAAATTCACGTAGTTTTTAAGTTGACGTTTCTATATGATCCTTGTGATTTAAATGCATAAGAACCTATTGACTTTGACTTTGGTCAAACTGTCTATGTGGCGGTGGTACTGATCATTACAATCTCGCGAACTGTAACAACCATTTGAAAACCATTTCACTTTGATCGCCACCGCCACCCACAGCCACCGCGTCATTCAATAATTTGAAACAGCGACACACCAAAAGTTGTCTGGAAGGGATCGTTTTCAGTTAGTATACCGTCCATTGTACTTTGTATTGTCCGAGAAATAAAATAATGTAATCGATTATGAAGTACTTTTTTTTACAGTTTAAGTTCACTTGCAACCGTACATATCTAAGTTTGTCATAAGAGGTTGTTCTTATTTTTGTCTGTAACCATTTATCTCCGAAATGGCTTATCGAATAGAAACGCGGTTTTTGCAATTGATTCGTATGACCGAGTATGGTTTTATATTTTTCTTTGGTCTGGAATAAATAGTGTATCTATCTATATTACAAACTTGCACTTGATTTAAGTGCGAATAAAATACGCAAATAACGTGCGATGAGTGTCATATACCCCTTAGGAATTATTATTAAAAGTTTGTGATTGATTCCTCTTAAAATGTTTTTTGAATAGTCAATATTCACATCTCAAGTTTCAGAATATTGGCGGAGACGGCAGTCAACAAATCCAAAAAATATTCACACATAATGTAAAAACTTTCTAATAGTGTTTACTTAGAATATTCAAGTTACAATGTCTATTTTGAGTAGCTCAGAACGCGACAGGTTAAGCTTTTACGATGTGCCTCAACATTTTAATATTTAGCGAGACATGCTTGAAAGGTACGTTAATTAGGGTATTTGAATTTTATCGTTAAAATCATTTTAATCACGATAGTGCAAGAAATAAATTATTATGTACACATTCCTGAGAGTTGACGACCTCTGTGGCGCAGTGGGCGAAGGAACGCCTGAGTCGCAGAAGGTTGCGGGTTCAATTCCCGCTGCGGGACAAATGTTTGTATAATCTGCAAATATTTGTCTCGGGTCTAGGCATTTTCTATATATAATAAGTAGATATTTACAAAAAAAAGTAGTAAAGTATAGTATAGTTCCCATAGTATGCTTAGTTTGGGGCTAGATGACGTTGTGTGGAAAAATGTCCAGCATTATTTATTTATTTATTTATTTAGTAGTGTTTTCTTCTGTCGCCTGTGACGTCATAGCTTAGGGTCAGCCAAGCGCTAATCAGGCTAACTTTAATTCTTGAATTCGTTGACTAAATACTCTTTTTAAATAACCTTGTTCGATTGGCACCACACTATAGCTGAATGAAGGTTCAAAAAACAAACCAAGAAGAGTTTCTTGTTTGATTCTTCTAGGCTTAGTCACGCTCGAGGAAAAAGCATAAATTCACTAATACATTTTAAAATCACGTATTTTATTAACATACCTATTGATATTATATTAATTGCAGAATTTGGAATTTTAATATTAAATCACGTTTCGAGTATAAGAAATAAATTATCTGAAGACCTCAGCAGCTCGTTAGGCGAGAAGCCGGCAGTAATGCAAGGAGGTGCGGTTTCGATTTCTGATGGGTGACAAATGTTATTTGTTTATCTATCTATCGTAATTAAAAAATGCGGTGAACCTTTGTCGGCGACGATACTAAACAGCAAATTACGATTACAGAGAGTGGTTAAGGGATTATTCTAATTAGTTCACCTTTTATTTTCACCATTTCGTATATATTTCTTCGTAGTTTTCGGCATTTAAAACTAGAGTCACAGCTCGTTTGCGCAGTTAATATAAAAAGGCAGATGCCGGTACATAACTGAATTACAGAGATTGCTGCCGACTTCATCTGAATTAAGGTAAACAAGTCTAGCAAACTTTCGAAACGATAGATTCGCTAGAATATAAATTACTGTCTGAAATTCCCATCTAGACTCTGCAATTGACTCTAGATAGGAAACTATTATTATTTTACTTGATGAATTTGTCAGTATGTTTAATTAGAACAACATTAAAGCTGAATGAAGGATCATTAAAATAGGTAGGTCTAGAATGTACGATGATTTTAATTTTAATTGTTAAAATATGACCAACACACACAGGCATTAAATAAAAGGTTAAAATGGTCACTCTTTCACTTTAACCTCTACTAATTTCGAGCTTAGTCGAACATCTATTGACGCCACATTTCAAAGTACCCTTTGAATCCAATTTCAAATGAATGTCGGCCATTAGGAATATTACCTAGTTGAAATAAATACCTTTTTAGAACAATTTAATGTGTAGGTCCAGTGAAAGACTTTTATGATATTGCGTTAGATTTGAAATAAAACAGAATTTGGGTAAGATATTTTTTTATATTGGTTAACCCCTATATCAAGAAAGCAGGTATATTTCGATTTAGTATTTGCTCAAAACTGTCTCGTATCTATGTATCTATGATTCTTACAGAAACAGTAATCGATTGGACCGTTTTTTGAAGATAGATAGATAGATAGATAGATAGATGGATAGATAGATAGATAAACTCTTTATTGCACACCAAAGTATAGTACAAAAACACACGAATTAAAAAAAGAATATAAGAGGTACAATGGGCGGTCTTATCGCTTAAAGCGATCTCTTCCAGACAACCTTTATCTATCGTCGACGGTTCATATTTGGATACAATGAATACTCAATGGAAAGCTTGGTGCAAGGCAGGATGGAAGGCAAAATATTACGTGGCCGCGATGGTCAGACTTTATCAAGTCCGCCGTACAATCCACCATGGCCGAATGCTCTTGAGACGCATCGCAAAAGCAGTGGCTTTTGAGTAACGACTCACGACCTGCATAACCACGACCAATCTGCCAAGAGTGCCCGACTAAAGCGAAGGGCATGTTTTGCCATCAGTCTTCAGTCTTCGGGAGTAGTCTGAATAAGACACGTCGTCGATCAACTCAACTTAATTTTATCTTTTACTAACAGTTACAAAAGAAAGAGAGAGCAATATTATTAGTGCTGTCAAATTAGTCAGATTAAAATTCCCATACAAGCTTAGTCGTGATTTCAAAACACGCAATTGAATGAGACGTTAACTAATTTGTCAGGAATTAAATCTTGTCATCTCTTGCGTGCACTATCAGTAAAAGTGAGAGCTTAAATTAAGTTAAGCTGGTGTACATTGTCTGAATAAGATGGTAAATTATAAGGTTTGGTCAGATACCAAAACATCTGTAAAACCTTCCTCTCTCACCTTACGATAATACTTTTATTGAGTCCACGGTTCAATCGGCACGAACTGTTATTGTTTGGATAAGTACGTATAGGTGTCGATATTCCAGTGAAAATATTAGTTTTAGATGCGAAGATATTTTTGAGATGCTCGGAATCCATTACTATTTAACTCATAAAGATGTACATTCAAGATTTAGATCATATCTCCTATATCTGTCTGAAAACGGTAACAATTTTAGATGTATTAATAGTACTGGTTTTTAGGACGAGAATACGGCTAATCAAGATTGCTTGTTTGGATAATTTTTGGACAAAATTGTAAATTTATTCCTCAATAAATTGACTATACCAAAACCGTATATGTAGTTTATGCTAGATAGTTTAACCTTTTGTGACTTATCGTGCACTTTTTAGTGCTATAGTACAGTTTATTTTTTATGGTTTTCAAGACTCGTTTCATTTAAATTTGAATGTAAAAGTAAAAGCAATGCTAATGATGTTTTATTGAGCAAAAGAAACCTTTTAAATCAGGTGGGAAAACCCGTAAAGTTAGGGTCGGCCGCGTTTTGTACTAAAACAGTGGTAAAGTAATTAACCAATAAATACAACCTGTTTGCGCCCACTGTCGTGACCCATACAGCCTTTTACAATCTTTACCCCTAAATTCTTAGAACCTAAAACATAGGCTACTAGGTTTCACCTAGTAGGCATGTTTTAGGTTGTAAGAATATACGCTATAAATTTATCAGAAAGTCTCATTATAGATTAAGTTAGTCAAGTTTATCATAGGTTTTCGTGCATAATATACTGAGATAGCGACCTATTTAACCCCACGCAACACAAAAATGTTGTAACCAGAATTAGTTTCTCTGTTTTTCTTTTCGTTTAATGTTACCTGTTTTTGTGTATTAACTCGTAGTATTTATAAATTTTCTTGCTTTTACTTATTGGTTTACCCTTCGGTTGTAAAGTAGGTATATGATCTCGTGACCATTGCTAGAAACAACTAGTGTGATTATTTAAGGGATACTGGTCGAAGCGACGCGCGACGAGAGAGCTGGCTCTTATCTAGGCCAATTAGCATTGCCATTCAGCGTGGCGATGCAGAACGCTTCCATCTGGTAGTGATCTGAATCAGTTGACCTAACTATAGATCGTTTGCAAAGGTCTTTAGATAGCTAGCTGTTTTTTTTGTATTTTTTGTAAATAGTTCTATAAATAACGGTGAATTGTATTAATCTTGAAATGGATGGAAACATGTGAATTGCTATGATGATACCGAGGATCTCATCCTTTGAATAAGACTTTTTCAGAATTTTCAGCGACCAATAAAATACCTAGACATTTAAATAACAATGAGAACCTACGTCATGTAAGGTTTTACATGTCATCCCGACTCCCAAAGGACGGGCCCTATTTCATTATCGTGACCGCAAAAGAGAAAAAATACAGATTAAACTTTAATAAATCTGTTTAATTAATAATCAATTTCGGTGGCGCAGCGGGTGACTTATTGAATGAAAATACTTTATTGAAAAAAATCGCAGCCAGCGACTCAAGATGATACTTTTTTATTAAAACCAAATAAAAAAATAAAAAGTTTGGTTGGATTGTGTGAAGGATAACATGGTTAAGAAAGGAGTAAGTACTGAGATAACGGCTGATAGAGGAGAGCGGAAGAATAAAACATGTTGTGCCGACCCCACGTAGGGGTCGGCATAACATGTGGGATAAGGACAAGAAGATGATTACCAAATAAAATACAAAATACAGGAATTCATAAAGATACAAGATACAATTGGTGGCCGTATTATTAAAAGTAATCTTTTCCAAATAAAATTAAGGATATATTGATAATCCATTTTGAGCAAAAACCGTTCTTACCCTACTTACAAAAAGGAATGGCTTTGTATACGCTAGGAACCAACTCTGCTGCCGAGGTTTTAGGAAAATTGAATGCCTCCGACACGGATTAAGATTGTGATATAGCAAACTGACATCGACGTGTCCTCCGAAGTACATAAAGATTTATAACCATTTTAATTTAAGGCAGAGCAGAGTAGTATATAGATAGATAACTCTTTTTGTACACCACATCATATGTTGCTTACAAATAACATAGTAAATTACAAGCTAATCGCGGGAGTACAATGGGTCTTATCGCTTATAGCGTTCTCTTCCAGACAACCTTTTGGACAGGAATTGACGTGAACGATAAAGGACGGTGGTGTATAGACAATACAAACATACATAGTGACGAATTATTGGATAAAACGTACATACATACATACAGAGCAAGCTAGTGAAGAGCTCGTCTAGGGAAGTACTACCATCATACTAGTTCTGTCGCAAGCATTAATGCTCGCATTGCTGTTCCGGTTTGAAGGGTATGGATGTCGGTGAAATTACAGCCACTTGAGACTTTTCACCCACGTCTCAGGGTCGGCAACGCGCGAGTGATACCTCCGGTATCGCATGCGTCCATAGGTTACGGTAACCGCTTACCAACAACTGGGCTCTACGTTTGTTTGCCACTTTATAAAAAAAGGCAGCTAGATAAAACCCTTTTTTAAGGCACCACGGCTATAAATGTTCTGTGTATAATACGGCTGTGTATAAATGTTCACCTAAATATTTTGCAATCTACATTCATCAGGCTGGCGCATGAATTATCGATTATTCTTATACCTGGGGATTGGTCAATTGCTCAATAAAATGAACCGGCAATCAGCCGCTCGTTTGCAGCAATAAAACGAAATACTATCACGATGTAACAGGATGTTTTATAACAGAACATTATTAAGTTTCATCGCTCACCGTTTTAACGCTCGACAAAATATTTACGGCGTTCACGAGGCTAATAAAAAGGTAGGTTTATATTTCGGTTAAATAGTATAACGTTGCCAATTAAAGATGTAGCGAATGTATTTTCTGCGACAATTTGGTCACTTAAATGTACCCGTCTCATAGAAATTGGTTTTGCAAATTTTACGGTTCGAGGTAAGAGGCTGTTATTTTTTTTGTTAAATCATTTTGTTTCACTTCGGGAATGTTTTAGAAAGTTTATTTTTATCGCCGCACTTCGATAGGCCCTGGTATTGGTGAGTAATAGGTTCTCGAATGCACGAGTCGAAGATGTTTTAGTTTTGTTAAAATAAGCTTGTTAGGTAAAAATAATATGGCTTTCATTAGACAAAAAAAAGCTAGCTAAGCTCCGAAAGCGTCTCAAAATAACTTTGAAATTTTCCAAAACTAAGTTAGATCTGTGAATCTCTGAAAACTAGCTAACTTGAACTTAGGTGAAGCCGGTACAAATCTCTCAAGTTAAAGCTACCTTTATTAGGGTAATTTAGTAACTGACCTTTAAGTTTAAAAGATATATATCAAAGTTACTCAGAGTAACCTTTTTGACAGAGGGGTGAGGAAAAGTCCTAGGAGTCATTCGTTATGCAACGTCAAGTAATTGTACAGAGAGTAATTGGGTCAATCTCTAAAATAAAATAAAACTGTGTCGGAGAAACCCCTCAAATATGTATCTTTAAATTATTTTTTATGAAACAGTTTGGTCACTGAACTAACTTGGACAGTTTTATCTAAGTGCCTAACTTTTTTTTAGATGGTTTTAAACCACAAATCTCATAAAATTGATCGCTCTGGGAGTCCGGACTCCAGTTATGTGTAAAAATATGTTTGTAACTACTTTTATTTATAACATTAAGACACAACATAATCTGGTGGTTTATTTTCTTTGAATTTAGTAAATTGAAGCGCAAACATTAATAAATAAATAAATAATGCTGGACAGTTTCACACAGCATCATTTAGCCCCAAACTAAGCAGAGCTTGTATTATGGAAACTACATGACTGATTAACTACTTATATACATATTTTTTCTAAATATATACATATTTTACATAGAATAATAATAATAACTTCACTTTTATTCAAAATTAAAAAAAAGTATTCTACTCTTTTCACTGATCGCTCTGGACCGACATTAAAGCCTGATACATCTTGATCAGGACACGAGTAAAGGTCCTTAAACCTTCTTATTAATTTGCTTTCCTTTCATATTAACATAGATCTTAAGGCATCTCACTAACAAAAAAATTACCTAAAATGTTGTCAATGATTTCTAGACGCACGCTCCCCTCTTTCCGTTATGTGTCGTGTAGGTAGCCACATTTACGTGTGACAAAGGTAAACATCTTATTTTCTTCTTTGATTTTCAGTTTGGAAATATGTTGTTTAAGCCTTTAAGATGATAAATATGATGTTCAAGTTTTAAGATAAAAATGGCAGCTCCCATCTATTTGTTTAGCATTATTATTATTTGTTATATTGACGCAGAGGTCGTGGCTCAGTGGGGGAAGGCTCGCCTGAAGGTTGCGGGTTCGATTTCAGCCGAGGGGCAAATGTTTGTATCATCTGTAAAGTTTTGTCTCGAGTCTGGGTGTTTCTATGTATTTACAAAAACATGTATATAAGTAGTATATCAGTCATGTAGTTCCGATAGTACAAGCTCTACTTAGTTTGAGGTTAGATGATGCTGTGTGAAAAATGTCCAGCAATTTTTTTTTACATTGGCATCAAATTTCTTGATCGATATGGCACTGATAGCTCTGTCCAATGAGATCAATAACTCCAATAAGTTTTAAGGATAATGCTACAAAATGTAATTGTTTTAACCGACTACACTAAAACAAAAGCATAATGATGATTTTAGCATTTAGCAGGATGTTTGGTTGTAAGTAGGATGTTTATTTATTCCCATTAGTATAGTTCGGGTTATACTCATACGTTTAAACTATTGATTCCCACTATTAAAATAGACTTTGCGTGCTTATACATTTAAGATTGTTCAAATTATCAATTATAAATATAAATTAAAACCTATCTAAGACTATAATAGTCAGTTTTCATTTCAGGACAAAGAAAGCTAAAGAAACAGGTCGTCAGGCTGATAATTTATCATAGGGAATTTTTTGGGACTGTACCCATAACTTTATACTTCAAACAATGTATATTTTTAAGGCAAAACTTTATAAAAACGTATATAATAGATGATGATATTTTAGGTTAAATTTTAGTTTACATTTAAATATCATAAATGTTATACATTATGTTGGTTACGTATGCAATTACTAATGGCAATATCCATGACTGAGTTAATATTGCTATAATATTGATAGTGAATATAGTTATGTGTGTCTGTGTAGTGTAAAGCAGATTTACCTTGCTACTTGTGATATTTAATAAATGGCTAAATAATTACAACATAATCTCGATAAAATTTGTTTTTCCTTGAAATAATGACCGCGCTTATCGCACAAATTCTTCAATTAAAATTGGGGTAAAATTAGTATATATATATAATTTACCACCGTTTTTTAAACATACAGAGCGTTAAAAAAGAAAACTACATTTTGGAGAACATCCCTTTATTTAATTTAATATTTTTAGTCTCAACGAAGAAGCATTTAAGTAGTATATAAGTCATGTAGTTCCCATAACACAAGCTCTGCTTACTTTGGGGCTAGATGATGCTGTGTGAAAAATGTCCAGCATTATTTATTTATTATTTAGGTACTTAATATTTCATAACCGGTGTGATTTTTTGTACTTGACATGTGATATCATTAAACTGGATATCATTATAAGCGGATTAAAAAAAAATTGGTCTATTTTTGCCTCTTAGAAACTTCTTGTCAAAAAGTCTTAATTAACCTATCTAAACATTTTGCACAATTATTTTCGTTATTAATCATTTCTTCATCGAATACTCTCAATCTATCAATTGAATTATAAGGATCAAGTAGGTTTCCAAATTAAACTCTTGGTCAATTAAGAAGAGTCATAATTCATTATTCGTGAAAATTTTCAGTTTTCAGGAACGCCAACGCTTTTTGTGTGGATTTTGCTATGTAATTGAGTTTGTGATGTCTGGAAAGGTTTGCATAAAACTTTCACTTATATTCATATAATTGATTATAAAATGAAATATGTATATCAGAAATGTATTTCAGGTAGGCTAGCCGAGGGTTTATAATTGGGGGTTGTCAATTATTATATTTAATACAATAGGCCCCGACGAAAAGATTTAATGAGTTATAAAAGTTATACGCTCACGACTGTATTCCCCATGGTGGACATCCTCAGATACATACTCAGTGAGTAGATCTTTGAGGATACCAAGTAGGGGGTAGTCAGAGGCACGTCCAAACACTACATTTGGTACATGCCCGCGTTTTGCAAGTAGTAAGCATTCCACGTGACAGGTTGCAAGCCCATCGCCGCTTATGAGTATGATTTAATGAGTTATACCTTTTATAACTCATTAAAGCTTAAATGTAGAATAAAAGAGTAAAAATATATGGCTTGATGATGGAACTAACAGAACGTCGCGAGATCTAAGTATAGGGTGAGGGAAGTAAAGAAAGAAAAAAATTAATGGGGAAATCTAATGGAGAATATAAAAAAAATTATCCCCACTATACACAAAAGTTGTACAACAAAAAAAAAGATAGATAAAAACATTAAAAAAAATATCGTTCAGTTGTAAAATTTAACATATTTTTATATGTTGATATATTATTAAAAAATATAAGTAGGTATACCTAACGAATTGTTTCATTATTAATTTTTGATCTACACAATATTTTGAATAAAAACATACCATTTCACTTTTCAAAGTTGTTTGTAAATAATATTAATTTAGCTCTATTGCCATTTCCTATACAAATGCGATTAAAAGTAAAATGAAATTATTTCAACTTTTAAAAAATGATCGAAATCTTTCTTTTATGTGTGTAGGGTGAACTTGGGACTAACTAGTACAGACGTAAAAGACCATAATTTTCATGATTTTGCGATTGTCTAATGTCCAGTGATGAGTCTGTGTGTAACAAAATAATCAGTGTGCACAATCCTAATCCAGAATCATGAAATTTGCTATTCTCTGTGACACACAAAGCCAATCTCTAAACCAGCTTAAACAAACGTACCCTAGACAAAATCGTAACGCGTTAGTAAGCGAAAATGTGATGGATTTTTAAACTCGTTGGCTGTTTTACTTGTACATTGTAAATTTTCAGCAGCAAATCACTTGTCTTACAGCGATAAGGCAGTCCATTACGCGTTTTTTTTTTGTTTTTTTTTCCAAGTGTTATGCAATACTTACATTCATATTTTTGTAACGGCCTACACATCCATTATCCATGCTTTCGGTACCGTAACGGGGCTGGAACCCGGAAAAAATATGTGCATAACATGCAAATATTCGTCCCGTAGAGAATAGAAGCCACACCTCTTGTTTTGCAGCCGGCTACTCGCCCACCATGACTTCGAGGTAGTTCATATACGGGTGCCTACTTACAGTTAAAAGAACTTCGAAATATAAAAAAAAAACAAACACGCTCACGACTGTCTTTCCCATGGTGGACATCCTCAGATACATATTCATCTTTGAGGATACCAAGTATTAAGAGGAATTTTGGCACATGCACGCGCTTTGCTAGTTAGCATTCCACGTGACAAATTGCAAGGCTATCCCTGCTTATTGGAACACTAACTGTTGGCACCTGCCTTCGATTTTTTGGTTCTAGGGCATGCCGGTTTCCTCACGATGTTTTCCTTCACCGTTTTGAGCATGTGTATATACGCACATACATTTTTCGAGTGGAAAAATCTATTGGTTCACGACCGGGTTCGAACCCACGACCTCCGGATCAGAAGTCAAGGTATCGCCCACTAGGCCAACACGACACTCATTCGAAATATAAGTCAAAAATTCGACTGTGCTAACATTCAAAGAAATTTGGTCTTACTGTAGAAATTAATTAAATCTTAATCCTTTATCTTTTAAAATCACTTTTTATCTAAATCCGATGAATTATTTAGCAGCAGTAAAACGCTTTTAGTCAAATGCAACGGAATCTACTTGTAATGCGCCACTGGGAATTCAGATGTTTGGTTTTACTTACTCACTTCTAAACAGTAGCTCATTTTCAGAAAGTCACAGATTCTCAACATTTTTATAAATATATATATAAACTCGCCTCTGCCCACGGCTTCGCCCGCGTGGTTCCCTTATAAAAATAATGTGTTATTCTGATGTATAAGCTATATTACTGTAAAGTTTCATGAACATCCGTTTAGTAAGTTTTTGCGTGAAAGAGTAACAAACATTCATCCTCACAAACTTTAGCGTTTTAGTAGTAGGATATAATGTTGGAGATTTTCACAAAGCATCACCTAGCCCCAATTAAGCAGTTATTGTATTAGTGGAACTATATGACTTTATATTACTTAATAGCTATATTTTTTTTACTCGTAAATACATATTATACATAGAAAACACCCAGACAAATATTTGCAAACATCTGTCCCGTGGCGTAAATGGAACCTTCTGCGTCTCAGGCGGCCATTTGCCCATCGCGCCACAGATGGTTTTTTATACTATGTGGCAAACAAGCTTACGGCCCACCAATTGGTATGCGGTTACCGTAACCTATGGACGTTTGCAACACCAGAGGTATAACAACACTCGTACGTTGCTGACCCTGAGACATAACAGGTAAAATGTGCCACGTGCCTATAATATCATCGCATACCAAATTAATACTAAGTCACCATTCGCGAATACCGCATATTTAAATGAGACTTTTTACATTTCCATCGCGAATTCAATAGACATGTATTTGACATGTGTCACAATTTTGATTTATTAGCAAAGGGCATTGGGCCTGATAACAGCATCCGAATTGAAAGGGCATGAATTTAAATACATTTTAAATATTATTTTAGGATGTGACGTGACTTTGGCAGGGATTGATTGAGAATATTATTCATCAATTGAATCTGAAGCAATGATTAAAAAAGTAATATTTTGAGGAAATAAAAAGTTGTGTATTTTTTTTTTTACGTATTTATACTATGTGGCTATGTTACGTAAATAAAAGTGTATTTTTTTAGTTCAGGAAACGATAAAAGAAATGTTGATCACACCTGAGTGACAAGTGGCAAGTTCCATACTGTTCGCGGAGTGATCTGTTTCCGCAAGTGTTGACAAAGTACTTTGAAAGATGCAATTCTACCCCTGAACTAAAACAGTTTTACTTGTGCCAACAGTTTGCGAGCCCTGATCTTAAGGTGCGTCCACAATGTGCTACGCTGTGAGACTTTAGTTTGTATTTTAGTGAACGTTTTAGCAATAGAGGTGTCCATAGGACTTGTGAAAGTATCAGATTTTCCACCCAGGATTACAAATTAAAATTAAATAACAATTGTATGGGGCATTATAATGGCTATTCCTAGACTTGCTCTGTGTCGCGATTTCCAGGATCTACGATATTAAGAACCGTGTTGACCTAGTGGACGTTACCTTGACTTCTGATCCGTAGTCGGGGCTCGAATCCGGTCGTGCACTAAAGAAAGTGAGAAAACCAGCATAGATATTAAAGTAGACTACCTTCTGCCAACGGCTTCACCCGTACCCTGATGAAAAGTAGCTTATGTGTAATTCTGATGTATAAGCTATATTACTGTAAAGTTTAATCAAAATCCGTTCAGTAGTTTTTGCGTGAAAGAGTAACAAACATCCATCCTCACAAACTTTCACGTTTATAATAGTAGTAGGACACCTAGATACGATAAATACACCTGCAATTTAAGCAATGCTTTCTCGTATATATTTAATCATGTTAACTTAAATTCAACACGTCCTCTATTTTGGCTTCGTGCTCACTTATTTCATAATTAATTAATGTTCTGTGTGTTCTGTATCTTTGAATGAACAAACACACACTTACTAAGCAAATTAAAGTAAGCAGATGCTAACTTTGGGGCTAGATGATGCTGTGTGTTAAATGACCAGCATTATTATTATTACAAAACAAAACAAACAAACACGCTCACGACTGTATTCCTTATGATGGACATCCTCAGGTACATACTCATTCTTTATTCTTTATTGTACACACAAATAAACATTTACAATAGGCAGAATTAAATGACATGTACAAAGGCGAGCTTAACCCTAAACAGAGTTTTCTACCAGCAAACCTTGAGCTAGAGAGAGGTAATTATAGAAGTAGGATAGTGTACAGAAAAAAAATTTCCTAAAAATAACTAAATATATATAAACATATATAAACCATGCTAAAATATATAGATACTATAAAACATATACAATACAATTTTTTAGAGAGACAGGTAGTGCTCTTTAACTCTTCTCCTGAAGACATCAATTGAAGGACTATCACATATAGTATGTGGTAGGGCATTCCAACGCTTAACCGCATAAACAGTAAATGAATCGCTGTAGCGGCTAGATGAGTGAGAGGGAGTTTTAAGTAGAAGGGACTTAGAGGACCGACACGGCAGTGTCTAGATCGTTGAGGATACCAAGGGGGTAGTCAGAGGCAAGTCCACACATTGCATATGGCACATGCCCGCGTTTTGCAATTAGTTAGCATTCCACGTGGCAGGTTGCAAGCACATTTATATTCACAGATTATTTTTGAATTACCCATTTAAAAAGGGAAACTTCAAGGGTGGTTCCATTTTACAAAAATAAACACTATTCTATCAATTTCCCATTATTTGAAGTCGGTTTTAATTTTTTCCCGAAAATTATATGTTATTTCCACATAAACTTAGGGACTTATTACATTTTAGTGTACTCATATTATAATTTAAATTTGCCTTCAGCCAAAACGCTGGAAACAACTCCTATACAGAAAAGGCAAATATACAGACTTTTAGATCTACTGTCACAACATTAGGTGGTTAATCTGAGATACATTTTTGCACTTAGGTATCGTTTTAAATTACTTGTGCTTAAGAATGCCTGTACCATGTATAACTTGTGTATAAAATAAACATTATCTTATTTGAACATTGAAATAGTCGTGGTTTGGATAATACTATGACTATATAGCAGCCACTCCTGATAAAAGACCCCTGAACGGTCAACAAAACGCCAGAATAATAAAGTACGTGATATAGTCGTAATAAAATCCTTAAATACAGTAAAAACTGTACATATGCTTGTGGTATACATGTGGAAGATATTTACCTCCCGTGATAGTTAAAAACTTTAATGATTTTTGATGAATCCTTCTTTGTAGCGTCAATATCATTCTTGGAAAAAAAAACTATGTTATTTATTGATAAATTAATCTCAATACTGTTAGTATAAAAGCATTCTACCAATTCATATATTTGTGAAAAAAAAAACATACAAAAGCTATCGAGATACTTAGATACCGAAATGTTTCAAAAAAAAAAGTATTGGATGAAACATCCAATACTTTTTTGTGTACCTATACCTACTTGTATGTACCTACATAGTTAATAATAAACGTTTTATTATAAAACAGCTGTTTTTGTCACTAAATTGTATTCTACTGGTATACGATAACGACGCTTGGGATATTTCCTGACACAACTATCAGGGATTGACACACAAACTGTTAGCTGATTTCTTAAAAGTAATGCATTTAAAATAAATAAGTGACTTTCATTATAAATGAAAAAAAAAAAAAAAATTCTCGAAGGAATTTATGGTTGAAAATCATTAGAGCTGCCATCAAGTCCCATGAATGCATAATTTCCACAGAGAAAATGTCAAGTTTACGGTTGTTAAGTTGATTGTATAATTTACCACTGCCATGAAAATGGCAACCCTGAATTGGATAATGATATTTAAGGGCGCGAACCCAACTACATTTAATAAGAACTTGTTAACTTCGTTTAACTGGTGCTTTTGGATTTGATGTCAAGTCTGTAATTAACATAAATTTAAAGCAATAAACTTTGTTTAAATTCAAACTTAATTTGGTTTCCAATAAATAGTTTGCTTTAAAATAAAGAAGAATCCAATAAACCGTTATTCTTTAAAAGCTGCACCCAAATCAAAATCTTTAAAATGTTTTGTACTATAAAAAAATAATGCTGGACATATTTCACACAGCATCATCTGGCCCCAAAGTAAGCAGAGCTTTTGTTATGGGAACTGCATGACTTATATACATTTTTTTTAAATACACACATTATTATAGATAGAAAACACCCACACCCGAGACAAATATTCGCAGATACAATTTTTTTTCTGGGGCAGGAATCGAACCTGCCTTCTGCGTCTCAGGAGGGCCCACCATAGAGGTCATACTAGTATAGTATTATAATATCCGTGATTTCGTTTTGTTTTTCTAACCTTTTTGATTCAACGGGCAAGACATCCCAATTCTGTATACAAAAAAGACACAAGACACAGGAGACAAGATTCCTGTACCTAAATACAATATATGTACCTAAATTACAAGTTGTCAATGAGCTCTGCACTTTGTCTAGCATGTATCACGGAAGTCCAGATTGAGTATTAAAATACTCATATAAAATCCTGAGTAACATCGAAAATTTATGTATTAAACTTGTGGCAATATTTTTTTTTATTAAAGTACACATGGTTTACAATATCAAGATAAACGGTAAAAACTAAGAATTCTTACACCAATTAAGCTGCCGATAATAGTAACCCTATATAAATAATTTAGAACATTAGAAACTTTTTACTATGTCCAAACCGATTAAATTTTGAAGAACGTTTGTACCGCATTTGTTCATTACAATGTAGGTTACTTATTTAAGAATTTTGTTTTTTTTTTCTATGAAAAAATGTATCAAAAAGCTTTGATTAGAACCTAACCACCTGTCATTGTGTTGGTGAACTCGGATCTTTTAATGTATCAAAAAAATCCAATTGAACCCGGACCAGCCACGCTTTCCAATTTTCATCAATCCATTTGACATTACTGAACGCCGACTCATCCCTCGGGAGCACACGTCCACACCCGCTAAGTGACTCCTTACCTGTCAGGGATTTGTGCCTTTATGTAAGATAAGCTGGTACTTATTGCAAAAGCAGTAAAATACTCAAGAAGATATATTGGAGTTGTGATATGTTTTTGGAAATGTTTGAATATTGCTTATTTTTTTAATAAATTATTAATTACATATTATTAATCTCGGGTCCGGGTGTTTTCTATGTATAATATGCATGTGTTAAAAAAAGTATATTAGTAGTATATCAGTCATGTAGTTCCCATAATACAAGCTCTGTTTATCTTGGCGCTAGATGATGCTGTGTGAAGAATGTCCAGCATTAGGATAATAATAATATTATCCTACTGAATTTTTATAAGAGGATGTCTATATTTGGAGAATAAACAAATAATAAATAATTAAATATTGCTTGACATTTTCACACAACATCATCTAGCCCCAAAGTAAGCAGAGCTTGTGTTATTGGAACTACATGACTGATATACTACTTTACTTATATACATTTTTTTTGTAAATACATACTTATTGTAGATAGAAAACACCCAGACCCGAGACAAATATTTGCAGATGCAAACATTTGTCCCGCAACGGGAATCGAACCCACAACCTTCTGCGTCTCAGGCGGGCCTTCCCCCACTGCGCCACAGAGGCAATACAATTGCTTTTGTTTGTATTTCTTCAAAAAAACAATATACGCTCAAAACTGTGATTATCATGATAGAGATTCTCATACCCATATTCAGTATTAGATCTGTGTGGATACCAAGAGGGGTTAGTCAGAGATCAAACATTATATTTGACACCTTTCCACGTTTTGTATAGTATTCCAGTAAGCGCTTATAAGAACATGAACCTATGTACATGCCTTTGAATTTTTAGTTCTTGGGCTTCCTTCGATGTTTTCCTTCACCGTTTTGAGCACATGTAATTACTTCAATGTGTGAGAATTACGGAACTAAGTAATACCGTAAAAAGCTATTTCATTTTCATTAGCTTTCAGCGGACAGAAATTGAAGAGTGATTCAGCAAAGAATGTATTAGTTTATTGGCATTCAATTTCCGAATTTGGTAGGATGCTCGTACATTTTAATAAAAATTACAAAATCAATTTGTAATATATTGAAATCACAATGTGTTTTGTTGTAATCAATTGATTTTAACTAAACCATATTTCTGACTTTTATGTAAAAAAAACTTTCATACAAACCTTGCCTGATAATTACGGATACAATAAAAAAAAGCAAGTCAAGATATTTCATATATAACTATTAATTTTTATTTATATAGATTTTCACTTGATTTTTAGTTGCCTCTACTATAGCCTTAATCAAGGTTTTTATCGAATTTGTATCCTTTTTATCCCGAACCGAAGCGAAAAAATTCATCTGTCTTGTGGCTTTTATAGCAAATCTGGTTATCAGATGACCAGTGTACAACCAGAGTGTCTAGCCAAATACCACTCTCTGATGGCGTTAATGCCTGCGGAAAGATTTAATTGTATGGAAATTACATTAGCTGTGGAAAAGTCACGTGACTACTGCCAAGTTTTTCCTTGACAAATTTGCGTTAGCGTGAAATTAAAGCTAAGCGAGCACTATGAGGTGTTCATAAAGACTAAGAAAAATTGGATTATCATGAGCTACGCGCGTAGCGGTTTTGCTACGCCCGTAGCCACGCGTAGCTTTGCCGCTACGCTCATTGTTCGTCTGTTGAATATCATGGCTAGTACTATTTTCTGTTAATGTGGGTACTTAAGTCACCTTTTATTTATTTTTATTATATAAAAAAATTGGTTAACTTCCTAGTCTAAGTAATCGTTAATGTCATTGTAGCATATTTAAATCAGGACTGATTTTAGTTGTTCAGTGAAAAGCGAATCTATTTGTAATTCCGTGATTTGTTTTGGAAATTTGTTATAGATTTTTTTCCATTAGGTATATAATAGGCCAGCGCTTTGCAATATTAGCTGTGATCTTTCTTGTATATTTTTTTTTGTACCTGTCCTGGTCTTCATCCTGGTGATCAGTGTCTGATGATAGAGCAAGGAAGAGACATGAGGATATATTGGTGATTGATTCTATGACTATATAAAACACTTCGGGGTAACTTGTCAAGCTACGTACGAAGCCGGAACTATAAACTAGTCAATCATTTGTGTGGAGAATCATTTCCCACTAACTGCCGGAGATGGCTTTTAGCTGGTAATCATAGTTGGCAAACTGATTTTCAAACAATTAGCCTCATTAGTTTTGCAGTGCGTTGAACAAAGTTCGATGCTCTGTTACTTGTGATGATGTAAAGCAAATACATCCAAAAGCGACTACAATTGGCGCGGCAATTAGCCAGCTGTTACGCATGAGGTGCGGGTTCGATTCTGCAACGAGACAAACGTTCGTATATTCTGTAGATATTTGTTTCGGGTCTAGGTGTGTGGTACAGGTACTCGTAATAATAAATAAATAAATAGGTAATAATAATAAATAATGCTGGTCATTTTTCACACAGCATCATCTAGCCCCAAAGTAAGCAGAGCTTGTGTTATGGGAACTACATGACTGATATACTACTTATATAATTTTTTTTGTAAATACATACATGACATATATAGAAAACACCGAGACCCAGACAAACATTCGCAATTTGGGTGACTATTACTAATAATAGTCACCCACCCAAAAAATGTTGACTGAACTTTTGTTTGACTTTTTTGAAAAACATTTAAAGTCACATTGCCTAACCATTGTTAGAATTGTGAATGAAACGAGAGTCTCTGGTCAAGTTTAAAAAAAAATCGGTGATTATTCATAAATGCTGAGTGTAATTTGTATACATTGTCTCGTTGAATTGGGGGCGCAATTTTGGAAAAACACTTTAACATTTTATCAATTACTTTAAAAGGTTCTCTTGCAAGAATTTCCGGTTCCATTGGAACATGGACTCAATCCACTGGGACCTTTGTTATTTGTGCTATCAATTAAGTGAGATGTTTACATGCCATTGAAAATATTTCCACCGCTCGCTGGGACCAAAGTATATAGACTATACTACATAGATATATTGGTTTCATTTGCTTTGGTTTAAGGGAGAAGATTAGGGGTAGACAAATAAAAAAATATATAGATTTTGTAACGGAAAGGAGTGAGTACTTAAATGACGGCTGATAGAGGACAATGGAATCAATTCCTGTCCCTTCAATGGTTGTCTGGAAGAGATTGCTATTAGCGATAAGATCGTCCATTTTTATTTAGCCATAGTTTGTTTTTTGCTCTGTTTGAATTTGAAAGAAACATAATATTTTATGGTGTACAATAAATTGTAATATACCTATCTATCTAATGGAAAAATAACACATGTTGTGCCGACCCCACGTAATTTGGAACAGGAGAAAGAAGATGAAGCTTTATGGAAAAAGAACACATGTTGTGCCGACCCCACGTAATGTTGTACAAGAGAAAGAAGATAAAGCTTAAGTAGATATTGTCGTATAACATGTTTCATAGAAGAAACAAACACATGATTCAAAATTATTTCAGAGCGACTGGTCGAAGCGACGCGTGACCCGAAAGCTGGATGTTATCTGGGTCAACGCATTATCATTGATAATGCGTTATATGAAAATACCATATGGTAATGGTCATCTTATATTAGCATCAAGAGATCTCGTTCAGGGCGAACTACTAGTGTAGACAATACAAATTAATAATTTTTTATTTACTTTTAATCTTAATTTCCAGTTAATTATGATCCAGAACTCAAACCCATTGAATTTTAAATTAAACTATCTCAATTACACTTAACTATAAATTATCTCTATATAACAGGTTTATAAAACACAGGATGAATAAGGTCACAGACGCGTTTCGTCACATAAGCATTCGTCACTATTGAAAGCTTCAACAAGGGACTTTTTTGTATCATGATTATACCTTCATTTCACCATAATCTAACGAACGTGTAGTTAAGAAGATTCCTATTAATTCTTGCTATAAATACACCCAAATTGTATATTTCCAGTCGACAGACGACGTTGGACTTTTTTTTGACATAACTAAAGTGGCAAACATACGACCCACGTTGGTAAGCGGTAACCGGGACATAACGGGTGAAAAATCTCATGTAATTTCACCGGCACTCATATTTAATTTGTATTTTCACCTTTCAAACCGGAACACAGGATTACTGCTTGGCGACAGAAATAGGTAAAATTCCATTCCTATGTCGTTCTCATTATAAAGGTGGAACCGAACCGTTTAGTAGGAATAGTCGCCTGAGACGCAGAAGGTTGCGGGTTCGATACCCGCTGCGGGACAAATGTTGGTACGATTAGCCAATATTTATCCCATGTTCCCATAATACAAGCTCTGCTTAGTTTGGGGCTAGTTGATGCTGTGTGAAAAATGTTCAGCAATATTTATTATTATTATTAATGTTGAAATGGTACTGATCTGTGCATCTGCTTGTCCTGTTGTGAAAGGATTATCATAATATGAATCCTACTTCTATTATAAATGCGAAAGTTTGTGAGGATGGATGTTTGTTACTCTTTCACGTAACAAACATTTAAAAAAATTACTGAACGGACTTTGTGCAAACTTTACAATAATATAGCTTTTATATCAGGTTAACACATAGGCTACTTTTTATCCGGTTACCACGTGGGCGAAGCCGTGGGCAAAGGCTAGTATAATAATAATGGTGGACATTTTCACACCTCATCATTACCCCAAAGTAAGCAGAGATTGTGTAATGGGAACTACATGACTGATATACTACATTTTTTTTGTAAATCCAAACATAATATATTAGGTTGGGGAAAAAGTCTTTTCGCATTATTGTATGTATGAACTTGTAATAAAATCTCTTTGGCTATACTATTTGTATCTGGCTGGTTTTGGTATCATTAAAAGTTTAAATTTTAAAGAAGATAATTCCAAATTCAAATTAGGAAAATGTGTGATTTTTATTTGTTTTTCGTACTGTCAAGATGAGTGAATCTAATGAAGAAATTCGATACATTTTAAAATTTTACTACAAAAAAGGTAAAAATGCAACGCAAGCCGCGAAAAAAATTTGCGATGTTTATGGACCTAGTGCAGTGTCTGTGAGAGTAGCACAAATTTGGTTTAAGCGTTTTCAATCCGGAAATTTTGATGTCAAAGATGCACGTCGCTCTGGTCGCCCTATTACGGATAAAATGGATGCCATTTTTGAAAAAGTGGAGCAAGATCGGCATATCAGTAGTTACGACGTAGCTGAAGAACTGGGAATTGACCACAAAACAGTTTTGGCGCATTTGAAAAAAACTGGGTACACAAAAAAGCTCGATATTTGGGTACCTCACGAGCTCACTGAAAGAAACCTAATGAACCGTGTTCTCATTTGTGATTCTTTATTACGACGTAATGAAACCGAACCATTTTTGAAGAAGCTGATAACTGGTGATGAAAAGTGGATCACGTACGACAAGAACGTGCGAAAAAGGTCGTGGTCAAAGGCCGGTCAGGCTTCACAGACTGTGGCGAAACCCGGGTTAACTCGCAACAAGGTGATGCTGTGTGTGTGGTGGGATTGGAAGGGCATTATTCATTATGAGCTGTTACCACCAGGCAGGACCATCGATTCTGAACTCTACTGCGAACAACTGATGAGATTAAAACAAGAAGTTGAGAGAAAGCGGCCGGAGTTAATCAACAGAAGGGGTGTGGTTTTTCATCATGATAACGCTAGACCTCACACATCTTTAGCCACTCAGCAAAAATTTAGAGAGTTTGGCTGGGATGTGTTAATGCATCCGCCGTATAGTCCTGACCTTGCACCTTCAGATTTCCACCTGTTTCGGTCTCTTCAGAATTCTTTAGGCAGTGTCAGGTTAACATCACGAGAGGACTGCCAAAACCACTTGTCGCGGTATTTTGAACAGAAGCCCCAAAGTTTTTATAGCAATGGGATCATGTCCCTGCCTACAAAATGGCAAAAAGTTATCGAACAAAATGGTACCTACATACTTTAGTTAAATGTAAATAAACTATATTAAAAAATGTTTTGAATTTTCTTAAAAAATGCGAAGAAACTTTTTCCCCAACCTATTACATTGTAAACACTCAGAAATAAAAATATATCATACAAACATCTGTCCCGCAGCTGGAAATGTACCCACAACTTTCTGCGTCTCAGACAGGCCTTTTTCTAAACCTTTTATCTATAGAATATACCTTTTATCTTTAGAATATCGACTTCTAAATTAGTTGGTGTTAGGTTTGTGCTATTGTTATTCTGTGTCAACACTTCGAAATGACTATCCCCACATTGTACGAGGTAGGTAATCGACTTACCAACTCGATAGTCGACGCGGCAACGTGAGGTTATCAAAACTTACTTTGTGCGACATCTCATGAGTATGCAGTGTGGTGTTTGAAAACAGATCTACTGTATCAGAATTAGTGCAGAAATGTAGATATCTGACTAATAACTGCTTTCTTCTGAAATTTCATATAAATGTGTGCTGACAGAACTGAAAATTAATGTCAAAAGGTCCTATCCTATATCCTAGAGCTATAATCCAACTACTATTATAAACGCAAAAGTTTGTGAGGATGGATGTTTGTTACTCTTTCACGCTGAACTGAACGGATTTTGATGAAACTTAACAGTAATATAGCTTATAGATCAGAATAACAAATAAAAAGTAGTCTAGACTACTTTTTATACGGGTACAACGCGGGCGATGCCGTGGGCAGAAGCTAGTGATTGATAACGGTAACAGCATGGTATGTTATTTATAACATTAATGTATATATTTATATACATCATTATTTATTTACAATGTACCTAAAATTACAATTTTCAAGTTCCTTTAAAAAAACCGATACTCCCATTTCCCCCCATTTAAACGTCAAAATCCAAATACCCTGAAACACGTTATTTATGCTTAGTAGCTGTCATTCAAATGTTCATGTTTCTAACTTCAAGGAACAAAGACTTCCATTCAAAGTTCACCCCCCCTTAAAGTGGAAATTTCCATAAATGATTTGTAAGCCGTGTTGGCCTAGTGGGCGATACTCCGACTTCTGATCCGGAGGTCGTGGGTTCGAACCCGGTCGTGCACCAATGGATTTTTCCACTCGAAACATTTAAGTGCGCATTAACACGTGCTCAAAACGGTAAAGGAAAACATCGTGAGGAAACGGGCATGCCCTAGAACCAAAAATTCGAAGACATGTGCCAACAGTTAGTGTTCCAATAAGCGGCGATAGGCTTGCAACTTGTCACGTTAGTACATGCCTGTTTTGCAATATGCTTACTTGCAAAACAGGCATGTACTAAATGTAATGTTTGGACGTCCCTCTGACTACCCCCTACTTGGTATCCTCAAAGATCTACTCACTGAGTATGTATCTGAGGATGTCCACCATGGGGAAGACAGTCGTGAGCGTGTTTGTTTTTGTTTTATTTCTACGTTATAAAATAAACCTACATATGTTCCAAATTTCAGCTTTCTGGACTAAGAAGTTTTGGTTGTTCGTTTAAAGATCAGTCAGTCAGGACAATATTTATTAGTATAGATAGAAGTACATACGAGGAGCCTCTTTTCGATAAGGGATTAATTATCGGTATTAGTGGTTATTACACCGTTATCGGTTTTGTACACACAATATCACGTTTATACTGAGTAAGTCGGACGACCTAGGATAACAAATTCTTACAGAAACGGAGGAGTCTCAAAGGATGACCTTTGTGGCGCAGTGGGCTTAGGCCCGCCTGAGACGCAGAAGGTTGCGGGTTTGATGCCCGCCGCGAGACAAATGATCTGCAGTTATTTGTCTCCGTTCTGGGCGTTTTCTATGTATATTTGTATGTATTAACAAATATAAGTATTACATATATATTAGTCGTAGTATAACATTCATGTAGTTCCCATAATACAAGCTCTGCTTAGTTTGGGGCTAGATGATGCTGTGTGAAATGTTCAGCATTATTTATTTATTTGTTTGATTTAGTACATTTTTGCAAAATTTAAAAAAATGGCCAACTTGTATTGTTTCTTCTTTTACAGTGCCATCCTCAAAGTCTACAGATTGCATTCAATCATTAATTGAATGATACATTCCGTACGGACAATCTGTAAATGGTCACAGACAAACAATCTAAATCACAATTAATAAGTATACAGTTTGACGTGCCCTCACGTCTGCCGCGGCACCCAGTGTCAATACTTAAACATAAAACTTATAAAACCAATTTAGGTCACTCTATTATACCAAGATTGTTATATTACTCAAATGCTTTCTAAGTCAAGACAAGACCTTAGACGTATTTTATAACAAGCTATATACTTTCAAAACCAAAATTTACAGGGTTTGTAACCCAATTTCCACCTGATCCTTTTTACATTTTATTTTTATTTCATTCATATTAACAATTATGTAAACTAGATCCTATAATATCAACTGTAAATTCTGTTGATGATATATAAATAAATAACCTCTTATGACAAACGCATATAGGGTCTCCTTACGTCGCGAAAAAAAGTTAAACTTTTGTCTGTGTTCTGGTGAACATACTTGGCATTAGTGTGACTGATGGTCGAAGTACTAGCGTGGTAAAAGGTTTCAGGGGCCTAACCATCAAGTCTTATTGCAATTTAATTCAGGCAAAGATTTGAAATAAGATTAAAAAATAAGATTTTCCTTCTTAAGAATAAGTTTTTTTTAAGAGGCCAGCGAAGGATGAATTGCCCATACAAATGTAATACCAAAATCATTTGTAATTAGAGCTTATTTCTACCATATACTTGGTACCTAGGTACCTGGATTTCAAAATACTTACCCAAAATTAAATGTAAACGAATACAATTTTGATTTTTTTTTACGTCATACTTGACATGTTGACAACAACCATATCTTACGTATTGTTTGGTTAGGTAAATAGCTTATATTGTCTAGTTACGGAATAACAACACAATGTGAAAAATACAACAAGTTTTCAGACATCATATTTGGTATTACGGAACACCACCAAATTAATAACAAATTCTGCACGGCTAATATTGCTATCGCGCAAGCACCGGCGGGCCCCAGACAAAAAGAGATATTCGGGCCGATTTTTGGACGCGACTCGAATTGAAGTTGCGAGCGTCGTTCGCCGTATCCTTAAAATGTAGAATAAAGTATTTTCATTCAAATCCAGCTTTGCAGTTGAGGACGCTATGGCGTTGTCATAAAATCGTCAATCACAAAGCGGGATTTGACATCTTTGCCTGAATTCAACACTGATAACTCTTCGTACAGAGGACAAAAATATGTAGGAATCTTTCTAAATAAATCAGGATCGGAAGCTATGATAGTGTTCCTTTTAGTCGAGTGGTTTGTACGAACTATTGAAACGACCCGTGACTTTGTCCGCGATATGTATTTCCGTACGAACTTCACTTTCCCACTGAACCGTCTAGGGGTGGAATTTTCGAAAATACTATCTTAGTGCATCCCCTACACAAAAGAAACCTACCCTTTCTATTATAAAAGGTGACAAAGGGGGTTTGTCTGTATGCTGTCCATGAAACCTCATGAAAGTGAACAAGGTTTACTGTTAAAAAACCGAATTTCCCATGATAGACATCCTTAGATCAGTAACAAGGTCTTTTATAATAAGTAGGGGGTAGTCAGAGGCACATCCAAACATTTTTACATGCCCACGTTTTTACAAGTAGTTAGCATTCCACGTGACAGGTAACAAGCCCATCGCCGCTTATTGGAACACTTACCAGTGTCACATGTCATCGTCTAGGCTATGCAGGTTTCCGCACTATGTTTTCCTTCAACGTTTCGTCGGACTGGAGCCCACTAGGCCAACACGGCTCTATTTTTTATCAATTGTTTGAAAATTATTGGTACAGCATTTTTTGGACTTTGTGCTTTTTCATCTTTTTTATGGACTCTGTTTTTGTCCTTTTTTTGTACTTTGTACTTGGACAAGATGTTTGACATCTAATTGTGACTGATTCATTTTATTCTTCAGAAAACCTGCTGATCTGAACCACAATTTTCTTCAATTAAAACAGAATAATTATGTATAAAAATATAACTTGTTTCATGTTAATTAAGTGTAGAATGACTGACCTTACAAAAATATTATGAGAGTAGCGTCTCGAAATACGCTCGCAGAAAATACGATTCATGAAAATATTCATGAAATAAATATTACTTACATAAACATTTCCAGCTGAATATAAAATCAAAGGTGAAATGCATTCTGGGCTTGAATAAATCTGATACCATTCCATTTATATTTATTTGTGAACTTTACGTAATAACGATAGTGATTCAGCCTTTTAGAGCTGGGATCTGAAAAGCTTTAATAAATAATATGATTAGCAAATTCATTAATCATTATATAAGCCAGTTGAAGAACACTTCTGCTAAAAAGTAACTATCATAGGCGTAAAAGAAGTAAATTAATACTACCCACATAAAACTTACAGAGAATGGGCAAGACTTTCTTTCTATAACACAATTTATAAAACACTTTGTTTGTTTTATAAATTGTGTTTTAGAAAGTGTGTGAGTTAGAAATTGAAATATTTTTCTGCTGATTTTATACGCTCTGGTATGTTATGACTTTTTATAAATCCTGATCTATGTCTAAAGGTCATGGTCTTGCCCATTCGCTTTAAGTTTTATGTGGGTAGTATTAATTTACTTCTATTACGCCTATGATAGTTACTTTTTACCAGAAGTGTCCTTCAACTGGCTTATATAATGATTAATTAATTTGCTAATCATATTATATATTAAAGCTTTTCATATCCCAGCTCTAAAAGGCTGAATAATATTGTTAAAAAAAAGCTTATTATTGTGTTAAGGAATTCTTCTCTGGAAAACTGTAAAGTGCTTATGTGTATTAACTGCATGTATGAGGAATTCTTCTCTCACAAACTGTAAAGTACTTATGTGTATCAACTGCCTATATGAGGAATTCATCTCTGACAAACTGTAAAGTACTTAGCCCTACCTGTGATAATTCAGTTAAATTTGTCATAGGTTAGTATAAGGTGACTGTGTACGTAGATTTTACTATATCACAGTAGTCACTGTTCTTGATTTAATTATCAATTTATTTGTATCCGGACATAACCTTTGGGTTAAAATAACAACACGACCGGTATACTACTATTTTTTCAATTAACTTCATTTTATATAGAAAACACCCAGACCCGAGACAATATTTGCAGATCATACAAACATTTGAACCGCAGCGGTAACCTAACCCACAGATTACCGCTTTTTATTCTAAGAAATTCTTCATATGTTTCAGTTGTGTGTCTAAGTCAAACTCACTCCTAAATAAACTCGGTAAATGAAGTACAGCTTCTTGCATTGCATTCAGTCAATGTGAGGTTTAAATACTCTTTGCAAAGTTCAGCATTTCTAAACTCCTTGGTTCGAAAATGGAACATGTTTAAAAAGAAGCAATTGAACTCTGTCGTAAATAACATCAAACATTTGTACATAATTGCACCTAGCGGCCAATAACACGAATTGCAAGCTCAAATATGTTTATGTTTATGTATTATGGTAAAAAACATAAACTATCTGTGTATCTAAACCAATCATATTTTTATCGTATCGTTACATCAAAAGGGTCACAAAGATCAAATCGTCGCATCGCGTTGTAAAAATAGTTATGCAATAAAACCTCAGATCAATGGCACAATGTTGACATAACTGTAAATTAAAGCTTACCCTGAAATACTATTCGAAATATTCATGAGGCATTCCTAATATTAAGCACAGTACAGTAAAATGATCATACAGTACTAAATATCGCTAAAAGTTAGAAATGATGTTATTATTATCAGTATATTATCAGTATATATAAAACTGTTCCTTTACTGACTGAATCAACTAGCTTAAGCCATAACTCCTACAAGTACTTGGCTTGTACTTTGAAACTTGGAGGAAAAGGGTATATTCCTCTTATGGTACACTAATAAAGATATTTGGAAAATTTTACCCCTAATGAGGTGAAAAGGGCTGAAAACCTTTGTTATAAAAAATCGTATTCCTTGAACGTACAAACTTGAAACTTCACATAAATATTGTTCAATAGAAATGATAAAAGATTAATAAAATTATTTCCTCAAACTACCCCTCAAAAGGGATGTAAGAGGGTGTTCAAGTTTGTACGGGAACTTTTTAACAAGTGTCCGATTTGCTTGAAACTCGCCATAAATATTATCCAGTACAAATGATTAAAGGAAAATACATGTATTTTTCAATGTGTGCAAACCACGCAATGATTTTTGATGCACCTATCAATTACCAAACCTACGCGAGTAAAACCGCGGGCATCGGTTAGTATCACATAAATGTCGCATAAAGTGAGAATTGGCCTCTTGGACATGTTTTCTCAAGCGGCTATTGCAGACCGGGGTTCACAGTTTTAAACCCTACGTATAGGACTACCTACTCTACCCAGGACAAAAAAATAACAAAAAAATACTTTAAAAAAAGAATGCTGAGCGTGTTGTTTGTGCTTTTTAATTCAAAAACTTGGATACTGTAAATATTGTATTGATTCTGTGCTAGCAGTGCTTAGTGTGAGGTCCGGTCTAAACGACCGCAGCCAATATCTGGTTAAAACTGGTATTGCCCGGATTGCGAATTAATGCAGTGCAGTACTCTTTGGAAATGCGTTTGCTATAACGAGATAACGTTATATCCAAATGATAACGACTTTTTCGTTACGATTTGGGAAAAGCGAGAAAAATCTAATATTAATTCGGAGAATGAAGTGGAACCTTCATACTTATATTATTTTCTATTAGAAAAGTTAGTCATTTAGCATCAAAACTGTTATTGTAACTGTCAAAAATCTTTGAAAAGGTAATTTATCACCACTTTATTTCGTTGTTTGCACTTGCAAAACCACCTACTTGGCAATATTCAAAATGCTCAAACAAGTTTGTTTTCCTTATTTTTAGACCTTCCTAAAGCTTTCGATTGTATTGTCTATTATACATTATAAAAAAAATGGAACTTGTTGATTTAAGAGGTCAAGCATTAAAGTTGATAGAATTATAATTACTAAACAGAAGTCAATCTACGGTACTTGATGTTTACAATCGTCACACTAAAACAATAGAACAAGTTAAATCATAGTTATACACACATAAGTTATATTAGGAGTTCACAAGGTAGCATTCTTGGTCCATTGCTATTCTTAGCGAGAGTTCTCAAATGAGTCCTCTGGTATTTCAAGCGTCCATAGGCTACGGTAACAGTTGGGTTAATACCAGATGGGCCTTTAGTTTGTTTGCCTCTTTAGAAGCATTAAAAAACTACACAGATATATTTATTTTTTAATTACGCACTCACGCGTTGTCTCCGTGAGATATCAAGATGATCTTAATTGCTTGTAATTCCATCATACCCTTCAAACCGGAACACAGAAAAGAGAACATTAATGCTTGGTGGCATAAATAGGCATAGTAGCACTTCCCCGGACGAGCCCTCGATTTAAACTCAACAGCGCAAGCCTTAAACCGCCTACTCGGATAGAAATAAATCATAATTTAAATCAATGCAGGGTCAGGCTATTCTATTAGTGGTTGTAGGGGTTAGTAGGACTTACTTAAGAACTTAATAACTTGCTGAAACAAATAATCTTTGTGGAGACCTTTTAACCTTTGACCAGAAGTGGGCAGTACAAGCTATAAAATAATTGTCATCTTTATTCAAATAACAAAAAATGAGAACAGATAAAATACGTTCTTGGCATTTTCTCTCAAAAACAATTACTTTAGAAAATAAACAAAACTGTATTTAGAGTATAAAGAATATTTGATCAATGTCTGTTTTGGTTATTGATACTTAAGAGTTTAGGTACCTAACAATGGAAAAGTTGAGGAGTAATAGGTTAGCATGGTATGAGCACGTCATGAGGAGGGAAGAATATCGACATTACGAGAAGAGTGTTATATGTGTGTGTTATGAATGTGGGTTGAAATAAAAACAGAAGTAGTCCAAAGAAAAGTTGGATGGATTGTGTGAAGGGTGACATGGTTAAGAAAGGGGTGAGTACTGAGATGATGATGCAGATAGAGGAGAGTTGAATAAGAAAACATGTTGTGCCGACCCCACGTAATGTGGGATAACGACAAGAAGATGAGTTTAGGTTTTTGGGCAACAATCTTGATAATTTGATAAACATGCTTTTCTTTAGCGCTTTAGCGAATTTTCAAACCTTTTAAACAAGCCTCGTGCAAACCATGGTATACATACTACAAGCCTTTGAAGAACGTTATAAAAAATATTTTTTGTATAACCGAAGGCAAGTCCAAAAAATAACCACATCTTAAATTACTTTATTAATTAAACAGGTACAGTCAACTACAGACGTGGAATACAATAATCAATGCACTCGCAAAGTCGTCGGCTTGAAGCTTCATATTTTTAATCTGTCCTCTTTTTGTTGGCTTTGTAGGAGAACCATTATTCAAATTCAAATTATTTTCAGGTTTTCAACAACGTATCCATTATTTTGTCATTATTGCGAATCGTTTTGTCCCAAATCAATTTAATTTACAAATAAGGCTCTAGAGATGCTTACAGGGAAGTTTGTATGGCAACGTTTATACTTCGAGAGGCAAGGACCCATTGAATTTACTTGATTAGGAATTTATGACGGTTTTTGTACGCTGAAATAACTTGGGAAATTATAAGAATTTATGCCAAAATTACCTAAGCAATAAAAAAATTAAAATATTTTCAGGAAAACTCGGTTTAGTTAGTGGCAGTAGGAAGAACATTGTTGTAAACTATCCTATCATATCCTACTACTATTGTACGCGATGGATAGATGTTTGTTACTCTTTCACGCAAAAACTACTGAACGGATTTAGATGAAACTTTACAGTTATAATATATATCTTATACTTCAGAATAACCCATATGCTACTTTTTATTCGAGTACCACGCGGGCGAAGCCGTGGGTAGCGGTTAATCTATCATATAACCAATAAACTAAAATCACAAATTACAAAATAAGTTCCTTTTTAAAAAAAACTTTACGCAAAACGACTAGTTATGCCAAATGCCCTAACATCAAAATGACTGAATCGCAATAGGACATTATAATTATTTGGTTGATGCTTGCGTTTTGCAAGCATTCCACGTAACAGGTTGCAAGACCATCGCCGCTTATTGGAACACTAACTATCGATAGATAGATAGATACATTTATTAATACAAAAGGACTACATACTTAGTTTTTCTATAATGTTATAACCACGTAAATAATGCTGGAAAATTTTCACACAGCATCATCTAACCCCATACCAAGCAGACTTGTGTTATGGGAACTACATGACTAATGTACTACTTATATACTTTTTTGTAAATACCACGATCTACAGGTATACCATGTTGAATGGCAATGCTAATGCGTTGACCCAGATAGGAGACAACACGCGTCACGCGTCACACGTCATGTAAATACATTAGAATGTAAAATACTTTTTTTTCTTCGGCCTTTCATTATTTAACCCGTCGACATCCTTCTACACTCAATTTAGATAAATTTCTGCCGCCCATGGTGCTTATTATTTAAGAAAATAACATTAGCATAATCGAGTTAAGATACTGTTTGTTTGTTTGCCTGTATGAAACAATACCAACATAACAATAACACATTTATAATCTTCATCCAAAATACACGTAATAATATCTTCTTATAAATAGTCGTAGGTACAAGTATGATGAAACAATAGAGGTGATTCAATAAAGAATCAACACAACTTTTGTGACCGTTTTGCTATAAGAATGGTAGAAGCCTTTATAGGTATGCGTTTGCCAAAAGAGATTGTATGTTTGTATGTGTTGCGCAGTGGGCGAAGGCCCGCCTGAGACTCAAAAAGACGCGGGTTCGATTCCCGCTATTTATATAACATGTATATATTTAATATATATATATATATATAAGTAGTATATCAGTCGTGTAGTTCCCATAACACAAGCTCTGCTTACTTTGGGGCTAGATGATGCTGTGTGAAAAATGACCAGCATTATTTATTTATTATTTATAAATAAATAATTAGCGGCTGATCGGATTTAAATGAGGTTTTTTGCAATCGATTTTTATTACTTCAAGGATGGATCTTAGACTTCGCCTTTGTGACGCCACAAGTCACAAAGGTACGTTGTAATAAAAGGGCGAAATCACGAAGGAAGTTTTAAATTTTTTAAAAATCATCTTTTATATTGAGGTTGATCATTTAGGGGTGTAATAAAATCTAGACTCCAAAAAAAAAATAACACAAAAATAAAAACATCAACTTAAATAAAACACGCTTCTATCAAGCACTTATAAAAAATAATTCCATTATACACCCCCTGACTCCATCATCAGACCCTCGTTCCAAGCCCAATCTATTGGACTCGTCAAAACGAATCATGTGAGCCCAAACACGAGGAGTTTACTGGTAGCTACTGAAGAGTTTCACTATCCACCTCCTGGCTCCATCATCAGATCAGCTCCAAGATTAAAGTAGGTATTGTCATCCGAACTACATAAAAAGTTTCATTTCGATACGATATTTAGAAGTAGGTTAAAATAGACTTCCAAGATTTTATTACATTGTTTGATATTTAGTTAGTTACTAATGAAGCTAATTTAGCGTAAATATTACCATCTGACGGATCTGATATCATCGTAACGGTTGTAGAAGTCTGTGTATGAAGAATTCTCAAGACCGTTTACCATAGCACTCTCTATGAGTAGCTTATATCAGCGTACATCTGCGGTTATCTGGAAGATATCGCTATTAGCAATAAAACCGCTTATCGTTCTTCTGCGATTCGTTTGTAATTTGATCAGATCGAATTTGTAAACGACATAGGTGGTCTATAAAAAAAATCTAGCATCATTATATTATGCTTGTATTATGGGAACTACAGGACTGATATACTACTTATATACTTTTTTTGTAAATACAAACATAGAAAGAATCCAGACCCGATACAAATATTTGCAGATACAAACATTTGTGCCCCGGCGCGGGAATCGAACTCGCAACCCTATGAGTCTCAGGCGGACCTCGCCCACAGTTTCTATCTATCTATCTACTTCCTCAGGGTGAAGATAATATTGATTTAACAGATTTCCTGTTTCTTTTGCAATTGAAATGAAAACGAATTTGTTTAGGTGAGAGAATGAAATATTTTATTCAGATTTTGTGTATTTTTCTCTGAGCGTTTCCTTTCAGAATCATTTGTACATTGATTCGCATGAAAATTAAAGCTTTACTCTTGATTTACAAAACCATATTTACGTAATTGTAAGATTTTATGAATCAGACATTAGTATTTTATAAGTAAAAAAACACGCTCACGACTGTATTCCCTTTATGGTGAAGGTATCTGAGGGCCTATGCTGAAATACGTTTTAAACTTGTCGAAACGTTCATAATTGTTATACCAACATATTTATTATATGGTATTTATTATGATTATTATATATTATTTAATTTTATTATACCAAAAATTCGAAGGTATGTGCCAACAGTTAGTGTTCCTATAAGCGGCGATGGGTTTGCAACCTGTCACGTCTAATGCTAACTTGCAAAACGCGGGCAAGTACCAAATGTAATTTTTCGACGTGCCTCTGACTACCCTCTACTTGGTATCCTCAAAGATCATCTCACTGAGTATGTATCTGAGGATGTCCACCATGGGTAAGTTTTGTTTAGTCAAAACAAAGTTAGGTTTACTCATACATCAGGTCTTTTGATTCCATTTTATCCTGCCCATCCAAATGTTGTCTGGAAGAGATCGCTTTTAGCGATAAGACCGCCCATTGTACCGTTTTACATTTTTTTCTTTTGTATTTTACTTTGGTGTGCAATAAAGAGTTTATTGCTCTCCAAATAGAGGGTAGTCAGAGGCTAACAGACTGCCCTTTATTGGTTAAGGGGTTTATTAGGTACTTAGTTTCGAATTACGATAAATATATAATGCTGGACATTTTCACAGAGCATCATCTAGCCCCAAACTAAGCAGAGCTTGTGTTATGGGAACTACATGACTGATATACTACTAATATTATATTATTTTTTGTAAATACACACATATAATACTTAGAAAACACCCAGATCCCGAGACAAATATTTGCAGATACAAACATTGGTCCGGCGGCGGGAATCGAACCCGCAACCATCTGCGTGTCAAGCGGGCCTTCGCCCACTGCGCCACAGAGGTCTAAATAATTCACTTATTGTATTTACTTTATGTTATTTAATTCATCATCATCATCAGTATGATGTTTGTTTGTTTGCCTGTGAACTGAACTTCTATAGACTGTAGTCTATAGAAGTTCATTGCTGGACGTAGGAATCCCGCAATGGTTAGGTTTAAGATATCATCGGTCCATCGGGTTTTATTTGTATACGGAGTTATTTTTTTTATATAAGATGGTAATGAATCTATCTTTATAAAATCGTTTGTCTTGACTGACTGATCTTTCAATGCACAGCCAAAACGACTAAACTTAGGTTTTAGGTTTTATAACAAAGCATATCCTAAAAAAAATATATTATCAATTTTTCTGTATTTTTTTTGTGTGTATGTTACGCGATCTTCTCCAAATGTGCCAACCGATTTCAATGATTTTTTTTTCAAAGGGCAGGGTATACTTCAGTGGAGGTCCCGTATAATTGTAATAAAAAAACTAAGTGAAAAAAGTATGGATGAAAAAATCAGTGATAAAATTTAAACTTTCACTTATTATCAATTCAAAATCAGTTTAAATTTTTTCCTTCATTTTTTTTTTACTTTATTGTCTCACATTTCCGACAGATTATATGTATATTAGGAACCGGTCGCTATTTTTATGAGTAATTCGCTTTTTTTGTAATATCATCGCTTTTGATGATATTACATCATTGTACTTTTAGTTATGGGTATTACGTTTTTTTTTTTAGTTTTTGTATATTTTTCATGTTATTTATTTCCATTCATTCATGTCACGTACAAACCAACCGCACCCACAGAAACTTAGCTTAAGATAAGATTATACTTGAACTTCTTGAAATTTCTGACAAAATGGCGTAAACGTCAGACGAGAAGAATAATGACCGAGATAGTGTCAGAATATACGAAATGACGCTGAATTTGTTAAAACGTTTTTACATGGTGTCCCAGTACTAGTAATGTTACCCCTAGAAAGGCGATTCTCGACATTTACGAGAACAAATGTTCTACGAATTTTGTGAATTCTATGTTTTTTATTGAAGAAAATTAAAAATCTATGGTATGGTTTCCGATCTCAAACAACTTTTCGATTAAAAGTAGCTTTAGAGTCACACAATCCAAAATGCAGCTGATAAAAGAATTCCAACAATTTCAAATTATTCTCATGAGGGTAAAATTTTGTAAATTGACTTATTTTTCGGAAAAACTATCATATTCGGAATCAGCTTGTTCAGGTTTAATATCTAGTTCCGGGACTACCTATATGTGTATTATCTTAACATGCGAGTGTGTATAGATTTAAATGCAAAGACATTTAAGGCCACATCTATACAAATAATGCGCGTCTGCACTTAACTTATGCAAATACGTTCGCGTCTTTTGAACTGACATCAAAAAGGAGAAGATTCTCAATTCGTTTGTATTTCTTTATTGTTAAATTTAAATTATTAGTTATTTATTCATTAAACATATAGCAAAATAATAAATCCATTTCATTTCGTGTGTAAACGCGATATGTTTGCCAATTGAGATCCGAATATATTGTTTTTTTTATGGGTAAGGGTATACTTCGAACTTAAACTTATACGTTTAAGTGTAATGATAAAAACCCTTAGTCACTCCTAATGGTGAAAAATTGTGGGACGAAATTTCAAATTGTTGTTTTATCAACGTTCCGTTATTTGAAGTCGGTTTCAAGTGGTTGTCGCCCCCGCGTCAGTTTTACCGGACCTCAAGTGGAGCGGCGGCTGAGTAAACGGCTTAGATACAAGAAGTGCGGGTTCTACTCCCTCTTCGGGACAAATGTTTACATTTTCTGTAGATATTTGTTCCGGTTCTGGGTGTTGTGGTACCACGGTACTCGTAGTTCCTGATACCTACGACACAGGGAACCTAGTGTGAGGTCAGGTCTATGTGTATATCTATTTTGTGTTTATTATTATTTATTTATCTCTTAAGTTTTAAGACTTAGCCTAAACTTGGCACAGATGGTCTTCGAAGCAATAACTTACGTTTCACTCAGGTTGAAATTTTATTTTTTTGGATACTATGGATGACGTTTTAATGGAAATAAAAGTATATATTTATCAGCTTTCTCTATCCCCAAAGGCTTGCTTAAAGAAAACTCTTGTTAGGGTTAATAAGGTCATTACTTGAAAACGGCTCGACCGTTTTGCAGTTTTTTTTTTGTTATATTTATTAGGACAATTTTTGTATGTTTTTTTTTAAAATCTCGATGAAACATGCAAAGCCCGTGCGAGTCGCTAAAACATAATAAAGAATGCACAATATTTCATATCTATCTTCTAAATCGACGAACGCTTTACATTTTTCCATTTTCACTTATGGCGGTCAACAAATTATTGGACGTCACTCTACCGATTCACCGACGACTTGTAAATTAACCGTCAACTTGACACACGTTTATGACTTGTCATAACTTAGAATTTAATTTCCGAAAACGAATTAGATTCACGATTACTCCGCGGTACCTCCAACATTGTAATAATGTATAAAACGTTACGTTATTAAAAGGTTAATTTTAAATTGTTCGCATCCGGTTAAACCACAGACTAGTTAGGGATACTACGAAGGTATGATTTAGATCTGCTGACCTCTTTACGATACGAGATACATCTGTAAGTGGATACATCTGTGTAAGGCAATACATCTGCTTAATTGATATATTTCAATATTTTTTTTATTTTATTACTTGTTATAAATTTAAACAATAATTTAATAAGTATTTCAAACAAACTAGGTTGGCTCATAGATAATGCTTTAGGTGATTAAATCCTTATTTATTTGTTTCTTAAAGTTTTGTAATAGGTACGTTTTGGTTTTTATGTAGGTATTGTATAGTATAAATAACTAGCTGCTAGTTTAGTCATTAATTTCGTTTTTAAGTGCCGATGATATTTTACTAAAATAAATAAATAATTCTTGTGTTTATAAACTGTTATATTATTTGCTATTTTCTTCTTCTTAGTTTAACTGGTTATTTTTTTGACAATCATTTGGCCACATTTTTGCCTTTTTCTATAGCCGCGAACAGGCTACAGAATAAAGAGTACTTATTTTTAATTTACAACAGTTTTTCAATTGGCTAGTTTTGTTTAGATTCATCACGAATAACATTTAGCTTATTTTTTGTTTTTATTTAATTTAATAACTTCTAACATATTATTAAATGTAGTCATAGATAAATTATGTTCTATGTTTTTTTTAATAATAAAATAAATTCTTACCTTTTTCAGCAGCAGAAAAAACTAAAACAGCGACCGCTAAGCACTCTTCATAACTTCCGAATGCAGCTTCGTTCTAAATTAGAACGCGCGCTCGTAAGCGCGGGAAAGTTACTAGCAACTGATGGAAAGCGCGCGAAAACTCCGCTACTTACGCTAAAGCCCGGCCAATCAGAAGGCTCATACGCCTCCGCCAAAATCGACCGACCAATCGCTTTAAAGGCGAACCACTCAAAAACTTTAATAGGCTTTCCATGTTGACACTATTGAAATGCTGTTGGAATTCTCGATATTATGATTATCGGTAAGATAGTCATAATTATCTTTTTTTCACGCGGTAAAGCTTTTGAGGGGAAATCTATAGTGATTAGTGGATATGGTAGATAATATTCCTAAAAAGTACCGCGTACGATCACCAGAAATGTCCCGAACGCTTACGAATAAGTTTATGTAATGTTAGTATTATAAGTAGTCAAATATCAGTTCCAATAAAATCCACTTACAATAATTTCCTATCTAGATTACAGTAAATTTGTAAAATTTGTTTGTTGTGTAAAATTGGAAATAGGAATATAAAATAAATAAATATATGAACACCCAACAGGCCTGTTCACTGGTCAAGTCTATTACCTGTCCCCACACTACGATTTCCTGTGTCGTTGGTATCAGGAACTACGAGTACCGTGGAAGCACAATACCCGTAAAAAATATCTGCAGGGCACGCAAACATTAATTGTCCCGCAGCGGGAATCGCATACACATTACGTCGCAGCCGGCTAATCGCCCGCTGCCCCATCGAGGTCGTCGAGTGACTCAGAAGTATAGGAAAGCCATCCCATGTTTCACCATTTTTAAAAATTTCAGGAAGACGCAGGTAGTCCAAGATTATTCGTCGTGGCACTCTTAATGAGAGGCCTATGTCCAGCAGTGGACTTCTACCTGCCTGTTGAAGATGAGGATGATGATGATAGTAACGACAAGACATCATTCGAATTAAACATCCGGTCAACGCACAACTTTGTCTATAATTATAGCTAATGAAACAGGCAGGCCGGATGTTTGTTTGCTACTTTAGTTGTATAAAAAAACAACTTGGTATTTGTAGAATTACATATATTTAATTTCGCCATACCATTTAAGAAGTTGCGAAAATTAATTGAATTCAAACTAAAAAGTAATTAATTTGAATTAAAATTACGATATCCAACAAATTTCGTGAGGTTTCTGTCAAAATATGTTCTCATAAGTAAAAGCGTATGTGCGTCAACCTCTAGATTTGGACATTCTTGATTTTTATGACGTAAAAAATGTTTGATCTCAAAGAAAACTGCAAACACCCAGGTGAGAGATAACGAGGCGTCTTTCATATTTCCTATAAAAGCCAGACGTGGGTAAACAAAGCCTCGCTAATAAGCTCTCAGTTTACCCAGTCCGTCCGTAATCACAGTGTAAAGTCTTTAGCCTCTTTGCTGATATTACTATAGTCTATAGTTTATAGTCGCGATCTTTAATTTGCGGACCATTCCGATGGAATTGTTTGAAAGTTGAATTTAATCAAATTTCTAACTTCTAAGAACAATTACTTCCATACAAAGTTCACCCACCATTCCAAATCCACAGAACATGCAAAGTTAATATGAAAAAACTACTTTAGACGTATCTATATTATGAATCCTATCCTACTACCATTATAAACGCGAAAGTTTGTGAGGATGGATGTTTGTTACTCTTTCAAGCAAAAACTACTGAACGGATTTTGATGTAAGTTTACAGTAATATAGCTTATACATCAGAATAACAAATAAGCTACTTTTTATCTGGGTACCACGCGGGCGAAGCCGTGGTAGAGCATTTACGGTACTCAAGCTACGCCGTAGCATTTTAACTTCTTATTAAAAAGTATTTAAATAGGTACCAACCTACTCGTCTAATTGGTTTTATTGTCAATGCAGCACACATATTTATTTTATTTAAAAAATTGTGTGTTTGTTTCTATAAGAATAACGTTTTCAGGTACGCAAAGGTATTATAATATCTGCGCCTAAAGCATTTATTTTGTCGCTGTATTTTGTCATGAATTTTGCAGTGTTGCCAGCTTGCAACCTGTCACGTGGAATGCTATCCATCATGGGAATTAGTCGTGAGCATGATTGTTTTATTTAACCAACTTTAAAAAAGGAGAACATTATTAATTCGTCTGTTTTTTTTTGTGTGTATGGTAAGCGATATCTTCGCCTAATTATTATTATTAATTTGTTTCAGATATAGATCCATAATTAACATCATAAACACAGAAAAATAAATTATAATAAATTATAAAATCAATCTAATGTGAACAGATTTTAATGATTATTTTTTAATTGGTAGGTTTATATACTTCAAGGATGAATTGAAATGACATTGTGCACCTCTGTCATGTCTCTACAAAACTGTATGTAATTTATTTATTAACTCTTTATTACACATTTAAAACTTAAACGTTTACGAGAGGCGAACTTAAAGCTAAAGCATTTTTACCAGCCAACCCAATATGTTGTGATTGGCGGTAAGCGAGCTATAATTTATAATTTTATTAGCATACACATATATATAATAGATATTATTTTATATATCTAATCACATTACTTAATATATATTTATAGGCACTTATACATATAAATAAAAGTTTGAAGGTAGATTAGATAAACTATGAAAACAACTCATTAAGGAAGTGTTTGCGAGTTAATATTTCGAAGCATTCTTTAGAGTCTGTCTATCTTTTTAATTTCAAATGGTAGTTTATTCCAGAGCCAGACAGATTTGACTTTTTTTTAAATTTTTAATAATAAAATAAAAAAAATCATTTGCTTTTTTCATATGACAACAAAGTTCCACTCACCACGTTGCCATCATATCATTTGTATACAGTATCAACAAGCATAATTTTATCACAAACTTTCACACAAAACGATGCGCACACAACGTGAATGACAATAGAGCCGAATAGACATACGTTTACGTAGCTAGTTTAATTTCCAAGGCTAATAATAAAAACGCCAAGCAGACACATACCTACATACGCTTGACCCCACACTAAGATTCCTTGTGTCGTGGGTATCACGAACTAAGAGTACCGTGGAACCACAACACCCAGACTCGGAATAATTTCTAATAATAATTAGTATAGATATGTACCGAGTTTGGTGGACGCGCTAATCTCTGGAATTAAACGTTGGGTTTTGAAAAAATATATTTGCATTTGATAGTGTACCTAATTTTTGAGAAAGGTAATGTTAAATAGCATATTATTTGTATGCTATTTAACATCACACTACGACCCTTAAAACCGAGCAAAAAGAAAGAACGCTAAGCGAAAACGGGCTGGCGATGCGACGCGATGGGTCGGGGGCCGAGGGCGGCCGTTCGCAGCTAGTACCTATATTAATAAAAATTCCCATGTCATACCTATTCAAACATATTATTTTTTTCTGTCATTGTCTTCCAGCCTGCTTAGACCCAAGACAACGGTTTTGTGTACCGCCGAGAAGACAAAAAATATTTTGTCCCTCTCTTTTGTTTGACAGAATAGGCGACAGAAATAGTTTTTGTCTTCTCTTTTGTAGACAAAACATTGTCTTGGGTGCACATGCTAAGCGGGCTGGTCTGTTCTTTACGCAATCCATCAAGAAAAACCTTTGCATTTGCCTATTATGGGTACATAAGTTACATACAACTAGCTAGATAGGTACATTAATTATCTTCACAAAATTCAAACACACTGATTATTCTGACCACTCTGATGACTGGGTTTCAGCAAAGAGCAAACGTGATTCGACTAATGACGTCAATATTTCAGATTGATTGGCGTTAAAATGGTGTTGATTGATGCAAGTTATTGTACCTACCTGCCGTTTTCAGAATCTAATGATAATGAGGAGTTTAGACAATTCATTGAAATAATGTTATGTAGGTAACCTAGATAGGTACCATACTTACAAACTTTTGTAAGAAGGGTGGAAATGTAAAGCAAAATATTTGTAGACCTTTTTTCCTCTGACCTATGTTGTCCGCACTTTGCATACTTATACATATTGTATGTAGGTACCTATACCTTCCTATATCTGACCTACTTATTATAGTTTTTTTTCTCTTATTTTGTAATCTTGTACAAACGCACAACCGCCACACTCGCTGTTCTTTATACAAATGTTAGCTGGAAGAAAAAGCTAATCAGCATTAAGTACGCCTCGGCATTATTTTTTTTTTATTAAATAGAAAATAACATAACAGTAAAAAAACTAAAGTACCTACCTACCTAGTTATTTCTATCACCAGGTACATTGAATTTGGTAATACCTAATACCTACTTTACTGAATGAATTTGACATTGGCCTAGAAACTGACTTATTACCTATCTACTTTTTAACTTTTGTACTTACACACTAAACACATAAAATCTTAATTATTATTATTTACCTTCACAATAATTTAGACTGGCACTTCTAATACAAAGTACTGTATCGGCAAATACATCAGCCTCAGGATGTATCTTGTGCATTCCCAATTATGTACGTACTTACCTATCTGTGTTGAGTAGGTAGGTAGGTACCTACCCTGTTTCGTGACCGCCACATTTCGGAAATGAGGAACCAGGGCAAAATTAAAAGGTACAGATAAAACAAAGACATAAAGCAGGGACATAATGCTACCTACTCATTCCTTCCGGCTTCTAGTCTGGCTAGTGACTGGCAGGTTAACGTTGTGAGTTCCTTCGTTCTCTAGTAATTACTTCGGGATGTGTCCACACTGGGATAAATAGAGCAGTGTACCTACAAATAGTGCAGGATTCCGTTGTTTGCACGACGTACGTACCTTCCTGCCCGAAGCGCTTTCAGTTTACATTACCTTACGTACCTACCTACCTACCTACCAACATACGTATGCCTAGCCACGAGAATTGAAAATGTGCACCTACCTTCTTTTTGATACTAACTCTGAGGCGGCAAGAAAAAATACGGCCAACTTGTTGGTAAGTAGTACCTATTATAATATCTGTGCCGTAGCCTATAGACAACATCAGAGGCATCGCACGTGGGTAGCTGACCCTACAGAAATTTCAAGACGCCCCGCCCGTTTGTATCTCATGCCTAGGTAATCTACTGAAGTCAAGGGAAAACGTCATAGTGCTTCTAACCGGCCGTAGTAAGTAGGTAGGTACGAACACTTTTACATCTTTTTTTTGCCTGGTAACATAAAAAAACACACTCACGTCTGTACACCCATACATGATGGGCATCCTCAAATACATACCTACCTACTCAGTATATCTGTGAGGATACCAAGTAGGGGGTAATCAGACGCACGTCCATACATTTGGCACTTACCCCAACCAATCTAGGTACCTACCACCTATTAGGTACTTAGTGGAGAAAGGTCACACCAAATAATATTTCAGTTTTATTACGTACCTACTACAAACTACTTTAAACACTGATATCGTAATAGGTATGTAATACGTATCATGCACAATCCACGAACTTATAGTTGGTAGGTAGGTATATTATTTTAATATCTGTGCACGAAGCAACTTGGTGGATAAGCGCCATCTATTGACATTTTCCAGTTTAGCATAGACTGCCTGAGGCATGACTGGAGATGCTCTACAGAGCCTCTATAACGGTGGGATGCACAGTTATTATACCAACTAATAAACACTATGCCAACACCTTTGAATAAAAGACCATCATCATGCATGATATTAGGTAGGAGGAAAAAGTTAAGATGGCGCCACTTTGGATATGGGCGGGATTTATCATTTGTATTAAACTCCTTAAGAGCCATCTTTGAAATGGCTTATGAGACATTTAATTTTAATTCGAGAAGAATATGTGAGATGGCGCTACTATCATCGTGATAGAACAAATGTCAGAGTGAAATATAAATGGTTGTTATTCCCTTTCGTGGTTATGTCAACGTCAGACGTCAATTTGTTTATTCCAATTAAAAGAATCGGCGTCCTTTTCCTATTTATTTATTAATCTGTGGGCGGCACACGACATAAATTCAAGAGAAGTCGTTTCGTGTGCTTTTTTCCATTTTCTTTCTATGAAACAGTGTATATTTCTTTTACAACTTCAATAGTGCTAGTTCACCAATAACAGAAAATTCTCCAGGTAAGTGTCTCATGATCATATATCATCTAATTTGATTCTTAAAACAAATCTATACCTTGTAGGTTACCTACTTTCCTTACGAACTTAAAACATCTTTTACATTCATTTTACTGTGTTTTTATGGTGAACCAACAGTTTGATTGTTTGCAACAAGATTTGTTTACTTTATTTTTGTCCGCAGTTACCTCTCATAGATATGTAACTTAATTTTCGACCAAAAACTTTCTACTCTATATATGCAAACGCCTATAAGTAGGTAAACACGTACATTACGAAAACTCAATCTAGTCTAAGTTCTGTTCATTCCACGGCATGAACCTTCAAAAAACCATTCCAGAATGTCCACTCAGGATAGTGACGCGCCTCTGCCGGAAGGTTGGGAAATGAGAACCAGCCGATCCACAGGTATGACTTACTACCTTAACACATACACCAAGAAATCTCAATGGGAACGTCCGGAAGCCCCGGCCGACCCAGGTGAGGTCCGCTGCAGCCATCTGCTGGTCAAACACTCGGGCAGCCGCAGACCTTCCTCCTGGCGCGAGGAGCACATCACCCGTTCCAAAGATGAGGCATTGGAAATGGTGAAAAACTATCGTAAACAAATTGTGGCCAATGATGCCACATTCGCTGAACTAGCTACTAAATACTCTGATTGTTCATCGGCTAAACGCGGAGGTGATTTGGGGAACTTTGGACGTGGTCAAATGCAGGCAGCTTTTGAGGAAGAGGCCTTCAAGCTAAAGGTTGGACAGCTAAGCAAGCCGGTGGAGACTGATTCTGGAGTCCATATCATTCTAAGGACTGGTTAGATCTTTACTTCATTGATGGGAGATCTTAATTCTTCTTTTAAGAGGCTTAGAATTTGCTTGATTTTTGATGTGTGCATTCATGCAATGTCTTTGTATCAAGAAAATTTTAAGGTCTCTTTAGGCTATTTCATTACCATAATTTTTACTTAAATTGGATATTTACATGATTTGTGAGTTTTAATGTTTTGTCTGCGATAAAATAGTGAAAAGGATATATTGATTTGTCTGCTACTAACTTTCACCTGCAAAGACATTCCTCCCATGATCATAGTACTCCCATGATACTGTGCCTAAATATCGGGAAACATTCAAACTCATGATAAATTTTGGTTTTAGTAAAAATTGTATTCAGAACCATGATACCTTCAAAAATTATATTTTATTGCCAGTAAGAAAAATTTGGTTAAGGCTTGTGCCGAGGATTAAGCATTTAGCAATGCATTTTGCTCCCCTTAATTAAGAATACTACTTGTTATTGGTTGTAGTAATCAACTATTAGTTTTAAGATGTTCACATATATTTGGAAAGCATACTTACACAATTATTATGTACTTGTTATAAATTATTTTTCAATATCTTCTATAACATTCAGAATCTGACTAAAGTATTATATTTAAGTTAATCTTTTCACAGACTGGCTATGGGTCACTTAATGCATAATGCAACAAGGTGGCAGTTGTTTCACCAAAACAAATTTTACTGTTGAATTAGAGGGCCCTTAATCGGTTGTTTAAAGTAGACATTACTTTATTATCATGTAAGAATAACTTCCAAACTTTGATTAACAATTTCCATCTGTTTGAATGGACAAAAATAAACACACATTTCAAGATAATATTTATTTAATTACCTTGTTCACCATAGACTCATAGTAGCCTAAGTATATAATAACAAGTAACAAATTCTTATGCTATTAGACTACATACTCCAATGAAGCCAGCCTTTTCTTTGGAAATATGGAGTCTAGTAAATAACATTATTTATAATAGTATCTAGATTGATGATCTTAACTTGAAACAACTCACATTATTAACAGTTTGATTCAAAGAGGTACCCTAAAAGGTGTTTTTTTGTTCATATGTTTGAAGAAATGTATCGTATCTGCTCAGATTAATATTTTATTTGTACACCAGCCTACAAAACCTGAACAATAGTAACCTTATGAGATGAATACACAAATGTGTATGAATCTCATACACATTTGTGTAAGTTTTTCTTCAGACTATTGAATTTACGCAAAATGGAAAAATGCATATAGATGGGGGGGGCAATAATACTTAGATACATTAATAGGTAGGTACTTCAATGAAGATAGATACCTACTTATTTACTGCTTATTCATGTGATAGGATAGATCATTTACAACTCATATGTTTATTCAGTACCTTTAAAGTTAACTAAACAAATAACACTACCCTTAGAAATAGCCTCAAGTGTTATTGATTTAGAAAACAGAATTCAAATCAAAGTTATTATTTACTTTTGAACATCTTAGTATGGCACACACTACGAATCTTAATGGAAACAAATAGGGTAGTTTGGGAGTCGTTTACAATGCCTTTTCTTCTTTATCCGGGCTATTTCTGATCAATAGTATCGTGTTAAGGGTAGATTCCTGCTGGTCTTGCGGTGCTGGGGTCCAGATAGGTCCAATGATGGGCGGGGACCGTTTGCCTCCCCAAGCGCTGAATTTAACCTTTCTCTTGCCATCCTTCTTTAAATGCACATCTGTGTACGGATGTCCGAGCTTGAAGTTCTTGGGCAAAGATTCGAGGAAGGTCTTAAAAGGCAGCGCTTCTCTCAGGGTCCGCTGATCCATCTGTGCGCTTAGCGCGAG